>CM067298.1:88048592-88116509 GCA_034231615.1 Meghimatium bilineatum | reverse complement strand
AACAATGCAAAGAGTAGTACCCTTTTGTTGTAGAGTGTAGTCTAAGATGCAGGTATTGCTCATTGATAATTCCAAGGAAGAAGGCATGATTATATACACATTCGCTTTGGTTGTTAAACCCGTGTGTAGTGTTTAGACTTTCAAGCTGTGAGTATACACCATAAAGACTAGAGTGGCCCGTTTCTGTTACTTCCAGCTGCCATTACTACGGGGATTGTAGCAGTGATCAGAGCCTTGAATTTGATTGAACGCAGAAATCAACTAATGTCTGCATCAACTCCATGAGCGTGATCAGAAATATAAAAAGCATCGTGTTCGTGAACAGTGGCTTGAGGTAGTGGTGAGCTTGAAGCTGGAATATGTCACATTGATTTTCGTGCCTGGTTATGTGGGTGTTCATGACAACGAAAAAAGCAGATAGGTTTGCGTTGGCTGCTTATATGCCAGACGGTAAAGAAATGTATCGGGCTCACATATTGAACTCCTTATGAGCGACATCACTGGTGCAGTCATGATATTAATGAAAGTGATGATCACTTTTCCCGTGATTTGTATTGGCTATTAACACAAACTATACTGTGTGGTGAATACAAATCACGGGATAGTCACACTCGTCACTTTAAAATGATGATTCACAATGAGCCAGCAGGTCTTATATGGCGCGATGGTCGTACTTATTCACTACTCTACCTCCGCCACCTAGAGTTTTAAAGTGATTTATTTCACTACGAAACCAGTGGTAGAAATTAATTGATTAAACAAAATTTGATAATTCTAGGCTTTATTGAATTTGCGCTTGTGAAAATTTTTTTTAACCGAAATTTTTCTCTCTTTTCTAATCAAGCTGTGACATCCTGGACTACAGCAAAGCTCACACTTTAGGATACATTGATAGCTGTACACAACTTCAAATATCTTCCATCACTAACCACCACAGCCAACAATACCACCAGAAGCCTAACTCTTACACTAGCAATCGAAGCAGTAAAGATATTTGTCATCACAGCCACTTTGACAATCAGCACAGTCTCAGCAGCAATAACAGCAGCAGCCACAATGACCTGCATCACCAAGATGGTAGTAGCTCCAGATCCACATGTAGCCCGGCTTGTGTATCACCGTTATCGTCGTCATCAGGTAAGTTGTTGAACATGTATTCATTGTAATTTCAAACAAAGGTAAAACATGAACTTTTCGGTTACCTTGTATGACAGCGGTCAACGTTATAGAACATTGAAAGCACAGATTTAGGAAACTTTTGGTTATTTTCAGAACACAGTCAATTTATACAACATTGGAAGCAAATATGTTGTATACTTTTTGTGAACTTCAGAAGACGAGCAAGTTTCTACTTCCGTTCTCGTTCTCAAACTCCTGTAGATTAGCAGAATGCAATCCAGAGAACGGAATATCTTGTGTCATGATTTATAGCTTTGCTGCGATATCTATACCTTGCAGCCTGACACATCAGACTTCAGCGTGGTTTATCGGCAACATTTGACTATATGAGATTCTTCTTCTTCTTCTTTCGTTAACATGAAACATGTCTATTTATATCTGTAATTCTGTCTCCTGAAAAAAACTCATTGTTATTTGTAGTTCATACAGTGGTCCATAGAGCTTCGATTCCAGTGTTGTTTCCTCTGGTCAATATGTCTGCCTCAGCGTTTCATACTCAGAACACTATTGAAGTATATGTTTGCATTCTTTGCTGTCTGTCCACATGTACACATGGTCGTGTGTTGCCAATCTTGAACTTTGTGTACATGTGACTGCGATGTCGGTTGTGTCTCGTTCTGGGGCGTAGAATTACAACTTGTTCTGATCTGTTCATAATGCGATAGTCAACTTGTGTTGGTGTTTGTGGCTTTACTTTTGACTTGATCATCTGGTTTTTTTCTGATAGTAGGTGATTGGTACATCTGGTTGGTCTTCGGAAGCACCTTCCTTAGCCAGTTGGTCTGCTTTTTTTCATTTCCTGGTATTCCACAGTGATATGGTATTCACTGCATGGTTACTCTATACTGGTAAGACAGTTCATTAAGTAGTTTGTGCAAGTCTATTAGTTTTCCAGACTGGAGAGCTTGAAGCACTGACCTTGCATCTGTCAGGAATACCACGGGCTGTGGGCCAGGGTTGGAGTTCAGCTGTTTTTCAGTTGCCACCCTAATTGCCCGGATTTCTCCATCATAATTATTGCAGTATTTCCCTTTTGGTGCTCTGATCGAAATCTGTAGGCGTGTGTGGAAATTATATATATACACATGCACCTCCATTCCTCATTCAATTCTGTGCTGACCCATCTGTATATACTCTGACCCATATGTCTTGTGGATATTCCTCGTCCAGGAAACTAAGAGTTACTGTGCTTCGTTGTACACTATTCTGTTCGTCCTCGCTTAGTATTCCTTTGAAGTGGGTCTGACTGTATATTGGTATTCCATGCCTTTCACTCCAAGGTGTTTGTTCTGGTACAGACCTTAAGGAGCCTGTCAACTTCAGATAGGTCTGTAAGTTGTCTACAGAGTCGTTTAGCTTGGTGGATAAAGCTGCTCCTTTTCAGTCGTCCCATTGCTAGATTTTGGAATCTTTCCTTCATTGGATGACTTGGCATACACTGAAACTTTTCTGCTTGAATTAGTACTTATGTGTCTCTGCGTTCACCAAGTGTTTGCATTCTTCCCATTTTCTGCATCTCTACTATGGGTGTTGATTTCATTGCTCCCAACATTATTCTAAGTGCCTGGTTTTGCACTTTATCTCGATCTTGTAATGTGGTCTTTGATGCAGGACACCACGCTGCTGAATCATATTCCAGGGTGTGGTCTTACGCCTTGCTGGTACACTTTATGTAGTATATTCCCACTGGCTCGCCATGTGGTTCCACTTAATTTTCTCAGGATTGCTAACTTCCTCCTGGCTTTTGTTGTTGCTTTGTTTATGTGTTGCTTCCATGTCAGCTTATCATCAATCTATATGAGATGAGACAGCCAACTTTCCACTGTAGCCTCCATAGTCGATAAAGATGGAAAGAAATTATGTAGGAAGAATGTTAATGAACTACCAAGTTTATACAACATTGTAAGCAAACATCTAGGGATATTTTTTGCAAGCTTCTGAAGACGGTCATGTCTATACAGTACTATACACCATTGCCAATATAGAAACAATTCAAGTGAATGAAAGAAAAATGGTACTCTATCAGATTTTTCTACCCGTGAAAACTTTACCTTTCTTCCATGTCACACTTATGGTAATTTCATTGAAAGCATCAATCATTGTGTTCTACTAAGTACAATTGCTCCATTCATGAATTGATTTCGAACTTATCTTAAAACAGACCCTCTATTTAATAGAAATATCTCCTCAGCATACATTTTCTCGTCCCTTAATTTTGTATCTGAAAACGTTAATTTTTCCTGGATTGAGGGGAAACTGCATAAAACTGAATTAGAAACAAAAAATAAAACTTTATGCGGAAATTGTCAATGTTCGAAATTGGACATGACTAAAGAATTTTGGAAGACCAATATAGTCTTTATACAAATGTAGCAAACAATTCTACTCGTTTTTGTAATCTCTCTCTCTCTCGCTCTCTCTCTCTCTCATAAGAATTATATATATATAATAGCCATTCTTCTTCTTCTTCATCGTTCATTCTCAAACTCCTGCTGGCTCTCCCTTGTAGCAAGACCATTGTCCTAATAGATTTCTAGCAGGATGTAGTCCAGAGAATGGAAATGCGTTGTGTCGCCGTTTTATTTGCGCCAATGGCCCGACACATCCGTCTTTTGCGGGTAATAGCCATTCAACGTATATGTATTTTTATATTTTATCGTTAATGATTTTCCAAAACATTTCATTGTTTACACACCGTACACATCGTATATATATATATATATATATATATATATATATATATATATAATATATATATATATATATATATATATATATAGATATATATATATATATATATATATGAGTATGATTCTGGAATAGTCAACTATTGTTTGAATGAAAGGTGATCGTAAGGTAGTGATCGTGAAGAAAGGACATGGCAGATACCTGCCCTTCACATATGCCCTCGAAGAGAAGATAGAGATTTATGTTTGTGTGTTGTGCTAGTTGCATTGTCGGAGTTGAAAATGTACGTAATTAAACATACAAATATCAAATTATGTGCTTTTCATGAGAAGTCAACTTCAGAGACACAGACATTATTAATAAAGCATATGGTGATACCAGGTGATACCATGAGGAAGAAATCGCAAGCATTTGCTTTGATACCCTCCGTCGTCTAAGAGATGCAAACAGGAAGAAACGATCATAGAAATGGAGAAAAAACAGTTGGATTATGTTGCACGACAATGCGCACGCACATTGATCACTACTGATAAAACAGTATATCGCGAAACATAATGTGATTACCCTGGAACGGCCTCGATATTCTCCTTACCTTGCGCCGGTTAGTTATTTTTTGTGTTCCCTAGACAGAAATCGACACTGAAAGGACAACGATTCAAGGATGCAGATGACGTTATCACAAATGTGACAAGAAAGCTGAAAGAAGTGCCAAAGAATGGATTACACGAATATATGTGAAGCTGGTATATGTGTGCTGGTAATTTAACATTGATAGGTATCTACAATTTGTATACCTACACTCTACTACCAATGTCAAACATAGTCTTTAACAGTCTCACATGAAAGGAAAATCGTTACCTGTGAAATGAAGTGTCTGAGAAAAGCTGCAATGGTTACTAAACTAGATAAAATAAGAAACGAAGAAATTAGGAAAATAGTTGGTACAATATCATGTATTGAACATATTGAAAGACAGCAAGTAAAATGGTTCGGTCATCATATGAGAATGAACCAAAACCAAATACCATTAAGAGTAAAAGTATAACAAAAGAATATCTGGATGTAAAGCCAAAGGTAGACCAAGAAAGCGGTGGATAGAAAACATCAAGATAACCTTGAACAGACATGGGCTAGATGCAACCACAGCGACACATCTGGCCTTGGAATGACAGCTTAAGCTCCCACCCCTACGCTTAGCGACAAGTGTGAACCATCACTCACCTGGGGATAGACAATAGACAATAAGTAGCGCCGTCAAACATTTTGACGTAAGACAGTTTTTACTGTATACATAATTTTTGTTTGCAATTATCTGATTTCTCACTGTGCGCATGTCTGTGCACCTGAAACTGTTTTGAACGAAACGATGACACCATTATCCATGTGTTGATCTTTTGTATGTAGTTTTATTTAGTGCCACTGCATTTCTACTAATTTCCTATGTATATCCTTTTCATCTAAATTCAGTTTCATGTTAAAAACTTGTGAACGTACTGTCGCTTATTGTCTCGTGCTTTAGTTATTGTTTTGTTTTCAGAAACAGATCTGAACGATAAGAAAAGAAAATCAGAGGAGGAGGTCAAAGATGACGGGAGCGGAGCAAAGAAGAAAAAAGCTAGGACAACATTTACTGGGAGACAAATATTCGAATTAGAGAAACAATTTGAACAGAAGAAATATCTGTCCTCTGCAGAAAGGGCTGAAATGGCCAGTCAACTAGCAGTCACGGAGACCCAGGTGAGTGCAAGTTCAAATATTTTCATGTGTATGTTTATGTGTACAAACCCAATATTGACTACAGTTCGTGTAATTCTATGTCTTTTTGTGTTCTAAGGATGTGTTACTCGGTTTTGATTATTATATCCGTTTCGTGCATCACAAAGAAAGGGATTGGGGAAAGAGTGGGGGTGCGATTGATTTAGTATGTGTATTGCCATGGCTGCCTTGTATCCATATATGTGCCTGCCTTGACTTCCATGTATCCATATATGTGTATGTTGTTTTCTGTGCCGTGTATCCATATATGTGCGCTGTTTTATCTGTCTTGTATCCATATATGTCCATTATCCTGACTACCGTGTATCCATATAAGTACATTGACTTTTGCCTTAACTGTCATTAATTCATATATGTGTGTTGTCTTGACTGCTTTGTATCCGTATATGTGTATTGACTTGTCTGTATAGTATCCATATATGTCATATATGTGTGTTGCTTTGTATTTCTTGCATCAATATGTGTGCATTGCTTTGACTGCATTGTTTGTATCCATATATGTATGTTGCTTTTGCTGCCTTGTATACATATGTGTATATTGTTTTCTGTGCCTTGTATCCATATATGTGCATTGCCTTATTTGCCTTGTATCCATATATGTGCATTGCCTTAGCTGCCTTGTATCCATATATGTGCATTGTTTTGGCTGCCTTATATCCATATATGTGCATTTTCTTGACTGCCTTGTTTGTATCCATATATGCGCATTGATTTTTTAAATACATTTTTTATGGTCATTCTCTAGCTCAGAGGTCGCTTTGACCTCAAAATCGCTTTGATTCTGCAGGTCATATTGAGCTTACTTCCTACTATATATGTCAAAAGCTTTTTTTTTTAGTCCTTTGGAGTCCCAATTAGCGTTTTCTGAGCTCTGGGGCCAGCGCGGATTGTACCTTTAGATTAGCCTGTTGGACCAAATAAATGGTTGCAGTGAGCCCAATTTGTTCTCCAAGCCGTGATTTGCCCACCTGTGTTCTAACTTTATTTTAAGATTTAAAAAAAATATATTTTCTAAAAATCACTAGCTAGATAAAACCTGCATATATAAAAGATGTCACGGTATCTGAGTGGTTCCTTGTAAAAACAAAATACTTCAAATTTCATTTAAACAATCTTTCGGCTTGTATTTATGGCTCAAGTGCAATTAATAAATCCTGGTCAGGTTATAACTTAGATCTTCTTATAGGAAGAGTTAATTATCGATGCACATCTATCAGACTCGATTGGTTTCTGTTCAATTTCCACGGACAGAAAGTAGCCGAGAATGTAGAACAACAGAAAATAATTATTATCTAAAATACATTTGTTTACATATGATCGATATTAACTTGTACATATTTAACAAATAAGAATAACTAATAGAACTAAACACAATAGTACAGTGTAACACAAAAAATAACAGTTATGTTATAAGAGTAGGTTGCTATCAGAACATTATTAGCAGCTTCATAGGTTATTCAGTAAATCCATCATGGTATAGTGACAGACAAATTGTGTTGATCAATTGTTCTGTATGTCTTCTGGACCGAGCATACATATTCATTGTTCTTCATGAGTCAGCGCGGACAGAGGATTTTTAAATGAAAAAATTGGTAGCATATCCTATCCAGGACGTAGCTATCAACCCAGCATTTGTTGGCTGTGGTGATTTTCTAGGCAATATAAATACGTTCAGTAGGTTGCCATTGCTTTCTGAACGGTCCGGATGCACAATTGCCTGTGGTGAGGATCGAACTCGGTACCTTTGTCGTCATAGACGCGCTCTGTACCACTTCGCCACAGAGCCGGACATTAAATGAATGAGCATTAATTTCGATAATGAGAATGCACGAATTGGGAGAGGGGATGTGCGTGGCCCTAGAGAACATCTGACACAGATTTCAAAAAGAGCAGTGAACAACATAGAACCGGAACCATCAGCCGTATACCCTGAGAGATTTACTGAAACGGAGATTTGAGCACCTATGGACGTGTCCGGTGTTCTTCTTCTTCTTCTGCGTTCATTCTCAAACTCCCACTGGATCTAGCAGGACCATGGTCCTGCTACATTTCCAGCAGGATGTAGTCCAGAAAATGGAAATACGTTGTTACGCCGTTTTATTTGCGCCAATGGCCCGACACATCCGTCTTCGGCGGAAGTCCGGTGTTCAAATAGGATAATCAACATACCGAATTCCTAATTGTCTTGTTTGTTTCTAGCAAAATTGTCTTTAATTGCGGCGTCATTCTTGACACTGCCCTTCTGCTTTGGGAATGTTTGTATTCCCCCCCTCCCTCCCATATGACTGAAAATCCTGAAACTGAATGCTATCTCTCAGTTTGTAAACTTATGAAACTGAATATAGTCTCTCAGTTTGTAAACTCACGAAACTGAATATAGTCTCTCAGTTTGTAATATCCTGAAACTGAATATAGTCTCTCAGTTTGTAATATCCTGAAACTGAATATAGTCTCTCAGTTTGGAATATCCTGAAACTGAATATAGTCTCTCAGTGTGGAATATCCTGAACCTGAATGTAATCTCTTAGTTTGTAAACTCATGAAACTGAATATAGTCTCTCAGTTTGTAATATCCTGAAACTGAATATAGTCTTCTCAGTTTGTAATATCCTGAAACTGAATATAGTCTCTCAGTGTGTACTATCCTGAAACTGAATATAGTCTCTCAGTTTGTTAAATTTGTTACTGTGCGACAGTGATTGTCCTTAAGTAACATTGACTTGGTGGGGGGGGGGGTTGTTTAGTTGTTCAACCCGCCTCCTTAGCAAATCAAAACATGATTTTTAGTACTAGGAGTTAAGCAAAATGTAGGAAAACCGATTTGTTAGGAAATGTTCAAATTTTTCATCAAAAGAAGGGATTTGCAAACGAAAAGAACGAAGGCTTTTTTTATAGGTAAAATCCCGTCTTTGCTTGAAACGTATCTAAAGCCCTCAGTCAGAAAAAAGGTAGAGTCTGTGGCCAGTTCGATAAAGTTAAGCAACGATGACCTTTGTGAGCATCTAATGGGTGTCAGTAGAGGTTTAGTATTTTGTGCCGCTGATCCTGAGATCCTGAGTTACGTCACTCGGGCACTGGTCTCGTAGCGTTACAGCTGTGAAAGTCCAGAGCTCATTGAATTCATAACTCGCAGAAAGAATGTACATTCATATATATATATATATATATATATATATATACAAATGCCGACATTGGAAGTGCCTGACCATGATCATAAAATATTACCTGGGCTAAATTTCTGCTACATTAAAGAACCAGTGAGATTGTGAGAGCAAAAGATAACCAATTTTAACACACTTGTCAAAACAATTTTGGAGGTCAAGTGGAGGCCCTGAATAGATCGATGTGGACAGAGTTCTTATAATCAGTTCTACAACATCTATGTTAATAGCTATTCGGTTTGTACCCACATCGTCTACCCAGTGGGATGCCGGCGGTGAGTTGTGATGACATTTATCATTGGATGATGCAGGCAAAAATATGTTTAAGGTAAAGAAGTTCAGTGACGGTCAACATCTGTAAGTGGAGAAGAGCAACATCTCTAAGTGGAGAAGACCAACATCTCTAAGTGGAGAAGAGCAACATCTCTAAGTGGAGAAGATAAGCATCTCTAAGTGGAGAAGATAAACATCTCTAAGTGGAGAAGACAAACATCTCTAAGTGGAGAAGACAAACAGCTCTAAGTGGAGAAGCTACACATCTCTAAGTGGAGAAGATAAACATCTCTAAGTGGAGAAGACCAACATCTCTAAGTGGAGAAGCTACACATCTCTAAGTGGAGAAGATAAACATCTCTAAGTGGAGAAGATAAACATCTCTAAGTGGAGAAGATAAACATCTCTAAGTGGAGAAGACCAACATCTCTAAGTGGAGAAGCTACACATCTCTAAGTGGAGAAGACCAACATCTCTAAGTGGAGAAGCTACACATCTCTAAGTGGAGAAGATAAACATCTCTAAGTGGAGAAGACCAACATCTCTAAGTGGAGAAGACCAACATCTCTAAGTGGAGAAGACCAACATCTCTAAGCGGATAAGACCAACATCTCTAAGTGGAGAAGATACACATCTCTAAGTGGAGAAGATAAACATCTCTAAGTGGAGAAGACCAACATCTCTAAGTGGAGAAGATAAACATCTCTAAGTGGAGAAGATAAACATCTCTAGGTGGAGAAGACCAACATCTCTAAGTGGAGAAGACCAACATCTCTAAGTGGAGAAGACCAACATCTCTAAGTGAAGAAGACCAACATCTCTAAGTGGAGAAGACCAACATCTCTAAGTGAAGAAGACCAACATCTCTAAGTGGAGAAGACCAACATCTCTAAGTGGAGAAGATAAACATCTCTAAGTGGAGAAGATAAACATCTCTAGGTGGAGAAGACCAACATCTTTAAGTGGAGAAGACCAACATCTCTAAGTGGAGAAGATAAACATCTCTAAGCGGAGAAGACCAGCATCTCTAAGTGGAGAAGATAAACATCTCTAAGTGGAGAAGATAAACATCTCTAGGTGGAGAAGACCAACATCTCTAAGTGGAGAAGACCAACATCTCTAAGTGGAGAAGACCAACATCTCTAAGTGAAGAAGACCAACATCTCTAAGTGGAGAAGACCAACATCTCTAAGTGGAGAAGATAAAGATCTCTAAGTGGAGAAGATAAACATCTCTAGGTGGAGAAGACCAACATCTCTAAGTGGAGAAGACCAACATCTCTAAGTGGAGAAGACCAACATCTCTAAGTGGAGAAGAGCAACATCTCTAAACGAAGAAGAGCAACATCTCTAAACGAAGAAGACCAACATCTCTAAGCGGATAAGACCAACATCTCTAAGTGGAGAAGATACACATCTCTAAGTGGAGAAGATAAACATCTCTAAGTGGAGAAGACCAACATCTCTAAGTGGAGAAGATAAACATCTCTAAGTGGAGAAGATAAACATCTCTAGGTGGAGAAGACCAACATCTCTAAGTGGAGAAGACCAACATCTCTAAGTGGAGAAGACCAACATCTCTAAGTGGAGAAGACCAACATCTCTAAGTGAAGAAGACCAACATCTCTAAGTGGAGAAGACCAACATCTCTAAGTGGAGAAGATAAAGATCTCTAAGTGGAGAAGATAAACATCTCTAGGTGGAGAAGACCAACATCTCTAAGTGGAGAAGACCAACATCTCTAAGTGGAGAAGACCAACATCTCTAAGTGGAGAAGAGCAACATCTCTAAGTGGAGAAGACCAACATCTCTAAGTGGAGAAGATAAACATCTCTAAGTGGAGAAGAGCAACATCTCTAAGTGGAGAAGAGCAACATCTCTAAGTGGAGAAGACCAACATCTCTAAGTGGAGAAAAGCAACATCTCTAAGTGGAGAAGAGCAACATCTCTAAGTGAAGAAGAACAACATCTCTAAGTGGAGAAGAGCAACATCTCTAAGTGGAGAAAAGCAACATCTCTAAGTGGAGAAGATAAAGATCTCTAAGTGGAGAAGATAAACATCTCTAGGTGGAGAAGACCAACATCTCTAAGTGGAGAAGACCAACATCTCTAAGTGAAGAAGAGCAACATCTCTAAGTGGAGAAGAGCAACATCTCTAAGTGGAGAAGAGCAACATCTCTAAACGAAGAAGAGCAACATCTCTAAGAGGAGAAGATAAACATCTCTAAGTGGAGAAGAACATCATCTCTAAGTGGAGAAGACCAACATCTCTAAGTGGAGAAGAACAACATCACTAAGTGAAGAAGAGCAACATCTCTAAGTGGAGAAGAGCAACATCTCTAAGTGGAGAAGAACAACATCTCTAAGTGGAGAAAAGCAACATCTCTAAGTGGAGAAAAGCAACATCTCTAAGTGGAGAAGAGCAACATCTCTAAGTGGAGAAAAGCAACATCTCTAAGTGGAGAAGAGCAACATCTCTAAGTGGAGAAGAGCAACATCTCTAAGTGGAGAAGAGCAACATCTCTAAGTGGAGAAGAGCAACATCTCTAAGTGGAGAAGAGCAACATCTCTAAGTGGAGAAGAGCAACATCTCTAAGTGGAGAAGAGCAACATCTCTAAGTGGAGAAGATACACATCTCTAAGAGGAGAAGAGCAACATCTCTAAGTGGAGAAGATAAACATCTCTAAGTGGAGAAGATACACATCTCTAAGAGGAGAAGAGCAACATCTCTAAGTGAAGAAGAGCAACATCTCTAAGTGGAGAAGATACACATCTCTAAGAGGAGAAGAGCAACATCTCTAAGTGGAGAAGATCAACATCTCTAAGTGGAGAAGATACACATCTCTAAGAGGAGAAGAGCAACATCTCTAAGTGAAGAAGAGCAACATCTCTAAGAGGAGAAGAGCAACATCTCTAAGTGGAGAAAAGCAACATCTCTAAGTGGAGAAGAGCAACATCTCTAAGTGGAGAAGAGCAACATCTCTAAGTGGAGAAGAGCAACATCTCTAAGTGGAGAAGAGCAACATCTCTAAGTGGAGAAGAGCAACATCTCTAAGTGGAGAAGAGCAACATCTCTAAGTGGAGAAGATACACATCTCTAAGAGGAGAAGAGCAACATCTCTAAGTGAAGAAGAGCAACATCTCTAAGAGGAGAAGAGCAACATCTCTAAGTGGAGAAAAGCAACATCTCTAAGTGGAGAAGAGCAACATCTCTAAGTGGAGAAGAGCAACATCTCTAAGTGGAGAAGATACACATCTCTAAGAGGAGAAGAGCAACATCTCTAAGTGAAGAAGAGCAACATCTCTAAGAGGAGAAGAGCAACATCTCTAAGTGGAGAAAAGCAACATCTCTAAGTGGAGAAGAGCAACATCTCTAAGTGGAGAAGAGCAACATCTCTAAGTGGAGAAGAGCAACATCTCTAAGTGGAGAAGAGCAACATCTCTAAGTGGAGAAGATACACATCTCTAAGAGGAGAAGAGCAACATCTCTAAGTGGAGAAGATCAACATCTCTAAGTGGAGAAGATACACATCTCTAAGAGGAGAAGAGCAACATCTCTAAGTGAAGAAGAGCAACATCTCTAAGAGGAGAAGAGCAACATCTCTAAGTGGAGAAGACCAACATCTCTAAGTGGAGAAGACCAACATCTCTAAGTGGAGAAGAGCAACATCTCTAAACGAAGAAGAGCAACATCTCTAAGTGGAGAAGACCAACATCTCTAAGTGGAGAAGACCAACATCTCTAAGTGGAGAAGACCAACATCTCTAAGTGCAGAAGACCAACATCTCTAAGTGGAGAAGACCAACATCTCTAAGTGGAGAAGAGCAACATCTCTAAACGAAGAAGAGCAACATCTCTAAGTGGAGAAGACCAACATCTCTAAGTGGAGAAGACCAACATCTCTAAGTGGAGAAGACCAACATCTCTAAGTGGAGAAGACCAACATCTCTAAGTGGAGAAGAGCAACATCTCTAAACGAAGAAGAACAACATCTCTAAGTGAAGAAGAGCAACATCTCTAAGTGAAGAAGAGCAACATCTCTAAACGAAGAAGAGCAACATCTCTAAGTGAAGAAGAGCAACATCTCTAAACGAAGAAGAGCAACATCTCTAAGTGAAGAAGAGCAACATCTCTAAACGAAGAAGAGCAACATCTCTAAGAGGAGAAGATAAACATCTATAAGTGGAGAAGAACAACATCTCTAAGTGGAGAAGACCAACATCTCTAAGTGGAGAAGAGCAACATCTCTAAGTGGAGAAGAGCAACATCTCTAAGTGAAGAAGAACAACATCTCTAAGTGGAGAAGACCAACATCTCTAAGTGGAGAAGAGCAACATCTCTAAGAGGAGAAGATAAACATCTATAAGTGGAGAAGAACAACATCTCTAAGTGGAGAAGACCAACATCTCTAAGTGGAGAAGAGCAACATCTCTAAACGAAGAAGAGCAACATCTCTAAGTGGAGAAGAGCAACATCTCTAAGTGAAGAAGAACAACATCTCTAAGTGGAGAAGACCAACATCTCTAAGTGGAGAAGAGCAACATCTCTAAGAGGAGAAGATAAACATCTATAAGTGGAGAAGAACAACATCTCTAAGTGGAGAAGACCAACATCTCTAAGTGGAGAAGATCAACATCTCTAAGTGGAGAAGATACACATCTCTAAGAGGAGAAGAGCAACATCTCTAAGTGAAGAAGAGCAACATCTCTAAGAGGAGAAGAGCAACATCTCTAAGTGGAGAAGACCAACATCTCTAAGTGGAGAAGACCAACATCTCTAAGTGGAGAAGAGCAACATCTCTAAACGAAGAAGAGCAACATCTCTAAGTGGAGAAGACCAACATCTCTAAGTGGAGAAGACCAACATCTCTAAGTGGAGAAGACCAACATCTCTAAGTGCAGAAGACCAACATCTCTAAGTGGAGAAGACCAACATCTCTAAGTGGAGAAGAGCAACATCTCTAAACGAAGAAGAGCAACATCTCTAAGTGGAGAAGACCAACATCTCTAAGTGGAGAAGACCAACATCTCTAAGTGGAGAAGACCAACATCTCTAAGTGGAGAAGACCAACATCTCTAAGTGGAGAAGAGCAACATCTCTAAACGAAGAAGAACAACATCTCTAAGTGAAGAAGAGCAACATCTCTAAGTGAAGAAGAGCAACATCTCTAAACGAAGAAGAGCAACATCTCTAAGTGAAGAAGAGCAACATCTCTAAACGAAGAAGAGCAACATCTCTAAGTGAAGAAGAGCAACATCTCTAAACGAAGAAGAGCAACATCTCTAAGAGGAGAAGATAAACATCTATAAGTGGAGAAGAACAACATCTCTAAGTGGAGAAGACCAACATCTCTAAGTGGAGAAGAGCAACATCTCTAAGTGGAGAAGAGCAACATCTCTAAGTGAAGAAGAACAACATCTCTAAGTGGAGAAGACCAACATCTCTAAGTGGAGAAGAGCAACATCTCTAAGAGGAGAAGATAAACATCTATAAGTGGAGAAGAACAACATCTCTAAGTGGAGAAGACCAACATCTCTAAGTGGAGAAGAGCAACATCTCTAAACGAAGAAGAGCAACATCTCTAAGTGGAGAAGAGCAACATCTCTAAGTGAAGAAGAACAACATCTCTAAGTGGAGAAGACCAACATCTCTAAGTGGAGAAGAGCAACATCTCTAAGAGGAGAAGATAAACATCTATAAGTGGAGAAGAACAACATCTCTAAGTGGAGAAGACCAACATCTCTAAGTGGAGAAGAGCAACATCTCTAAGTGGAGAAGAGCAACATCTCTAAGTGAAGAAGAACAACATCTCTAAGTGGAGAAGACCAACATCTCTAAGTGGAGAAGAGCAACATCTCTAAACGAAGAAGAGCAACATCTCTAAGTGGAGAAGACCAACATCTCTAAGTGGAGAAGACCAACATCTCTAAGTGGAGAAGACCAACATCTCTAAGTGGAGAAGAGCAACATCTCTAAGTGGAGAAGACCAACATCTCTAAGTGGAGAAGACCAACATCTCTAAGTGGAGAAGACCAACATCTCTAAGTGGAGAAGACCAACATCTCTAAGTGGAGAAGAGCAACATCTCTAAGTGGAGAAGAGCAACATCTCTAAGTGGAGAAGAGCAACATCTCTAAGTGGAGAAGACCAACATCTCTAAACGAAGAAGAGCAACATCTCTAAGTGGAGAAGAGCAACATCTCTAAGTGAAGAAGAACAACATCTCTAAGTGGAGAAAAGCAACATCTCTAAGTGGAGAAGATAAAGATCTCTAAGTGGAGAAGATAAACATCTCTAAGTGGAGAAGACCAACATCTCTAAGTGGAGAAGAGCAACATCTCTAAGTGAAGAAGAACAACATCTCTAAGTGGAGAAGAGCAACATCTCTAAGTGGAGAAAAGCAACATCTCTAAGTGGAGAAGATAAAGATCTCTAAGTGGAGAAGATAAACATCTCTAGGTGGAGAAGACCAACATCTCTAAGTGGAGAAGACCAACATCTCTAAGTGGAGAAGACCAACATCTCTAAGTGGAGAAGAGCAACATCTCTAAACGAAGAAGAGCAACATCTCTAAGAGGAGAAGAACAACATCTCTAAGTGGAGAAGACCAACATCTCTAAGTGGAGAAGAGCAACATCTCTAAGTGGAGAAGAGCAACATCTCTAAGTGAAGAAGAACAACATCTCTAAGTGAAGAAGAACAACATCTCTAAGTGAAGAAGAGCAACATCTCTAAGTGGAGAAGACCAACATCTCTAAGTGGAGAAGAGCAACATCTCTAAGTGAAGAAGAACAACATCTCTAAGTGAAGAAGAACAACATCTCTAAGTGAAGAAGAACAACATCTCTAAGTGAAGAAGAACAACATCTCTAAGTGAAGAAGAACAACATCTCTAAGTGAAGAAGAGCAACATCTCTAAGTGGAGAAGACCAACATCTCTAAGTGGAGAAGAGCAACATCTCTAAGTGGAGAAGAGCAACATCTCTAAGTGAAGAAGAACAACATCTCTAAGTGAAGAAGAACAACATCTCTAAGTGAAGAAGAACAACATCTCTAAGTGAAGAAGAACAACATCTCTAAGTGAAGAAGAGCAACATCTCTAAGTGGAGAAGAGCAACATCTCTAAGTGGACAAGAGCAACATTGAATGAGTTTGATGTTGTCACATAATTTAAAAATATCGTTTGACAAAACAATTGTCACATGTTTAAAAGATAACGACATGTGTAAATTTACATAAAGTTAGCATGAAATTCGTTTTATTGAAAAGTACTAATGTATCTCCCGCAGGTAATTGAACATCACGACCGTTCAGAAAGCAATGATAAACTACTGAACGTATTTATATTGCGTAGAAAAATCTTTGTAATTATTTTCTAGGAAATATTTGCGTTTAGTACGTTGCTATTGACTTATGAACGGTCTGGTTGATAAATGTCTGCTGTTGAATTTTAACGAGGTACTCCCGCCGTCCGAGAAACTCTCTGTACCTCTGTTAAAAAGTCACGGATATACCAAAATCCGTCTACAGTGGTCATTCCATGCCCGAACTGTCCAAGAACATTTACAGATCGAATAGGGCTAATTAGCCATCTACGAAATATTAGGCATGGTCATAATTATAACTGAATTATTTTCAAAAGTGGATGTAAAAATTGGTCATCATCACTTGTGATGGACGAACACAGACCTCCAAGCCACAGAGCCGTACTGACAGTCATCGACTGTTTTCAAAGATGGCTAAGTAAAGAAATAAATAAATGCAAATCTTAGACTAAAGTTACGTAAGAACAACAGCTGGGTGTTTCCAAGGGGTGTATGAGAGTCGACATAATACGAATGCTCTTACTTTCAAGGCAAGGACAAAGGAAACCAATGCCATTCCAGTGTATATGCAAATCAACTTTTAACATAGCCCCATCATTAACAAGAAAGAACTCTTTTCGAAGCGTCCAACTAACAAGTTTCATACTGGCCAGAAAAATGCTATCTGCAAGTCATAACTGCCAGGAAAACATGCTATCTTTAGATGTATTTCCACATTCAGACACTCCGCGTGACATAGCGTGATTTATTACAGACATATTATGATGAGGTTTTGATGGAAGACAACTTGACAAGTTTTGATTACCTTTCGATTGGCACTGAGTGTGTCATCTCTTTAAGAGATTGTGAACCTGCAAATACATTTTTGCACTCTGAAATGTCAGTATTAAATTCAAGGTGATACTTTGTACGTGTTATATAAAGGATTATCATCATCTGATATACTTTCGACTGGCGTAGGCCATCATGGAGCTCCATAACTCTTTATTTCCAGTATATCTTATCTGGATAGTTGATTCTGTTATGTTACGATGTAAACTATCTAATATTTGTTATAGTTATAACACTATAGTCCTCGAACTTTCTTGCGTTCTATTTTGCCTGTTGTAAATATGTTCTCTATTCTTTCCTTCCTCATAACAATCAACACACAAGAAATAAAGGCTGTTTCATTCTGATATTATTAAAGTAACCTTTGTCTCGAATTTGACTTTTCCAGCACCACCCCGTTAGTTTTTCTAGCTGTCCATTATACTCTCAGTATTCTTCTATATAAATTATTTCTGTTGCCTCTAATTTTTCCACAACTATCTTTATTTATTGTCCAGGAATTGCATCCATATTTCAGAATCGGTGTAATGTAGTTCTGAAGAACTTTCTTCGTCACCTCTATTGACAGGTATATACTACATAGTATATATTCATTTTTTTAAAATGAATGTTGTCTTTGCTTGTCCTATACTGTTTCTTATCTCTGTTGGACTTCTTCCATCTGATCCATCGTTGTTCGATATTTAAATTGGGGAACCTGTTTGAATATTGAGTCATTCACATTGTTCTTGGATGTGTGATTTTGTTTCTTTCAATCAACTATCGCTTTTTACATTTAAAAAAAAGAATATTCCTTTGTCTTTGTTTTTTTATACTACTATTTTGATTAGCTCATTTAAAGAACAACAGCGTAGACAATTGGAACGTAGACAATTCTGGTCTTGTTTTTTGTTAAATGTTGAAGAAAACTTATGTCTTATTCTTCAAATTGCGCGATGCATAAGCTGTTGAACGCGGTATTAGAATGAATAGTAGTCAGCTTCACTAACCCAACTCGGTCGAATTAATGCATGGTTCGAAAGCCGATTGCTACTTAGTACTGTGATATGATTTAATATATTAAAAATGCATACAAATTATACTATTTTTTAATATCAGCGTCATCTTCGGGTTATACTTAATCATTCATTACAAACGGCGTTCAGGCTAACTTATTTATGCCCATCTTTTTTTTACGATCCATGTATCAGTTTATGTAGACAATGACAGTGAGTCTTTGAGAATTCATGACACTTGTCAATGTTTATTTCAATATCCAGGAATTTCGAGCAAAGAAGCTCCTTTTATATAATTTTGTGCAATATTTTTTTCTTAGGAAGAGGTTCCTCCAGAGCTTCTTATTATATACCCAGAAAATCTCGGCGATGTGCAATACCTTAAGAACAAAATTCCCCTACTCAGAATGGGCAAATGTATACTTGTCTAGATGAAGTGTTATGAGGGTTTGCCAAGAAGAGAGCCACAATATATATGAATATCACCTTCATTGTGTTTACTACTGCATGGAATTATCATTGAACATTGAAGACGGGGCATTTTAATTCTTGGGTTTGTAAATCTTAGCTGACATAAAAACTTCACCTTTGAGTTGCGATGCGAGGAATAATCTTATGTACTTTTCATTCTATAAATGTCTCTCAGCGGAAGATACACATTATATAAATCATATCCGCTCTGTGAAAATTGAATGTTCTGAGGAAAGTTCCTAGCAGGCTGTTGGGAACTATAGTTACTCAGGAAATTAATGTGGCTCATACGGGAGCTAGTGATGTCAACCATTGGCTGTTCACACGTGAGCTAGTGGTGTCAACCAAGGGCTGTTCACACGTGAGCTAGTGATGTCAACCAAGGGCTGCTCACACGTAAGCTAGTGATATCAACCTGGAGTTGTTTATACGTGAGATAGTGATGTCAACCAAGGGCTGCTCACGCGTAAGCTGGTGATATCAACCTGGAGTTGTTTATACGTGAGATAGTGATGTCAACCAGGATCAAAACGTCTTTATTGTTTGAAAGACAATTGAAGGAACAGCCGCAGACCGAGTGACACGCCAGAACTAATCCCAGAACATTTAAAGTACAAACGTAACTGCCTGACATAACAAAAACTGTACCATTTGTAATACCTTAAGCGTTAACAAACCATATAACAAACCATATAACAAACCATATAACAAACCATATAACAAACCATATAACAAACCCTGTAACAAACCATATAACAAATCATATAACAAACCATATAACAAACCATATAACAAACCATATAACAAACCAATCTATGTTGTCCTCTCTGAGCTCCTGTTTTCTTATGGATTCATTCTCAAATTCCCTAAGATTAACTGCATGTAGCCCAAAGAACAGAATGCGGTATGTCATCGTTTACAGATTACTTGTGATATTTACGTCTTTCGTCATGAGATATCCGTTATAAGGTTGATGGCTTCTGGGTCAGTAGGGATGGGACAGCTGTCTCCACCGCAAAACCCTACTTAGTTGCCTCTTACGACGTACATGTTATGTAACAGTGTCGTTATTCATTGCTGCCCTTTCGGACAACACACAGATAAACTATTGACATATCAGACTTCAAATTCATAACGCTACTATTTAACCACGATAATCAGTTGGAATATTCCCCATTTGTACTTTATTGTGTTCCACTGGCAGCCGTCACATCATAAATGATATATAAACAAATATTCTAAAAGTGAAAAGCAAGCGCCCACCTATGTCTAGACTGGTAATGGGCATTAAAATGTTCATACCTGAACAATCTAAATCCCAAACAAATAAACACAAAGATGTCGGACATCACATTTTACAAATAAATAAGGGGTAGATATAAAAATGAGAACGTGATTATATAGAAACAGATATCACGAAACAAAACACATTTACGTTAACATTTTTTCCAAATTAGCATTCACTAATAACTGATTTTGTAACTTTTTTTCTTCATTTCATTATAAAGTGACGTTAAAGAAATATTTAAATAAAAATTATTTTACTATTTAAAATGTTGATATTATGGTTAAAAATGGAAATTAATTGACGTATGAATTATTCTAAACAACGATTACTCCGTGGCCCGTTTACTGGTAGAGTGCAATAAGCAGGAAAAAAATTCACGCTTTAAATAGCACACGATACATAGCATGCGTTACAACAGAAATGGGGGTGTTCCATAAACTATGTCAACAATTTATTGCCAATTTTTAACCCCATCCACCTTGTCTACAATTGTTAAGAATTCAGGAAGCATCCCGCTGTTTAAGGATGTTACAAAATCATCCCCTTCCCCGGTCCTTCCCCCTCAATTAAAAAAAAATAATATAAAAAAATTACAAGAACGATTTTTTAAACGGTTGGGTGATAACAAATGTTCAACATAATTAAACGGGGGGGGGGGGGGGGGTAATATACACAAATTGATGACAGTTTTTGATGAAATAGGGTGGTCAAATATTGATAAGAAATATTTATGTACTGTAAATCAGATCTATTTTGTAATCAGACGTAATTAGACCTAAATGACGTAATCAGACCTACCATGAATCAACACATCAAAATTGTATCTGCTTGAGTCAAGAGAAGTAAGCATCGTGAGCCAGGATGGAAATATCGAATACCGCAACACTGTTCATGACTGGAATGTGGTCAACGAAGTTTAGCTATCAGAGGTGTCTGTACATTGTACACAAGCATCTAGCTATCTAGCCAGTTAGTTGTTGTACAGGGTCTAGCGTAGTCTTCAACACATACATCGTAGCAATGATACAAATTATCAATACAATCAAGCCACAGTTCCCTTGTTCATGGTTTTGTCCCTACCACAGGAGTCTATGTGTAAACAGACAGTGACCACGATCCAATTTCTCCATTCAATTGGGCTATTCCTGACATTCTGAGGACTTGACTACCACAAGTGGCGAGTGTACTTTGAGCACAAAACACTTGGTTGTAGCTGAGCAATTAGATAAGGGGTTCGGGGCTGTACCCCCCCTCCTTAGAAAACTAGAACATTGTATTTAGTACTAGTATAAAAATTTTATTAGATCAGGTGAATCACCACCACTACTTGAATGATTTTGCTTTCAATAAAGATCGACAAGATTCGGACAAAAATGAATTGCTTCGCTTTCTTTTTGGGTACAGAGCTGTCTATAAATTATGGCTACAATTCTTGTGCCAAGTTTCCCTGTCAAGAAACTGTCAAGTATTCAAAGTTTGTTTAAATATTACCAAATAGTTTAAACCATCACTTCCTCGTCCCAATAAAAATAATAATAATAATAATAATAATAATAATAATAATAATAGTAATAATAGTAATAATAATAGTAACACTTGCCGAAAATGTACGATATAATTACATAAACTGTTCATGATTTAAAAAAAATTCATACTCAAACAATTTAACTGGAGTTATTAAACATATTTTGTTGACGTCAACTTTTGTCAACCCTTCAGCCACCCTCCTCCTTTGTCAACAACTATCAGACATTTTCAGACCTCCCTAATTATTGACTTAATTTATGGACATCACCTAACAGTCCCCATACATATCTACGACTCTGATTAAATTTGTAGTGGGAAAGCACACACTCATCCTATGATGTTATGTTGGAAAGCACACACTCATCCTATGATGTTATGTTGGAAAGCACACAGTTATCCTATAAAGTTATGTTGGAATTTAATATAGATAAGGTAGTTCTTGTATCCTTTCCTTGTCCACTTTTTTTGCTAAATGGGGTGGGGTGGGGTGGGGGATGTTGTAGCTATTAAGCTGGAAGAGTGGGGTTCTTAATTCTTGACAGTTGTTGAGAGGGGAAGGAAGATGGTCAAAAATTAGGAAAAAAAATGTTCTATGTCATTTATGGATAGACCCTAACGGAAATAGTTTGTAAGTTAACGGATTTGCTTTCACACCTCTTGTATTTTTTTATGCCAATATTAATATTAAATGCTAAATAATTTCGCGGCATATGTCAAGCAAGAAGAACGTAAACGCATGTGATTCTATTGTGCCTGCATAGTGACAGAATCTCGTGTTTGCAATTATTGTTCCCTTCGGACAGTGCATAAAAATCAATTACAAACGGAAAGAGGTTAAAAAAAATAATCAATTACCCGAACCCATCTGAATGTGAGAAGACATGAAGCAATGTACGAGATTTGAGGGTAGTTATGATGGCGCGGGTTAAATCTGTACGGTAAATGATCAAGCTAATGTTCACCAACTTTGAGTGACACAAGGTTG
Source organism: Meghimatium bilineatum (assembly GCA_034231615.1). Taxonomy (NCBI): domain Eukaryota; kingdom Metazoa; phylum Mollusca; class Gastropoda; order Stylommatophora; family Philomycidae; genus Meghimatium; species Meghimatium bilineatum. The sequence goes on along the minus strand of CM067298.1, from coordinate 88,094,010 downwards.
AATTAAGGGTCTATTCAACTCTTCTCGCTGCCGTGATCAAATTGATTCGTAAAGAGACTTGACGACGGTCGCCGATGTATTGACAACACTACGGAAATCTTTGACTAGTATTCCAGACGAGGGTTGTCTGAGTGCATCTTAAGAACGTGCTGTGCGAATAGCGTTTAATGCGTTAGAAGTATTGACTGCGACCATTGAGAAGATGTAAGCATGATTAAGTATGTAAGAGAAATATATGCTTCAAAAAGTAGAAGAGAGGTAAATGAGAAGTGGGCGTAAGAGCCAATGCTTGACCTGAGTTATTTAGAAGAGACCACTGTGGACTGTTGTATTAGGGGGTCATTACTCTTTCAGATCGTTTGAAGCAGAAACAATGGGTCGTTATATTTGAAAATAGTTGTATTAATAATGTAGAAACAATGAGTCGTTATACTTGAAAACAGTTGTCTCATAAAGGTAGAAATAATGAGTCGTTATAGCTGAAAACAGTTGATGCAAAAAAGGTAGAAAAAGTAAGTCTTTGTATTTGAAAACAGTTGTCATAAAAAGGTAGAAACAATCAGTCGTTATTACTTGCAAACAGTTATCGCAAAAAGGTAGAATAAAAAGACAAACACCATATTTTTGTGGTAAGTTTCGATCCTAATATTGACGAATAGTAAAGCATTTGTATCCTTTGTTCAATTTTTGGGGGATGTAGAAGGGGAGGATGATTTTTCCCTAGATTTTTATTTAATACCCAGAAAAATCCAACTATCAGCAGTGTTTACACTGCTTTGAAAAAACTTCAACCCTAGATTTTAATTTAATACCCAGAAAACTCCAACTATCAGCTGTGTTTACACTGTTTTGAGAAAACGTCAACCCTAGTTTTATTTCAGACCCAGAAAACACCAGTTATCAGCAGTGTCTACCCTGCTTTGAGAAAACTCCAATCCTCGAGTTTTATTTCATACCCAGAAAACATCAATTCGCAGTGTCTACACTGCTTTCAGAATAAGGCATCTACTTAGAGGGGGTTAAAATGTTACTGTATAAACGAAAAGTGCTTGGACATCCGCAAGTGAAAATACTGACTATATAAGCATGTCATTTACTAGTGGTTTGCTGTTGTATGGTGGTGGCTTTGGTGAACCACTGTTTGGCACTTTCCTAACTGCTTCATGAATTAGATTAATATATTACATTGTGCTGCTGTTGCGTGTAAAACGTATTCTCTACTTTCTTGTATCAAAGTTTGTTTCCTTTATGTTCTGCCTAACAGTGCATTTAAAAGGTGTTTTGAGAAGGCTGATGTGCTTCATTAACATTTTTGAAAACGGTTTAAAAGAAACAAGATCTACTGATGCAAAACTCCCTTCTGTCCAACAGACAATCAATGAGTAGTACATGTTTCGATAATTGCGACATTTTAATCTGTACTCTTTCTGAGTTCAGTCCAGACACCTTTTTTGAGATTGGTAATTGAATCTTCAATTGTAATGAGATGCAAGCCCGTATGTTACACGGTTGTTCGGGATTCAACCCACCTACCGCCATTTTTTAAAGGAAGTCAGAACATGTCACTTAGTAATATAAGCAATTCAAAACGGAGGTAACTCCCCCAACCCAATAAGCCCCCCCCCAAAAAAAAAAAAAAATCATCAAAAAATCCCTAAGAAAGTTAATAAATTCAATATTTTATAACACACCCCTCCCCCACCTTTACAAAGACATCTACGGCCCTGGTGAGAACTGAACACTATTTATGTTTATAGGGAGCTACAGTGAAAGACAGAAACAATGAGTTGTTATTATTTTAAAATAGTACTCGCTGAAGGGTATGACAAAAGGGGTCGTTATACTTAAAGATCCTCTTATCAGAGTATATCATTTATTCCCCGACATATTTTATTAATGCGTACGTTTGTTTTTTTTTGTTTTGTTTTTTTTAATAAAAGATGGTGTGTCATTTAATTGTACAGTTTCGTAAATATAATTTACGTGTGATTACACGATTGTGGCAAGATGTAAAAATGTATAATTATTTGTGTTTAGCAAATGTATTTTCAAAATATAATATTTTAAAGAATTTATATGATTTTTATATTTTCAGGTGAAAATCTGGTTCCAGAATCGCAGAACCAAATGGAAGAAACAAGAAAATATTTCCAGCGCTGAAGTAGCTGAGCACAAATTGAACGCAGAGAAGCACATTATCAAGGTCAAGAATAGGAAGAATTCGGACACTAGATCTGAACTGTGTCTGGACAACCAGGCGGAGTTTGAATCTAGGGGAGTTTTTGGACATCTTAGTAACCTAATATCCAAAGAAGCAATGAACTATTCCGAGGGAGGTGATTCGAAGAAAGAGGTGCATGAGCCACTGAAATTAGTTCCGTATTCGGTCAAGACGTTGAGCAATAAAAGTATTGACATTAAATCTGCGGTAAAGAGTGATAACTTTCATGTTAGCTCTTTCTTCAAAGCAGATTCAGCTCAACAAGCTAGTATCACCGACAAGGAAGTGAATGCTTTCAGGTGTGCTGACTATGAGTCAGGCAGTAATTTATCTACACACGCAGAAACATCGCTTGCACGTGTAAATTCCAAAATGAAAGACATTCAAACATCCTCATCTGATGGTGGCCTTTGTGTACGTTCTAGCATTGTTGGGAACACTTTTCAAGGGTCACCTCAATCAAAATGTAATGTATCTGATTCTGAACCCGACTCATCTCGATTATATCAGATTGACAGATCAGAGCATCGTGTTCCAACTCTAATTGACTCTGCCACCAGTCCCTCTCCACCACCATACCTACACTTCAATAACTATTCCGAAAGTTTTAAAACGAGATGTGACGTTATGCATCACGATTCAGTGGACATTCCAGTCGATTTTGTAGATTCCAGGCAGCAAGAATCAAAGGCACCGCTTTCAGCAAAATCAATAGATATCATGTTTGAATCACTTGTGCCAGAAGAAGGTTCTCACATCACAACCGACGACACAAACAGCAAATGTGAAGAGAAACCTTCATTATTGTCATCTCATTTTTGACAAAAACTGAATAAATTAAATTAATGACATCGCATTTTCATTGTGCCAAATTAATCTCTTATCTCAGTACTATATATCTGTAGTTTGACAGGTCATCCGTTGAGAATATTGTGAGATTATTGTACAAAACTCATCGGCATCTAATTTGGCTGCAAAGTTAGACGAAATACATGATAAATAATGTGTTCAATAAAATAACTACATGAACTTATAATACGTATATTTGTGGAAGTAACAAAACTGAAGTTAAAATATGTTATAACAGAGTTCGATATCTGATTGATTATTGGTGTAATACTTTCACATTCTTCTTCTTCTGAGTCTGTTCTCAAACTTCTGCAGATTAGCAGGATGTAGCCAAGAGAGTGGGAACCATTGTATCATGGTTTACAACTTAGTTGCGATGGTTGCGTCTTTTGTCATGAGACATTCAACTTCAGTATGGTTTATGGATCACTTTAACCTTATGTGAGAAGGTTAAACTAATGAAACCGACACTTGATCCTACATGTAATGCTGGTAAACTAATGAAACCGACACTTGATCCTACATGTAATGCTGGTAAACTAATGAAACCGACACTTGATCCTACATGTAATGCTGGTAAACTGATAAAACTGCCACTTGATCCTACATGTAATGCTGGTAAACTGATAAAACTGCCACTTGATCCTACATGTAATGCTGGTAAACTGATAAAACTGCCACTTGATCCTACATGTAATGCTGGTAAACTGATAAAACTGCACTTAATCCTACATGTAATGCTAGTACACTGATAAACTGCAACTTGAATCCACGCGTAATACTGTTAGAAAGCTAAAACGGCTCCGTTAACCTACTCGTACTGCTGGTAGGCCGCTAAAACCGTCCCTTGAACCACTCGTAATGCTGGTAAGCTGCTAAAATCGCAACTTCTCGCCATAATAATACTGCAGAAAATGATGTAATAATCTACACTGATGGTCAATCATTCGTTAACAACGCTGTGCTTGGAATTTTTCTGCACGGTCCGGGGGAAAACATGTCAAAGAATCCAGCGGTGCCTTCACTTCAACTACGAGCAGTCTTAAGATGGAGATTAAAGCTGTATCTTCTTCTTCTTTCGTCTTACTCCCGTTGTTGTTTCGAATGGTTCTATAAGTCCTTCGTTTGTACATATACTTCGTGAGGTTTTTATATAGAGCTCTTATGTTGTCCAATTATTGTCCATGTATTCTGTAATCTTCTAGTATATGTCACAATTACAATTTGTTCCTGTCAACTCTGTCACATGCCTTCTATAGATCTACAAAGATGATGACAAGAAACATTACCTTTATATTCGTGCCAGGAGATACGAGTGTGGGGCAATGAACAAGCAGATACACTGTTGGCTTTGCTACAGTATCAATAGGTACATGATTAGATAGATTTGACACAGTTAATGAGTTAAAGGACCTAGTCCACTCATAAGATTTTCAAAATTGTGAATCATGGTCACTCTTAAGAATACGTGATATTGATATAAAGATCGGAACAGCCAGTACAGAGCAACATAATAGATACACGAAGAGATCGATAAAACAACATCGAACTGGAACTGCTAGCCGTTGGGCTCTTGATGAATTTATTGTGGTGGGATCGGAGCTCCTACGGAGTTATTCGGTGTGCGCTGATGATAACCTGCAGTTATATAACTCATAACCGCCGCTTGAACCCACTTACAATGCTGGTAACTGCATTTCAACCCACTTACAATGCTGGTAAGCTGCATTTCAACCCACTTACAATGCTGGTAAGCTGCATTTCAACCCACTTACAATGCTGGTAACTGCATTTCAACCCACTTACAATGCTGGTAACTGCATTTCAACCCACTTACAATGATGGTACGTCGCTAAAACTGCTGCAGAACACACTTTCCATGCTGGTAATCTGCTAAATCTAGCACTTCAACACACGTGCAATGCTGATAAGCTGCTAAAATTGGCACTTCAACACACGTGCAATGCTGATAAGCTGCTAAAATTGGCACTTCAACACACGTGCAATGCTGATAAGCTGCTAAAATTGGCACTTCAACACACGTGCAATGCTGATAAGCTGCTAAAATTGGCACTTCAACACACTTGCAATGCTGGTAAGTCGCCAACACTACCACTTTATTTAACCTCCGTGCAATGCCTGATAAACCAATGAAACCTTCATTTTATAGGAACGTATATTGTAACAGGAAACTCCATATTAAGGAAATTAAAAATATTATTGAGCGTTAGTTCTCACATTCTTGAAGATTATCAGCATTTAGTATGGAGAACGGAATGTGTTGTATCATGGTTTACAGCTGAGTTGCGATATCTTTGATTCTCTGCCTGATGAATCCGATTATCCGATTTGAGCACGGCTTCTGGGTCACTTTGACCATATATGGGATGGGACAGCCAACTCTACCCCAATACCTATTTAGTTGCTTTGTATGACATGCCTAGAAGGTAAATAATGTTGCAATTTTTTGCACTTCTTTTGAGCCTCGGCAAAACATGGGTGCTAAAAAATCCATCAGGTCAGTAGATACGAGGTAGGGGTAGGGGTGTTCAACCCTCCCCCACTTAGTACCTCTTCCCCCCCCCTCAACGATTTTTCGTAAAAAGGACATCAAATTTCTCATGAAGAAGAGGAAATTACGAAAATGGGTGCATGACTTTTATTAAGTAATCCACCTATCCTCCCCCCATTACTGAAGTCATATCTACGACTCTAGAATCTATATCCTAACAGTTCTATATCTATATATGCAGAACTATATATTCTCATTCACCAGAGATTAACGAAGGAAATAAATGCAAGTCCTACAGGGTGAACAAGAAATCATCTGATATTGGTGGCAATTGTATAATTTCAGGACAAACTAAATGATAATATCAACAATTTTCGAAGGACAATTTCTTTCTAGAAAATGGTCAAATTTACATATAGTTAGTTTCTTTCTGATCCAGCAGCCCATAGGAACATGGCCATGGGCCGAATGTCATTGAATGATTTATTAATGTGTTTATGCGCTGTTGTTTTGTTATATAATGGACGTTCCATTTATCTGATATTTAAATGAGAAGACACTCTTAATTACATTAACAATTTCATAAGAATATTTTCGCAGCCGGCACCCTATTATGTGCTGTGGTTATACTCTATTAATCTAAAAATACACTCAATAGACTACACATATTGTGGCTGCCATATTGTGTTTTGTCAAAGCCGAGCACATATTACAAAAGTACTTTCCACAGATTTAATATTTAGATAAACATAGGTCATTATATATTTATCAATATAATAAATAAGAAATATATCATCATCAAGTGTCATCTAGTAACGAGGGCTGGTTGCAAGTGACTTCTAAAATCCTGTCTCTTATCTTGGTGGTGAATTCTACTAGGCTGTATGTTGTCCATCTCGTGATGTCTCCATTCCATTTGTATCACTGCTTACATTTTATTCGTCTCCTCTCAACTTTACATTCAAGTAAGGTCTTCAACAAGGTGTCATGTTTTTTAATATGTCCAATATATATTATTTATTTGTTTTTTTCTTTTAAAAGTTTTAGTTTTATTTGCAGTGGTGTTAGAACATCTTTGTTCTACTCTTTCTATTTAATTTCTCCCTATTCTTGTATATATTTACGTCTCAACCGCATCGTGTCCTCTAGCTGTTTGTTCATTACGCACGTTCTATATAACTTCTCAGCCATGCATTTATGTAGATCACACGGTATGGACTATAAGAAGATAAGAAGTCACACGGTATGGACTATAAGAAGATAAGAAGTAACACGGTATGGACTATAAGAAGATAAGAAGTCACACGGTATGGACTATAAGAAGATAAATGTCACACGGTATGGACTATAAGAATATAAGAAGTCACATGGTATGGACTATAAGAAGATAAGAAGTCACACGGTATGGACTATAATAAGATAAGAAGTAACACGGTATGGACTATAAGAAGATAAGAAGTAACACGGTATGGACTATAAGAAGATAAGAAGTCACACGGTATGGACTATAAGAAGATAAATGTCACACGGTATGGACTATAAGAATATAAGAAGTCACATGGTATGGACTATAAGAAGATAAGAAGTCACACGGTATGGACTATAAGAAGATAAAAGTCACACGGTATGGACTATAAGAATATAAGAAGTCACATGGTATGGACTATAAGAAGATAAGAAGTCACACGGTATGGACTATAAGAAGATTAAAGTCACACGGTATGGACTATAAGAATATAAGAAGTCACATGGTATGGACTATAAGAAGATAAGTCACATGGTATGAACTATAAGAATATAAGAAGTCACATGGTATGGACTATAAGAAGATAAGAAGTCGCATGGTATGGACTATAAGAAGTCACATGGTATGGACTATAAGAAGATAAGAAGTCACATGGTATGGACTATAAGAAGATAAGAAGTCACATGGTATGGACTATAAGAAGATAAGAAGACCTACTATGTTTATGAAAGTGATGATATATTTATTCAGCGGTTGATGGAGTTCGGTATTAAATGATTTTTGTTTTGTGGGTTTTTGTTGGATTATGTGGGTTGAGGCGAAATAATATGAGACATATTTACCTGAAAGTGAAGGGATCCTTCCGCACATACACTTCACTATCTGTTGAAAGATATCAATAATTTATTGTTCTGTCAGGATTCTAGGACATCGGTTTACAAATCAGTAATAACTGTCACAGTTATGTTATCAGAACCAGCAACCACTAAGCCAATTATGCTATCAGAACAAGTAACCACTATCACAGTTATGTTATTAGAATATGGGGGGGGGGGGGGAAGTGTCATTTACATACGTACTACTCTGAACAGTTGATACTTCTCAAAGAATTTTCTTGCAGTTGAGAGTTGCAGTTTTCTGGGTATGAAAGAAAACTTTATAATGATCATTGCCCATAAGAAACAAGAGCTTCATTGGTCACAACTCCTGGGGAACAAAACACACAAACGTATACTATCAACATTGACCGAATATTCCAAATCTTACCCTTATATAGTGCATTTTAAGCCAATGATCTGCGGAGGAGGCCAATGATCTGAATTAACAGCTGCCTGCGCTAAGGTTTTGAATCTGGTACCTTGGCCGTCCAAGACGTGCACGGTACCACCCAGCTATAGATTCGGATACACAAAAGAGAGAATTAATATCGGGATACAGACAACTAGAACTAAAGAGGAGCAGTGGATAATAAAGTGTAGTCATCAGAGCTGATACAAAACAATCTCAGGAGATACTGATGATAATGAGGATGTAGTTAAGTTATTTGTCTGTCCGTTGTTATCCTCACCTATAGGGCTGGTTCCAGCAGACAGAAAATGTCCCAACACATCCAGGAGACACCAAATGCCATATCGAACAGGTGTACGGAATGAAACTCTCAATGGTAATCCTGATAAGGCAGGCATGTTTTGACGCTTTTTTGAAGAATCGCATAGTGAAAGCTAACCTTCTTCTTCTTCTGCGTTCGTTCTCAAACTCTTGCAGATTAGCAGGATGTAGTCCGGAGAACGGAATGAGTTGTGCCCATGGTTTACAGCATTGCTGCGATATCTGCGCCTTTCGGCCTGACACATCCGACATTCAGCATGGATTTGGGTCACTGACCCTATATGGGATGGGACAGCCAACTCTATCACATAACCTCCTTAGTCGCCTTTTACGACATGCGTGGAAGGTAAACAGTGTTGCTATTCTTTGCTCCCCTTTCGGGCCCGGCAACACACTGGCGAAAGCTAACCTAAAAGTGGTAACGATTGATGGGATTAACATCGCGTGTTTTGGTGAGACTGTGTTATCTCGGTGATTGTCGTGGAACTGTCTTATGAAAGCTAACCTACCCGTGGTCACAGTTGATGGACATAACATAGAGTGTTATGATAGACTGCGTTATCTCGGAGGATGTCACATCATCACAATTAAGTGCCGTCTCCGCAACGGAGGATGTCACAGTCTGTCTTATAAATATATTGAACACACAATACAGCATTGTAAACTAGGTCCAGCATCACTTACAATTTATGGTAGCTGCGCGCATAAAGCAACGGCTGCTAGCCATTCCTTTTTACCAGTTAGTCATGTCTGGTTGACTACGGATTATGAATCAGTACACTATCATATACACAATGGGAGCGTCTCAAGCGTTTGCAGAATGAGGGAATGCGTATAATCTTCGACTACACTAGAGATATAATTGGGAATGTAGTTACATATGCCGCAGCATAACTTAACACGGGGTCTTTGTTACCTCTAATATTTTATGGTAGTGTGTCCTGATATAACCTAATTGGACTTTGTCCGCTGGTTGAAAGGTGCACGCCTCTCCAAAAGAGAGGCAAACTCATTAACTACCTACCTACCTAGGCCGCAGCATATATCTCAATTTCACATTTGTGAACATCTCTCTGCGATAATGAGGTATATGCTAGGGCTCATATCACTACATTCTCTACATCACTACATCACTACATATCACTACATTCTCGCCATGTTCTGTTCAAAATAGGTCATACATGTCATGGCCAGCTGACACTCACTGTTCGTGAATATAAGGCACAACGCCTGTGTGTTGCCGGGGCCCGAAAGGGAAGCAAAGAATAGCAACACGGTTTACCTTCCACGCATGTCGTAAAATGCGACTATGGGTGTTATGGGATGGAGTTGGCTGTCCCATCCCATATAGGGTCAGTTACCCAAAGTCATGCTGAAGTCTGATATGTCAGATATCGAAAGGCGCAGATATCGCAGCAATGCTGTAAACTATGACACAACTCATTTCGTTCTCTGGACTACATCCTGCTAATCTGCAGGAGTTTGAGAACGAACGCAGAAGAAGAAGAAGAAGAATAAGGCACAAGAATCAAGCAAAATATGTCATGCATGTTACAGGCTGAACTGACCATTGACAATGTGCCCACAGTCGCGACCATACCTACAGGAGAAGAATGGAGATTGATTGATGAAACTATGGTGAATTTTTATAACGTAGTAACAACCCTTAGCTGGAAATGCAGAGACGTGGATACAAAACAACCACATCGATAATGCGAATGGGAGTAGAGGCAGCTACCGCCGCCCGCAAGCGGCTCTCTAGAACTTTATTTACGAAGAAGTTATTGTTTTAGACTCGCAGTCCATGCTTCCAAAGAAACAAAATGGTCAATATGATTGACTGGCATCTATAGCTACTGCCAATCTCTGTGGCATGGCACGGGTTTACTGCCCAGGATACGCAGACGTCCATGGTAATAAGAGAGCAGACAGACTTGCATCCAATGCATTCATATATGAGATGATGATGATGATGGACAATGGAAACGTACTGAAACTGCTTCACGGACGCGTATTAGTTGTGGACACGGATTGACGAAACGTTAATTCTGAGATTCGGAGAATTTGATATTAAACATGGAAGTGGTACAGCTTGACTCCTAGAAGAATGAGGAACATATTAACCAGCTTAGCCATAGGAACAATTAGCACGCCATTTCCTGGAGTAGACTGACCACCTATAGGTCTTCCAGGAGTGCAATGATATCGGTCCATAACTCTCTCCGTTACCGGAGTGTGACACATACTTGTGTTTTAAAATTGTCCACAGTAACTAGTGCTGGTCCGGTTCTGTGACTGAATGTTGTCAGCTCGTCTCGAATGGTCCACATACTTGATTCCATTTCAATTGCAGACAAATTGATATGGATATCAAACCGTTCAGAAAGCATTGTCAACTTAATGAATGTACTCGTAAATCAATATTACTAGAAATTTACTACAGACACCAGCATCGTGTGCTGCCGGGGTCAGAAAGAGAAGCGAAGAATAGTGGTACTGTTACCTACGAATCATGTCGTAAGCGTGGGATGATTTTTGATGTGGGATTGGATACCCCATCTCATAGAGGGTTAAATTGGCACACATCCCAAGCTTTAGTCGGATGTGTCAGGCAAGATATTTCACCCAAGCTGTAAACCATGACAAATTGCATTCTGTTATCTGGACTACATCTTGCTAATCTGCAGGAGTTTGTGAACGAATTCAGAAGTAGACTACAACCACATATTGTAGCCTTGATCGCTACCAGTTTTGTCTGTTCCAACTTGTAAATATTTATTTTATGTCTCCCCTGGTATAATTTGAGAGAAAAAGGGGGGCAACAGAAAGAGGGAAAGGCTGATAATAATGTATGTTTTTCCTGGCATTATTTTGAAAAATGCCTTAAAGAAAGATGAAACGTTTGATAATGTCTTATGTTAATTTCTGTATTTGATTTCATTTTTTTTTTGTTTTTTGTTTTTGTTTGTTTTGTCGAGAACAAAACGTGTTTAATTTACGTGCAAGAACATGTATGTAAATAAAACAATTAAATATATTTCTATTTACATTGAGTTTTTCTTGAATTTATGTTACTATTTTTATGAGCTATATGTGTTTGAGTACATGTTTACGATTTCAGAAAACATATTTTTGGCTTTTCATATCAATCTTTAAATCAATTAACTGACATGACTCTTCTTCTTCTTCATCAATCTTCTGTCGGAGTCAGACGCTGATATGGTTTCTTCAATTAATTGTATTCTGGTGAACAGCCTCGTTTTAGGACCGTAGAGCTTGTATCTTACAACTGTGTTAGATAACCATAATTTTATTTTTGTGGTGTGCTATGTGGGCAGCTCTATGAGTTATATTTACTATGTTTCTAGGAGTTTGTCCTCGTGGGCACATTTCGGTGTTGTCATCTGCAAATCTGCTATATATGTGTTGTTTGAGTCTGTTGTTGTTTGTTCTCAATATAAATATGATTGTTTGTTCTTTTCGTCCAAGCTTGTGCATGGCAACGTCTTTTTGACTGAAGGTGTGAGTTTAGTTTCATTCCATGATAAAAAAAAACATTTGTAGACGCTCTTCATTGTTGGAAATGATACCGATTCATGTATATTTTGTTGCTGACAGTGACATTGACTAGCCCATCAGCTATCTCATTTCGCCTAATTTGTAATTGGCCTGAAATCCACTGGAAAACATTTTTTTTCTTGTTTAAGTTGCGATAGGAATGATTTTAATGCGTTCAGCAGAAGTGTGGTTAGGTTCCGTAGGGCTTGCAGGGCATATTAGACATACCAAGACGGCTATCCTGGTTTGCTTCGGGTGAATTAGTCAGAGCAGCAAATATGTGTTTTTTTCATTGATAACTTTACACTCATCGTGAAATTTGTAGAATGAACATCAACAAATATTATATGTTTGTATTCCTGAGGATGCTTCAATACGTGCACGGAATGTTCGTAGTTGTTGTAAAAGTCTTTGTCTCGAATTGCCCGTTCTCAGTGACCACACAGGTTAAATGTCTTGACGAGGTCACATCTTTTTTTCGGGGTGTGGTTAAGTACGGAAAACTTGTTTACTTGTCTTGCAAGACGATTCTGTGCCGTTATGACGGGCCTGGTTCAATTCCCATTAGTCTCAAGAATTTTCACTGTATCCTCATGCTTCTTACTTGAATATACTTGAATGAACATCAGTGACTATTGATTTCTCGAATATAATAATAACCAAATTGCCAAAAGATTACCGACAAAATGGAAAATCGATTGATTTCTGGAGTTTGCTTACATTTGACTGTTCTATACGGATGTCCCCCGACACAATTTCTCATTTCCTGCCCTGCAGAACCATTTGTATATGCTCTGGTCCAAGAGGATCTCGGGTAGTCATTATGAAGCATATTCAATATTAATAATTTTAGGACACTTAGATCAAAGTCAGCTTTTGTCTTTATGTTCTGTATAGTCTTCCATTGATTTTTTTTACCTTAAGGTGGATATGGGTTAATTGGTTTATCGTTTTTAGGAAAGCATCTGTTAACTGTTTCTTTTTCCTCAAAGTGTGTTTCATTCATAAACCTGATTCGCATTATTGGGTTTTTGAGCGGAAATTGTCGCTAAATCGTCTATCTTAACTGTTTGTCGCTAAATCGTCTATCTTAACTGTCTGTCCTGAATCGTCTTCCTTAACTGTATGTCGCTGAATCGTCTATCTTAACTGTTTCTCGCTGAATCGTCGATCTTAACTGTTTGTCGCTGAATCGTCTATCTTAACTGTTTGTCGCTGAATTGTCCGCCTTAACTCTCTGTCGCTGTATCGTCTTCCTTAACTGTTTGTCGCTAAATCGTCCTCCTTAACTGTTTGTCACTGAATCGTCCTCCTTAACTGTTTGTCGCTGAATCGTCTATCTTAACTGTCTGTCCTGAATCGTCCTCCTTAACTGTTTGTCGCTGAATCGTCTATCTTAACTGTCTGTCCTGAATCGTCTTCCTTAACTGTTTGTCGCTAAATCGTCCTCCTTAACTGTTTGTCACTGAATCGTCCTCCTTAACTGTTTGTCACTGAATCATCTATCTTAACTGTTTGTCGCTGAATCGTCCTCCTTAACTGTTTGTCACTGAATCGTCTATCTTAACTGTTTGTCACTGAATCGTCCTCCTTAACTGTTTGTCGCTGAATCGTCCTCCTTAACTGTTTGTCACTGAATCGTCTATCTTAACTGTTTGTCGCTGAATCGTCCTCCTTAACTGTTTGTCGCTGAATCGTCCTCCTTAACTGTTTGTCGCTGAATCGTCTATCTTAACTGTTTGTCGCTGAATCGTCTATCTTGACTGTTTGTCGCTGAATCGTCTATCTTAACTGTTTGTCGCTGAATCGTCTATCTTAACTGTCTGTCCTGAATCGTCCTCCTTAACTGTTTGTCACTGAATCGTCCTCCTTAACTGTTTCTCGCTGAATCGTCCTCCTTAACTGTTTGTCACTGAATCGTCCTCCTTAACTGTTTCTCGCTGAATCGTCTATCTTAACTGTTTGTCGCTGAATTGTCCGCCTTAACTCTCTGTCGCTGAATCGTCCGCCTTAACTCTCTGTCGCTGAATTGTCTGCCTTAACTCTCTGTCGCTGTATCGTTCGTCTTAACTGTCTGTTGCCGAATTGTCTGCCTTAACTGTCTCATTTATCTCATTAAGTCGGATCATTCAATGATCCGACTTAACTGTCGCTGAATTGTCTGTGTGTTTCTGGGACCCGAAAGAGAACTAAAGAATAGTGACACTGTTACCTGCAATGTATGAGTAGTTGTAAGAGGCGACTAAAGAGGTTTTGGGGTGGAATTGGCTATTCCATCTCATAGTGGGCCGGAGATAACTAGAAGCCATGCTGAAGTCCCGTGTTTCTAACCGAGAGGCTCAAATATCAAAGTCAAGCTGTACACCATGACACAACCTATTTCATTCACATATCCTTACATGCAGTTAATCTTCAGGAGTTTGAGAATACAGACAGAAGAATATGAAGAAGAATGTCGCTGAATGCTTGCTATATTTTGTCTTCTTATTCCAAAGGCTGTCAGGACATCTACATAAGCTATCAGGATATCTACATAAGCTGTCAGGACATCTACATAAGCTGTCAGGACATCTACATAAGCTGTCAGGACATCTACATAAGCTGTCAGGACATCTACATAAGCTGTCAGGACATCTACATAAGCTGTCAGGACATCTACATAAGCTGTCAGGACATCTACATAAGCTGTTAGGACATCTACATAAGCTGTCAGGACATCTACATAAGCTGTTAGGACATCTACATAAGCTGTTAGGACATCTACATAAGCTGTCAGGACATCTACATAAGCTGTTAGGACATCTACAAAAGCTGTCAGGACATCTACATAAGCTGTCAGGACATCTACATAAGCTGTCAGGACATCTACATAAGCTGTCAGGACATCTACATAAGCTGTTAGGACATCTACATAAGCTGTCAGGACATCTACGTAAGCTGTCAGGACATCTACATAAGCTGTTAGGACATCTACAAAAGCTGTCAGGACATCTACATAAGCTGTTAGGACATCTACATAAGCTGTTAGGACATCTACATAAGCTGTCAGGACATCTACATAAGCTGTCATTACTGTTTGGGGGATGTCTATAAATTACGTCAACTCTTTTTTGTCAATTTTTAACCCCCTCCCTCCAATTTCTACTGTTTAATTATATCAAGAAATCCCGCCCTCCCAATTTTAAATTTTTAGCCAAACAAGGAAGAAAATACTAAAATCATAAGGCAGCAAACGGGATATGAACTAGGTCCGTTCAGATGGCACCTATTCGCCTCGCAACTTCAGTCTACACATTTTCCACATCGCATCGGTAATAAAGATGCAATCGATTTTATTCAAGATTTCCTACGTATTTTCATCAAGCTACTATGAATATGGACCGGTCGTTCGACACACAATAACAACAATGCACACACTGCACAGATATGTAACTTCACCTAGAACCACAAAAATTTAGTATTAGTACTTGCCATCGTCCTCAGTACTGCCAAGGATTAATTAGGTCAACTTGTAAACTTAAATAACACATAAACATAAATAAGATTGCTGCAGATGTGACATGGGTATATGAATAATATAAATTGAAGAGTCGATAATCTAATATTTGCATATCTAGAATAGTGGGAGTTCATTAAATTTTTATCTGCAGCATTTCTTATGATTGTAAGAAAGTTACTGTAGTCTCCCATCCGTCCACAGTAGAAAACTGAACATCCAGGGGAGTTCACTCTATAATCACCACTAAGTAAAGCACTTGTCTGAGACTTGCACCAAATGTAATCGTCATCTTCTTCTTCTGAGTTCGTTCTCAAACTCATGCAGATCGGCAGGATGTAGTCCAGAGAACGGAATGCGTTGTGTCATGGTTTACAGCATTGCTGTGATATCTGCGCCTTTCCGCCTGACACATCCGACTTTCAGCATGGATTTGGGTCACTGACCCTATATGGGATGGCACAGCCAACTCCATCCCATAACCTCCTTAGTCGCCTTTTACGACATGCGTGGAAGGTAAACAGTGTTGCTATTCTTTGCTCCCCTTTTGGGCCCGGCAACACACGGGCGTAATCGTCATCAAAAAAGTATCAAAGGAACACCCAACTGGAGTTGAAACTTCGTCGCCTGGCATAGGGAACAAACGTGACACGAACATACTCAATCTGAGTTCTATAATCATCATTATTGCCACCATCTTTGAGCTCAAATTCGTGTGTCTATTGACAGTGTTTTATTTCACAGAATGTTTCTCATTCTCGTATTCCAAGAAAACAGTAGACACACTCAAGATTGATACCCTTGGTTTTGTTATATTGAGCTCGTTAGAAGTGAACCGTGCGAACACATTTATCTGTGAATATTAATTCATTAAATTATTGCGTGCCAGATTGGTCTGTAACCAAGAAATTATTTTATATAACACACACTAGGTCATGTGATAGACCAGGTGAGCTTTTATACTCTGTTCACTCTAAGAATGAAGTGAATCGGTGCTTCTGACGTTGTTGGACGCAGAACGCATTAATCGATTGTTAAATGCCCAATAACCTTCGAAGACGGATGTGCCGGGCCATTGGCGCAAATAAAACGGCGAAACAACGCATTTCCATTCTCTGGACTGCATCCTGCTGGAGATCTAGTAGTCTACAGGAGAGATCTAGCAGGAGTTTGAGAATGAACGCTGAAGAAGAAGAAATGCCCAATAATAATGTTTTAAATTTCGTTTTTAAATGTTTTTGTAAATGTTGTTTTTAAATGTTTTTAAATACGGTAACTGATAAGCGACCAGAATCCGCCCAGAAAGCAATGGCAAACTACTGAAATGTATCCAATGCCAAGAACTCATATTGACAAGAAGTCAGAGAAGGATACCCCCTCACCACACCTGTTCAACATACATGCAAAAAACATCATGTGAAATGTACGAGAGTTTCCACGTTACGAACAGCTTCAACCCCTTAATAAAGGAGGACATACATTTGAGAAATTAGGTATACAGATGACACCACACTAATATAAATGAACCCTACAGGTTTAGAATACATGATTATGTCAGTCAAACATCATAGCGAGGCACACAATCTTTCCTCAATGCACACAAAAAAATAAAAAAATAATTGTATATCAACAGAGGTTAACTTAGACCTATAATAGTCATTGATAAGGAATAATTAGAAAATAGTGTTGCGATTTGGCAATTCACAACCATCATAATTGTATGCGTTCCGATATAACCACATTGGATTACCGTCCGAGGCTGAAAAGAGCGTACTTTATTATAACTTATACTTTTTCAACAATAGTTTTGTAAGCTATGTGCCACTAGAGACGATACTTTTTTTGCTGTTGTTGTTGCTCAGTCTGCTCGGTAAAGCGGATGTCCGAGAAATTTTTTTTTTTTTAAATGAGGAAAACATGAGATTACAAGAGAAAAACAGAAAATCTTTCACATTTTCTTTTCTTATTTAGGATTGGACAAAGAGAATATCAATCATAGGATCAACAAAATAGAAATGTCGAAAGTGAATTTGCAAGAGTTTCCTGTCTCAATGGGGAAGTATCCAACAATATCCATCGCCCTTCAATATATACTAAAAAAATATAAAGACAATACAATAGGTCATATGTGATATATAAAGTATTTTAGTTCAGTAGGTGTCGTCCATCCATCACATGATGATGATGACCATTTGCTACATCCACTATATGAAATTCAATTAGAGATATATCCTTGTTTTTCCCAGTTGAGGCGCAAATGTTTTTCAGATCGCAACGGCTTTCGGGTCGGCCCAGCCTTAAATGGGTACCGGATTAATCCGGGAAGTAAAGACTGCGAGGGAGAGGAGATGGCTACCGCCCTTATTTTCAGAGCCACTGAAATGTGAGATCGCTAACATCTCATACTTCTATGGCATTAATAAATGCTAAGTGTTACTTTACTTTAATATATCCTTGTTTATGAGTTGGTGTGTGTCTGATAAGCCCTCCTGTGGTTCCAATCGTCCTAGGTCAGTTTGGGCAGGGATGATCATTTTCGATGTTGTCTGATCTGCCCTTTATTTTTATACCTAATCTCTGCTGTTGAGCTGCTCCATTTCTCCTTTTTTCACACAATGTTGCGTCTTTAAATTGCAGAACATCATATAGCTCTGTTTTGGTCACCATCTTCTCAGGGGCCATGGTTACATCTTTGTTAAATGGGAATAGTTTTAAAAAAATAAGTTTCCTGGTATCTTTGAGGATTTACTAAGGGCATTAGTTGAAGGGTAAAAAAGTGGGGCGAGGGTTGCACCTAAGTCTTTAGTTATATTTAAATTAAGAAAGACATTTTACCTAAGAAAATAAGTAATTCGTATGTTTTCGTCGTGTATAAATTTCACTGTTTGACGGACAATTTGAAAACATTTTGTGAAAAATCGCTAGGCTGAGATATTATTGACGTTTTTGGATAAGTTAATAGTGGTAACTATATTCGATTTCCCAAGGGGGGGGGGGATGGGGGAGTGACACCACCCACCCACTCCCCTACGAGTCTGTGTAATCAAGTTGAAATCGCTGCTTATGAGATCAAATCAAGTACACATTGTGCACAGATTTTTCTTCCATCCCAATAACTTATCACTAAATACCCTAGCCACAGACACACATCACCCAGATATATAGGATGTACTAGGAGATTTTGCGACGTCGCAAATATATATATATATATATGTTATTCATATAAAAACGTGTTAAAATAGTTCCAACGCTCTTGAGACGATTACCATAGCTAGAAGATGTAGAGCCTATGTATCGTAAGGGGACTCCTGTCAATGGATGGGTTTACAAACCCTTGCTATGACGTCGTAGATCACCTAGCATGTCCTTCTATCTGGAAACTAATTCAGATCAGTCCTTATTGAACATTTCTCTACGTCCACGTCATAATCATAATCATTGTTAGTGTTGGTTATGTTTTGCGATTCTGACATGTAGTCTTTTTTCTCTTTAGACAGTTGAATATTTCTTCCAAAATTGTGCTAAATTCGATCACAGATCATATCTCTTTCTAAAATAATTTGTTTGTATTAGCATTCTTCCTAACAGTTCATTCTTCTTTGATCCTCTACCAAAATATTTTCCCATTTTTCCTCCTTATCTTCATTCAGCGCTGTTTTTCTTTAATCAATACTCTTACTAATCATTTTTCCCTTCATGACGCCATTTCTTGACAACGGCTGGGCGCACCGGGAGCTTTGTTGGCGCATTTAAGGATTGACATTGATTTTCAGTTTTTACTTCCTTAATCCTTCTTTATCCATTGTGTTGTTGACGATTGTTCTGCTGTTGATAAACTGCACTTTAGCGAAACGTTAACACATGTGTTTGTATCCATATTTATAACTATCATGCAAATCTTGCTCATTATGTGTTACTAGTATAATCAATAATAATTGAAGCATTGACTGAATTGATGAAGGTGTTCCTCCTTCGCAAGTGAAGATGAACATCGCATGAAAAAAGGCAATAAAAATATGGGGTGAACAAGTAGAAAAACACATTTGTGGTTGTCTAATTTGGTTTGGATTTGTGAATTCATAGATGTCCGATGACTCCGAGTCTTGCCAGAAATGATCTATTGCAGTGCGTGTACGAGTGCAGAGGGTCCCGAGTAGGAGAGTATTCAGATTTTTCTTTCCGTTTCCGTCTCTCGTAAATTGGCCGCAGTGTTCTTTCTTTTTCAAATTTAGTGATGCCAGCGGAGATCTGGATGTGCCAAGCTGAGGGAGCAAGGTCTGTAGTCTACCAGTAGCTAGGATCAATGTTGCAGTACTTGGAGAGAGTTCTTTAAGTGATCATTGAAGCGCTTTTTCTGCCATCCACATGAACATATACCATCGCACAGCTCCCCATAGAATAATTTCTCTGGAAGGCACTTGTCTAGCATACGGACGATGTGGCCAGTCCAGAGGAGTTGGAACCCTAATCAATAGGGCGTGGATACTTTTCATACGGGACTTTTGAAGGATTTCCGTGTATGGTAATTGATCCTGCCAACGTACTTCTGCGAGGTTTCTTAGGCACCGAAGGTGGAAAGAATTAAGCGTGTCTCGCATAGACAGCCCAGGACGACGCAGCATAAAGCAGTGTTGGTAGAACCACTGCGCGATAGACGTCCAACTTAGTTATCAAACTGAGATGACGTCTGATCCAGACGTTGTCATGAAGAAACCCGAAGACCGCATTGGCGTGAGCAATACGCAGAGCAACATCCTCGTCAGTTGTCAAAGTTTGCGATATTGTGCTGCCGAGATATAAAAACTTATTGGCAGTATTGAGTTTATGTTACTTTACTGTGATTACTGGTTCTGTGTGGGTGACACCTGGCGCTGGTTGATACACTACTAATGTATTCGCGGTGCCGATTTTGAGACCCAGATCATTACAGACCGGGGAAAAGAGGTCCAGCTGTCCAGCATGTATTTCAGACTGGTAGTGTTGAGTGCACAATCGTCGGCGAACAAGAGATGTCCATCTTGGTTTTGGTCTTGGTCTTCAATTTACTGAGATTGAATATCCCGCAATCATCTCAAAGCAAAAGCAAATTCCAGCACTGTTATTAAGGAAGGCATCATTAACGTAGCAGAGAACACCATTCTAAAGAGCGTCGGAGCCAGGAAAAACCCTGTATGACGTAATGGAAACTGGCTAAAGTCTGTGCCGTCATCCTGCACACATGCTATTATACCATCATGGACTTGGCGAACCATGTTGGTGAATATTTCGGAACATCCAAATTTGGGTTTGTTTATTTTTTTTTATATATATTTTTTTTTTGGATTTTATTTGGGACACCTTTGACACCACTAATACATTCAATCGCATCGTCAGTGCAATATGGGCGACTGGTTTTCAAATAACAGCAAACTCGACTGAGACGTGTTTGTGAGGCAGGTCCACTTAATATTCACATTATGTAACATATCTTCGGTATTGCCTGTTACATTTTAAAATAAGTTTTGATTTTCTTACAATGTTCCTCCTCTTCTTCTAATTCGGTATTCAATATTTCATATACTCGTATGTAAACCTGCCCGTGTGTTGCTGGGCCTGAATTTACGCGCACATTTCACACTCATTTCCTTATAATCAATTTTCACATCTGATAACGATCATTCTGAATATTACTCATTGGTTGGCTTTCTTCTATTTTTTGTCAGACTTCCCAACCAACGAAGTGACCTGAGGGACGCAATAACCACCAACCACCGCTATTTGGACTTGGCAGTATCTATGACCGAGGCTAAATGTCCACCATTAACTGACCGCCCTCCAGCCGTGAAAGCTGACCTTAATAGTGTCTAAGAGAAGATATTGCCTTACTCTAGCCTCAAGCAGACGTCTTGTTCTAATACAGTACTGCTGAAGTTTTTGGGGTTTTTTGTGTGTGTATAGTCTCTCGCTAAAGAAAGACCAGTGAAAGGCAGTGGGTTGAAATATTAACAGTCAAAATGGACGCACGTTTTCCATGAATAAATGGTTGAACGCTATCTGTGAAGAAATAATCGTACAATATATACGATGAAATGACCCCTCTTTATCTATGATGAAATGGTCGTACACTATCTGTGAAGCAGTGGTCGCACGCTATCTATGAATAACTGGTCGCACGCTATCTATGAAGAACTGGTCGCACTTTACCTATGAAGAAATGGTTGCACAGTACCTATATAGAAATAATCGCATGCCATCTATGAAGAAACGGTCCGCAACTTATTTAAAAAAAAAATATAAATCAGTAGTACGTTGTCACATTCCAACACGGGAGTAATAACACCATTCTGAGCTATGCTATACATTCTCATAAGAGGCCACAAAAGAGGTACGAGGTGCGTTTGGCTGTTCCATTTCATAGGTCAAATTAGTCCAAAAAAATCACTTTGAAGTAGGGTGTGTTAGATTGACAGGCGCATATATTGCAGCTAAATTGTAAATAGTGAAGTGTAAGCTGTAAATGTGTTTCGTTCTTAGGGCTACGTCATTCACATCAGCAGAATTTTGAGTAATAACACAAAAGCAATAGACATCGATACAATCTGTGATTGTTTCCAATTTGTCATCGTCATAATTTGTCGTCGTCATTAAAATCGGAATTTCTAGTATAAGAATTTTCTTCTGTATGAGGTGGCCATTGTTATCATTTGTTGCTTTAGAAAAGGTCTTCAATAGTTAATATTACTAATAAATTAGTTAGTTCCCTGTGCGCATGTGGGCTAAAGATGGTACATAGGGCAGAAGTAAGTTCTATCCGCGTTGACCGCCTCGTTGCAAGTTACATAGTTCTCGTTTATGCAGGATAAGTTTTCTCTGTTGTTTTTCGTAATTATTTAGGCAGACCTACTTTTATTGTTTATTCTGACTTTCACGTGTTTAGGAACTCAACACGATATAATTGGTTTATTCCTTCTCTCATTAAATTGCTTTTAAATACAAAATATTTCTATTTTATGTCAAATATTCTTCAAAGACACGTGTTTTGAAAAGTGATTAATTTAGTGTTTATTACAGATAAGTTAAGCATTAATCTCATTAAATAATCATGGTATTATTATTATTATTATTATCGAAAGATGTGAATCTCTCTGAAAATTCATATTTAATTGTTATTGTTGCAGAATTATCTCACTCAATGTTTATGTGTTGGCATTTCTAGCAGAAGGATTTGAAGGACATACACAAGTCTCAACTCCCGCGAACTAGTTTGAAGTTTGATGTAGTATCGCGTACGTTGCACTAGTAATGTGAGTGGATATGTGAGTGGTTTCCAAATTCAACATTAGATTGTTTCCATCGCAAAGAATTATTAGCAATAAACTATCACAACCACTGTGGAATTTTTTTTTCTGTACCTAATTCTTTCCTCCAAGTTTTTGTAGTCTTCCTATTTCTCATTTACTGTGAATTTAGGAAAAAAAGCATGTCCTACAATACTCTCGGTGGGTCTTATTAATATATTTACTACTAATCTCCAGCGCCGTTGCTGAAGTTCTATTTCCATTATGGTATTTTTAGTTATTTCTATGAGTTCCTCATTGGTGATCTTTGTACAACTTCAAATCGTCTATTCTGCGCATCTATTTATGAATGTTTGTAGTTTCTGGTTAGTCTTATTGTTGTCCACCATGTTTCTAAGCCATACTATAGAACCGATCTAATAATTGAGTTAAATATTCTTAGTTTTGTATTTTATGAAATTGCTTTGGATTTCTATATATAGTGTAATAAAGGTTTCTCTTGTTTTGTGTTGTTTTATCCTGATATCTTTGTCACTCCCTCTCTGTGTATTCTGCTTCCAAGGTACGTATATGAATATGCTTTCCATAGCGCTGTATTCAGTGCTCATTGTAATCATAGGCTGTGTGTTCTTTACTCAATGTGTGTTATATTGTGCTCAGGATAAAGGTCTTTTAGTAAAAATGTCGATTTGTGTGTACTTCCATTGTTTCAAGGGATTAGCAAAGTTTCTGTTTCCAATTTCCACCTGTGCTATAACACACCGGATAGCAGTTTTGCTGCAGTTAACGTTTATTGGCTCCATAATTCAACCTATATACATTAACACTAAACTGATAACACCTAAGGATTGTAGGTGCCACCCTGGAAACATCAACACAAAAAATACTGCCTTGCCTCCCTGTTCTCAGTTTTCTTTTTTAATCGTGGAGAATCTTAATCATGTCCAATCATGCCCAATCATGTCCAATCATGTCAAATCGTGACAAATGACGCGTACTCTTACCTCATGTTTCTTATCTCAATGGGGTTTATCAGACATCAAGGATGTCTATCAAACTCTAGATATATGTTTTAACCTGGTCGAATTAGTTGGGCCAAAAGGCGGAAGGATCGAAGCGAAGCTGGAATACCGTGATGCAAGGCATTCCATTTTCTTTAGAGCATCTTTCTAACCAGTAGAAGTTTAAATAAATAAAGCGGAAGATAAAGAGTGAAAATTGACCTCTAAAACATAAATATTTTTAGTTTAAAGTATAGCTCTAAAACTGGATGCTTTCGGCCCAGAGAATCCGTTTTGATAAACTTAGGCTTTCATTTTCAACGGATTTCCAAAGCATGTTACACATCTCACTCTACTTAGGCTATCTTGCAACATTCGTGCAGTTAACAAGTGTTACTATTTATTGTTTTTCTTCTAAGCTCCGATAATATAAGAGAGCTTTACACAACAGTCTGCTTAATGCTTATATACACCCGTCTGACTAAATCCTTTACACATCCATTTCACTATAGCCTTTACACAGCCGTAAGACTAAAAGACTTTGCACGTCCGTCTGACTAATACTTTTACACACCCATTTGATAATGCCTTTACACACCCATTTGAGTAATGCCTTTACACATCGCTATGACTAATGCATTTACACAACCGTTTGATTAATGCCTTTACACACTCGTTTGATTAATGCCTTTACGATGGCCGTCACCAATAAAGACTGAATTACTTAGGACCCCATTCGTTACGTTTTTGATTATTATTGGGCTTTTGTATTTTTCACTATTTTATATACTTGGAATCTCATGTCAAAATTAACCAAGGCAACTCCAAGTATATAATTAGTGACCAATCGAAAACCCAACAATGGCCCCCGCCCGGTTACGTGATAATTCTAGATACCAGGTCTTATTGGAGACGGTTGAACCTTTACACACCCGTCGACTAATACTTTTACACCCGCCTGACGACTAATTCTTTTCCATATCAGACTAATAGATCTATAATGAATATATTCATTGGATGATTGTACTACACCCTTCTCAAATAGTTCAAATAGATAGCACACGGTACGGTATCATTCAACATGGCTGATTCAACGGATTGGTGATTTTAATTTGTCAATTTATATATATATTTATATATATGCTTTTTTGTTGCTAGTCATTGAGAAGTCGGATCGGACAAGATGAGTGACGATTTGTGCGTGACCAGCAGACATGACCGAATAGGAGTAGGATATGATTATAATGGGGTGACGTGATTATGCTTATAATTGATGACTATCGCAGTGTTGTGTAACAAATGACTTGATAAGTAACAAATATGAGAGCGTCTCGTTGTTGAACAATCAGAGCCAGAATATAGCGCAGTAAGTAGTGTCCCAGGCTTACTCAATAATATGGTAGAGGTCTGATTCAGTTACTATAAATTCCTAAAGTATTTGATCTAGTTCAGCTATTAGTGATTGGTAATTATCGAATCCTTTCGTTTGATATCAAGATAAACGTAAATAAATGTATATGGGAGGTGGGTTACCATGTCCAAAATGGAAGCGACGAATTGATACATTGTTCCATGTATGTGGTAGAAGGGGATAAAAAAGTTATGGGGATGAGTTGGCTATGCCATCCCATATGTCAGTGACCCAGAAGCCATGCTGAATTTGGATGTGTTAGGCTGAAAGGCTAAGATATCGCAGCATTGCTATCAACCATGACACGACGTATTCCGTTCTCCAGACTTCAGAGAAGAAAATCTATGTGTTACCAATATTTATAAACAAAAATTACTAGCAACACGGTACAACGACAGACGACGTTTTAACTAAATTGTCTTCATCAGGACGAAAGACAACAAACAAGCAATATACTTTACATAAAAAATCACATATAGTGTGACGATGGTAGGAAGACGATGGTGGGTTTACTTTTCATTTGATAGTTTAATTTAGGGAAGTGTTGTTCATAATTTTTGCTTTGTCCAGTTTTTCCAAGTTTCCCTAAACATCTTTCATTGTCTTTTTTTCCCCACATACTGTAGATTGAATAGTTGCTTCACTTCGCTCTTCTACAAATGTGTTCCATCAATTACTTATATTTCGTTGTCTTGTTCCAAATGTATTTGTATTACCTTTTCTTTGAAGTTAACAAGGCAGGCAAAGAAAAGTAGCATGATGGAAAAGGGTCTGGCAAAAAATTTCTTGATTACCAGGCTTATATCATCAGCTTATAATGTATCCTCTACGAAAGTGAAACATTGACAACCTATATGCACAAGGATAGACGACTAAACAGCTTTCATATGCGGTGCTTACATATAATTCTTGAAGCTAGTTAGCAGGATAAAGTCACTAACACTGATGTATTGTAAAGAACAGTTAATACCACCGTATTTTCTATGCTCAATCTGCTCAGACTCAGATGGTTGTGACACACTAGGAGGATGCAAGATGACAGAATAGGAAGAATCAGTCTTGGAAAATATTTCAGGGTCGACTTCTACTTTGGTACAAAGACGTGAACAAACGCGATATGCATGATACAGGCATTGATACGGAAATCATAGGATGCTATGGAGCGTGTTGCATGGAGGAGAAATATGAGGAATGTTATTAAGGCAAAGGAGAAAATGATATCAGATAGCTCATGGGCTACACGTTTAAGAAGGCACACAACATCACACAGTGGCATATGCGGTCCTGTGATTCCTTGTACATACTTTGAAAGACTCTGTGGTTCAGATTGTTCATTCGGAGTGACAGCCATCATCGCCATGGATTAGATATTTCTTGTAGCACAACAATAATATCTTGAGATACGGAAATGTATCTACTCCTAATAAATATAACCTCATTCAATTTATACGTCTGCTCATCTGAAAACTGTCGTCTTGTATGTATGTGTTTGTGGCTGAGGTATAATTTGAAATCGTCGTCGGAACAAATGCGTATTTGGTCTGCTCTGACAATATCATAAAGCTGAAAGAATTCGAATTTCTGCCAGCGTCATGACTAAGAGAAGTCCATCAGAGCCGTATTTGCAGTGAGGAATCGTTGAGGGAAATAATGCAATACAGGCAGTCAGTGGCATAACGAGTGTATATCGCGCACTAGACGAACTTAAGAATTTGGCGTCACTGCCCCTCATGATGAGGATTGTTCTTTAAAAACGTCAGTACTTAGTGTGCTTACAATATATAGTAATATTTTACTGTTTACTAATACTAAATGTCATATTCTGACTTCCTACTCCACACCTTCCTTTAATATATGGATTTGAGTCTGTGATCGCCATTTTAGCGCCCCTAAGCGCGGCACCTAGTGCAGACTACGCCCTCTAGCTACGCCATTGCAATCAGTGAGATAGAGTGAGAGAACAGTGAGAACAGTGGGAAGCAGATAAGTTGTGAATAAGATCTAATTTTGAAGTCAAGACGACGTCAAGAACAAAGAAGTAAAAGAATTGTCAGCCATTTTTGATGAAGAAATACCGGTAAGTGAGACGAATGGCATAGACCCCGGCAATAGCCAAACTCGTTCTCAAGCGGCGCATAATCGATGAGAATAGGGGCTACATTTTCTAAATGCCAGCTACTGGAAATTACAAGAGCAATACACTATCATTCTGGCAGTTTTTAGAAAGAGAGATAAACGAAGAGAGAAATAGAAAAGGAACAAGTAAAACGAGTGAAAAATGTATTTCTTTATAACGTTTTCCGAGTGAGCTCTCGGAACCAGCACACTTCCTTCCCATCGGGGCCAATCGAGTGGTAGCAATAATGAGACGATGAGACTTCTCAAGCTCGTAATAAACGACTTTGGAAAGGCTTTTGCAGAGATTGGTCTGTATCCCTAACGAAAGAGAACGTTTTAGTCAAGTCATACACGAGGTGGCTTCTTTAATGAATTGAGAACTTTGTTCTTTAACCTGTAGGAATAATCTGCTCATTAAAGCTGTGTCGTGCCTCGATTTTCCAGTCTTCGCCAGTGCACAGAAATTGCCGGAAGCCAGGACGATCTCCACACGGCAGATTTAATAGCGGTCTCTATCAGAGAATTCCATTTGCTAGTGAAAGCAAACGACAATAACTTTCTGTCTTCAACTGGAATTGCGGCGGGGGAAGGAGGTGAATTGGTGGGGGAAGAGGGGGGTAGGAGAGGAGAGATGAAAAGTGAGAAAAACAGAGAATCGGTTATTCTTTCTTCCTTTTTCTTGCTAGCTAGAAAGACTTGCCTTAGTTTCTACCCAGTGTTTCTGATTTCTATGCCTTGTCGTGCTTTGCACATTGATTTTCGTGTGAAGTACATCTGTGTGGTCCAGATATAAAGTGCATCTGCGTGGTCCAGATATAAAGCACATCTGTTTGTGGTCCAGATATAAGTATATCTGTGTGGTTCGGATATAAAGTGCATTTGTGTGATCCAGATATAAAGTATATCTCTGTGGTCTAGATATAAAGTACACCTGTGTGGTCCAGATAAGATGTATATATGTATGGGCTAGATACAAATCATTTATGTGTGGTCCAGATATGAAGTTGATCTGTGTGATTCAGATATGAAGGGCATCTGTGTAGTCCAGATATGAAGTACATTTCTGTGGTCCAGATATGAAGTGCATCCATCCGTTTGGTTCAGATATGAAGCACATCTGTATGGCCCAAATGTGAAGTTAATCTGTGTAGCCAAGATATGAAGTGCATCTGTGTGGTCTAAATACGAAGTTCATGTGTGTGGTCCAGATATGTAGTATATATGTGTGGTCTAGATAAGAAGTACATATATATTAATCTGTGTGGTCCAGATATGAAATATATCTGTATTGTCTAGATACAAAGTATATCTGTATGGTCCAGATTTGAAGTACATTTGTGTGGTCCATCTGTATGATCTAGATATGAAATACATCTGGTTGATGTAGATATGAAGTACATCTGTGTGGTCCAGATATAGGAAGTATAACTGTGTGATATAGATATGACGTACGTGTCTGTGGTTCAGATATTAAGTACATTTTTGTAGTTACAATATGAAGTGCATCTGTGTGCTTTAGACATTAAGTGTATTCTTTGTTGTCCAGATATTAAATGTATATTTGTGGTCCAAATATTAAGTAGATATGTGTGATTCAGATATGAAATATATATGTGTGGTTCAGATATTACGTGTATATTTGGGATTTAGATATTAATTGTATTTTTTTTGGTTCAGAAATTAAGTGTATATTAGTGATTCAGGTATGAAATATATATGTGTGGTTCAGATATGAAGTACATTTATGTACTATATACCAGTGATTCACAAAGCATTCATATGACCAACACCACCTTGGTGCCACGGAGTTTTCTAGTAAAAATATGAAATTCGGTGACCTCGGAAGAGGCCAAATGGCCAGATGAAGATAATTATTTGAACGATAACCAACAAGATTTATAGCCATATAACTTAAACACACTTGGTGAATTGGCTAAGGAAGTCAGTGACCTTTTTCTTAGGCACCAGGAGAATGTGCGCGCAAAGAAAATAAAATGTTCCCCAAAAGGGGGCCACAGGCCAAAAAAAGTTTCAGAGCACAGTTCTAGATGATTTCTTGTCAGTAATGATCAGTTACAGAAGTTCATCATCAATGTTCATATAATTGATGTTACTGATAAGTTACAGAAGTTCATCATCAATGTTCATATAATTGATGTTACTGATCAGTTACAGAAGTTCATCATCAATATTCATATAATTGATGTTACTGATGATTAACAGAAGTTCATCATCAATGTTCATATAATTGATGTTACTGAACAGTTACAGATGTTCATCATCAATGTTCATATAATTGATGTTACTGAACAGTTACAGAAGGCTAGCATCATTGTACAAGTAACTGATCTTATAGGTCAGTTATAAAGGATGCAGTGTCGATATACACGATGTTATTGGCCAGTTATAGAAGTTGTCCTTTAATGGTAATATAATGTATGTTAAAGAATTGGTCAATTAAGTTGACCTTTATGGATAAGATACTAGAATACCATTAGCCAGCAATTCAAACCGATATGCATATGTTATATATTTGATAGTCATTGGCCAAGTTTGCTTTAGGACGTTTTAAAATTCGCTCCGGTCAATTTCATTTATTATATCTGCAACCTTTAGAAGTATCACAATGCATATTTGCATTTGGTCATAAAATTTCCAGGACGTTATGATTTTTATTATTCATAATTGAGTACATGTTGTCAATTTCTTAAACCTGTAAAATCTTTAATCTTTATCGGAGAATTTAGTATTATATTTAACAATTTATATTAATTGCAATTTCTTAAATTTGTTCACTTTTTATGAGTCACAGTCATATCTTTAAATGTTATTGTAGGAGTTTATAAATGTGGCTGCCGAGAAATTAAGCTTAATTGCTAGTGAATTAGACTTTAAGCTATTGTAACATTTACATAGATGAAATTTCTTGTGATCAGCGTATACATTAGTAGAATTTTTCTATTCAGACCACAGTAAGTTTATATCCAAAAGTAACGCTCATATAGCAACTGGACCTAGACTTCATGTTCTGAGTGCAAAGAATTAGGTCACTAACTCCCACTAGTTAACGGAATGTAGCTCTGAGAATGGAATGCATTGTGTCATGGTTTGTAGATTTGCTGCGATATCGGCACTTTTCGGTCTAACACATCCGTCTTCAGCATGACATTTGGATCACTTTGACACATGGGATGGGATATACAAATTCATCCCTAAATTGTCTTAGTCGTCGCTGACGACATGTATAGTATATCACTGTGGTGACATTCATTGATCGTCTTTCGAACCTCATCAATTCACAGGTGGATGAAATATCATATTTTTCTTAATTATGTCAAATGTTTGTGGAGTTACAGAATTTTGAAAAGCGACACAAATATGCAAATACGTTATAAACTACACACATACATTTGCATATACTAACATATACTTTCTACCACACATAAATTCTCATATACTAACATATGGATTTCTCCCACACATGAATCCACATATATTAACATATTTGGTCGTTCATACACATAATCCTCATATACTAACATGCTTTCTCCACCTTATAAATCTACACATGCTTTCTCCCACACATAAATCTACATATATTAACATATATGATCTCTTACACACACAAATCCACATATACTTTTATATGCTTTCTCCCACACATAAATCCACATATACTAAAGTATGTCTTCCTAAACACATATAATAACATATGATCTCTCATGCACATACATAAAAAGCTGCTAGTATATTCTATTGAAAGTGCAGCGATCACTAATAACGTGTCAGCTGCAATGATTTTCTAGGTAATATGTTTATCACCTAGATAAGTACATTTTATTTTGTTTTTATTTTATTTGCATTCCATGATCCATCTTATCATTTTATCATTTTCCCTCCATCCATCTTTTACTTTTTCAGTTTACTTTCCCCTCCTTATCTTATCACTTTCGTCTTCTTCTCGCATCTTTTTTCCTGTCATGTTGACCTACCTGTGCTTCTCCCGTCCTCTCCTCACTTCTTTCCTTCCTATCACCACCATACCAGATGTGTTTTGTTATATAAAATTTGTTGATTGTCGTTTTTTCTTCGTTATGATGAAGGCTTTTTAGTCGAAACGTCTTCTGTCACTTAGTCTCGCTGATAGGTTGTTTTATTGATTTATTTTGATAACAAGTATATGCCTTCCTATTTTGTTAATTTTAGTATTTTACGTACCGTGGGTTGCCATATTTTTTCTAATCGGTCAGGATGTACATTTACCCTCGCGGGGATTGAACCTGCTATATATACAGTCTGAGACGTACTCTCTATCTCTTTGCCACAGAGCCGCACACACATTCACTCATCCACCTAGATAACATATGCTCTTTATCATGTATATGTCCACATATATTAACATCCACGCACACGTCCATACATATATACTCAAAAATAATTTCACACAGACATTCACGTACACAACATGCACACACACTAACACACATACATACACCCACGTATATAAGATATGGGGCTGCTCAAAGTTGACGTCAACAATCTTTTGCACATTTTACCCTCCCCCCCCCCTTTCGCTCTCTCTTCTTTTTCTCAAAAACTGTCTAGAACTCTTCTTTTTCTTCTACTTCGTTTTTTCTCAAACTCCTGCAGATTAGCAGGATGTAGTTCGGATAGCTTTACATCATTGCTGCGCTGTCTGCACCTTTCACCCTGACACATCTGACTTCAGCATGACTTCGGGTCACTGACCCTATATGGGATGGGACAGCCAAGTCCATTTCCATAACCTTCTTAGTCGCCTCTTACGACATGCATAAAAAGTAATCAGAGTTGTTATTCTTTGCTCCCCTCTCGGACCCTGGCAACACACCGGTGGTCTAGAATTCAGAGACCCTTCTGTTTAATTATGTCAAAAAAACCTACCTCCCCAATAACTTAATAATTGTACCCGAATATAGAATACAAATACGTGTTTTGTTTCATATTTATAGAAAAATGCATGTTTTATGTCATATTTATAGAAAAATGCATGTTTTGTGTCATATTTATAGAAAAATACATGTTATATTTCATATTTATATAAAAATGTTTGGAGTTCAAACAATTTAATTGGTGTATTAAAAAAAAAATTCCTGTTGACGTCAACTTTTGTCAAACATTTTCCTCAACATGTGACTCCCCTTGTGAACAACTGTCAAACTTTTAAACTATTCCAAAACCTTCTTCCTCCTGATTTGATATCGTAATTTATAGACAGCCTCTATGCTCTCTCTCTCTCTCTCTCTCTCTCTCTCTCTGTTGTAATTATCATCATCAGGCAGCATATCATGGACAGAATGTAGCACAACCTTTCATAACACCTACCGATCTTGAGCCAATCTTCCTGCTTCTGCGTGTGTCATGTTTCCGTAGTCTTTGATATTTTGCAACCATCTATGATCTATGTGTGTGTCTGTTTCTGTATATGTATATATGTGTATGTGTGTGTGTGTGTATGCGTGTATATATATATATATATATATATGTGTGTGTGTGTGTGTGTGTGTGTGTGTCTGCGTGTATATATATATATATATATATGTGTGTGTGTGTGTGTGTGTGTGTGTGTCTACGTGTATATATATATATATGTGTGTGTGTGTGTGTGTGTGTGTGTGTGTGTCTGCGTGTATATATATATATATATATATATATGTGTGTGTGTGTGTGTGTGTCTACGTGTATATATATATATATATATGAAGAGAGAGATATGAATACACATGATATGTATATCATATGTATTAACATCCAGGCACAAATACACGCATATGTACTCACAACATATGTTTTCCCAATAAATATTCACATACTCTAATATACATCCTCACGTATATTAACATAGAATCACGCACGTACACACATACATGCGTACACACCCCACACACACACACACACACACACTAGAAGTATGGTGAAAACTCGTGCGATTAAACATTTAGAATCACGGTCATTGGATTCAACATTCTCTTCTGTTCTTCTGATCACCAACACTTAAGTGAGTTGCTAGTCCCGGCTTATTGAACTTCTCTGTAGTAGCCATCGCAGAGACCATCCAGTGCTAATCGGAATCAATTCTCTCAAAGACATTTTGATTAGCAGTGTTTCTGAACTCTTGTCACGAAGATCTCTCTGACTGTTATACGTTTATCGACCAACGTTTCGAGTTTTTGACCTTAATGTGTAACGTTTTGTTTTTCGTCGTTCAAATTTCATGAAAATTAGGGGATATAATCACAGCGATCACAGACATGAGGCGGAGTGGTAGAAAACAGTAAACATGCATTAGGCATTGGGATAGACAGAATAAATTATATTAAAATATGTTTTATATTTCGAAGGCGGAATTTATTTCTGCATCTGGTAGAGTGAAGAGGAAAATAAATACATTTACTGTGATGATCACAATGATGTTGATAATAGAGATGCGGATGATGATGAAGATGATGATTCTTCTTCTTCTTCAGCGTTCATTCTCAAACTCCCACTGGATTTCTCTTGTAACAGGACAATGATCCTACAAGATTTCCATTTGAATGTAGTCCAGAGAATGGAAATGCGTTGTGTTGCCGTTTTATTTGCGCCAATGGCCCAACACATCCGTCTTCGGCGGTAAGATGATGATTGGAATCACGAGAAAGTACTTCCACACATCTTGCTTGACATGTAAACGTCAGTTTTGTCGTACCTGCTCGTATTTTTAAATGTATATGTGTATGTAACCTTGATAAAGGTCTTTTGGCCGAAACGTCGCTTTGTTTGTGTTATGTGTATGTCTAGTTATTAGCAAAACTTCATTACCCCGTTTCAAGCTTTCCTGTTGGAAATCAGTTTTGCTCAGTGAGTATATTTTATCGAGTAAGTACAAGTTTGTCAATCTTGTCCCCGATGAAGGTAACAATGATACTAACATTTGCTAATGTTTACAGTGACAATTTCCCGCGATATATCAATAACTTGTGATAAAGCAGTAAAATATGATCCAACCGGCAAAATGTGAAAAATACTTTTAGTAAGTATTTACAAATCACTAAAAAAAAAAAAACCACGTCTGACTTTTTCTTTTTTAAAACCAAAAGGCGTTTTATGATACACGGCGTGGGAAAGAGAACTCTTACCCCATTTTATGTTTCTAATCAGCATAAAGTGTTATGCGCTGGAACTATTCCATACTGGATACAAAATGCAACAGACAGCCTACATAGTAGACACAAACATACAACAGATAACCTACTTAGACACAAACATACAACAGATAACCTACATAGTAGACACAAACATAAAACAGATAACCTACATAGTAGACACAAACATACAACAGATAACCTACATAGACACAAACATACAACAGATAACCTACATAGTAGACACAAACATACAATATATAACCTACATAGACACAAACATACAACATATAACCTACATAGTAGACACAAACATAAAACTGATAACCTACTTAGTAGACACAAACATACAACAGATAACCTACATTGTAGACACAAACATACAACAGATAACCTACATAGACACAAACATACAACAGATAACCTACATAGTAGACACAAACATACAATATATAACCTACATAGTAGACACAAACATAAAACTGATAACCTACTTAGTAGACACAAACATAAAACTGATAACCTACTTAGTAGACACAAACATACAACAGATAACCTACATAGTAGACACAAACATACAATATATAACCTACATAGACACAAACATACAATATATAACCTACATAGACACAAACATACAACAGATAACCTACATAGTAGACACAAACATAAAACTGATAACCTACATAGTAGACACAAACATACAACAGATAACCTACATAGTAGACACAAACATACAACAGATAACCTACAAAGTAGATACAACAGGTGCTGTCTAACAATAGCTAGCACATTTTTTACTACCCTCCCTATCCTTGTCAA
Source organism: Meghimatium bilineatum (assembly GCA_034231615.1). Taxonomy (NCBI): domain Eukaryota; kingdom Metazoa; phylum Mollusca; class Gastropoda; order Stylommatophora; family Philomycidae; genus Meghimatium; species Meghimatium bilineatum. The sequence continues at coordinate 88,058,728 of CM067298.1, read as the reverse complement.
AAACTGTGAAAAATTGAGACCCAACCCTGTTTAACCCGCCCCCACCCCCAAGGTATTTTAAGCAGAAAAATCACGAAAATACTATACATGTTTTGTTTCACATTTTTAGATGCATGTTTCAAATTCAATCAATGTAATTGGTGTATAAGACGATATTGTGGACATTTACTTTTGTCAACCTCGTGTAGGAAGACCATTCCATTACCACTCTTTGTGTCCCTGGGTCCCAGACCTAATGTCTTCCGTATGAGCCGTGTTGGGCAACGGCAACGGTCGAATTAGACTTAGTGTTGATACATCTTCCTAGACGAGATGCTGTTTTGCCAAACACATTGGAGGTCTGGGATTTGCCTGTGCATTTATCATGCACTCGCCTCGTCCGTTTTAGATAGTCTTCCAATCCATCGTCAGGCAAGGTCTGTGTATTTTGACTCTTCGTCATTGCGTATATTACACAAAGAGCTAGATAAAATACTAATCTCGGTCGAGGAGCTTCACGGTGGACTCTTAGGTACTGAACACAATTCTCTCTATATGAGCCGTGTTGGGCAACGACCGACAGTCGAGTTAGGCCAGATTAGATTTGCAGTATCGTTAGAGACTAGCGCCCCCCACCCATTACGTTGCTCCAGTGTCCAGATTCCGGGACTCAACACTGCTTCGGTTAGACATTTGTCCAATGCTTGTCCTGTGCGCAATTAGGAACTGTATTCAAAGCTTTTTTCCATACCCATGAGTGCATGTTCAAGTTGACATATCCAATACCTGAGTCATGACTACTACTTTGAATGGGGTCAATTGTGATGGGACCTGTGGGCTTCTGAGTGTTCTCGAGCATGAACATCATTTACGCCAGTTGGTCTCGTGCTGGACCATTGTAGTTCCATTGCCACTGAATCGACTCGCGTACACAACGCTGCCCTCTAGCGTGTATTACCTTTTTTCAGATTCGGTGTGTACTCGTAAGATCACCGTATGTAAGGGACATTGACATTGCTCGCCTCTCCAATGTGTCTGTTTTAAACAGGTCAAGACGGAATGCACAGATGCCTTGCATAAATTGGATGTAATGGCGTAGAGATTTCGGAGATATTCCCTGTCTCTCTGCAGGCAATTCTCATTCCATCAACAGCATGCACATTCACGGACACTAGCTTAAAAGTGTTAATCAGAAATACAGCAAGAGCAGCTGTATTAATGTTTCCAGTGTGCACCACGAGGAGGTACTTTTAGGATCTTTTCTATCTGCTAACCAGGGGTCAGCACGAGAGCAATGCGAGACTCTTTGCACTCCATGTGTTTTGATACCAATATATTGCTTGTTTGTCTGTTGTCTTTCGTCATGGCGAAGGCGTTTTAGTGGAAGCGTCGTCTGTCGTTGTGTTCTGTTGCTAGTTTGCTTTTGTAATAAATATTGGTAACATATACCTATTTACGTTTATAGTGATATTTGCCCTGTCTTACCCTAGCACTCGCATTTTCAGTATCGACATGTCTCCCGCCACTAGTGAATTATTTCTTAATGACCCTTTTTGGTAGATACATAGTTTTCATCAGTTAAAACTTTTCATATCAAAGTGACATTTATCATTGCTAACACTCATAGATTAAATGGTTGTCATTCTAAAACTTCTCGAAACTATATATCTTTCATCGCTGCTAAAACTTCCTGAAGTTATATAACTTTCATAGCTGATAAATCTTTTACTACCGAAGTGATTTTTAAATGTTAGGTTAAAAGTACCCATGGTTAAATAAAGTATATCTCTACTAAAGAGTTCACATCTATATTCTTTATTTTCCCTAATGCGCGGAGTTAGTTTGCTGTAAACATCACAATTAGTTGATCTATAATTAAGCCAGGAGTATCCTGTCACATGTAACTTTAATAGCTAATCCAACAACAACTTTCTACAGTACGCGAGTCTTAACTTAGTCCTGCCGCACATTTGCCTAACGATTGGGTGCACGTGCAATTCTGTGCACGTCTTCCTTCAAGAATGTCTCCCATGCTCGGGTCACATTCATAAGTCATAGCAGCGGAAATTTATCTGGCTCTAATGTTGAGTTAGGAGCAGGGCTTGAATTGTAGCATCCGGCGGTAGCTTGGGTGGAAGGATAAAACATTGTGGTATAGATAAATGTAGACGTGAAATAAGGCACACACGCATACATCAACAGGCTGGCTCTGGTAAAATATAGCAATGTCATATTTAAGAACAAAAATGTAAACATAGACACTAAAGTTGTATTAGACTATAATTAAACCACCACTTGCTACCAGTGCCAAATCTGGACAATGACGGCACAAGACAAAAGAAAAATAGTGACAACTGAAATGACGTGACTACGAAGAATACTCGGAGTGTCATTAAGAGATAGAATTAGAAACGATAACATCAGTCAGATAGCCAAAACAACACCAGTATTGGAACAGATAAAGAGACAACAGATCAAGCGGTTTTCATACACTTCCAGACTACCAACAGACAGTATGCTACAGATGGCCATGACGCATAGACATCACGGCTATAAAGCCAGAAGCAGACCATGTAAAAGATGGATCACAGATATCAAAGAGGCCATGGGAACAAGCTTACAAACAGAACACAAGAAGGCTATCTCCAGAGAACTCTTCTACCCCTGACGCTGCAAGGCAAACAAGGGCCACAGCGTATATAAGATAGGTGTTTTATGCACGGCTTAGTATTGCTAGCGTTGCTATTGTTGCTATTATTCCGATAGTTGCTATAGTTGGTAGTGTTTCTATTGCTGTTGATGCTGTTAGTGTTGCTATTTTATTGTTGCTGTGGTTGCTAGTGTTGATATTGTTGCAGCGGTGGCTATGGTTGCTAGTGTTGATATTGTTGCAGAGTTAGCAATGGTTGCTAGTGTTGATATTGTGGCTAGTGTTTCTATTGTTGTTAGTGTTGCTATTGTTACTATTTTTGTTGTTGTCGCTATTGCTACTATTTAGTTTTATCGATTGTGGATGGATTGTTTGAAGATTCAGATGATTGTTATACCCAGTGTCGCTGTAGGCTCATTTGTCGTTAAAAATACGATATTCGCTACAGAGCAGGTTATATACATATTATTATACATGTATGTATGTATAGTTAAGTAAAGTAACCCATAGCATTTATTAAAGCCGTAGGCGTATGAGATGTTAGCGATCTCACATTTCAGAGGCTCTGCAAATGAGGGCGGTAGCCATCTCCTCTCCCTCGCAGTCTTTACTTCCCGGATTAACCCATTTAAGGCTGGGTCGACCCGGGACCGTTGCGATCTGAAAAACATTTCCGCCTCACTGGGGAATGAACCCAGAACCACTCATATGCGAAGTCAGTGTGCTAACCACTGCGATAACGCGTCTCCCGATTGTATGTATGTATGTATGTGAATCGATACCGATTTAAAAAAAACAAATAGTTTTCAGACCGCTACGACGCCTGTAAATAAATAATGCTCTAGTAAGTATTCATCTTGTGGGCAGACAGTTAAAGCTATACTAAAAGACACGGTATATAAAAAATGAAGTAAAGTCATTTTACCAAGAGCAACAATTGATTCAATCAACGTTTGAACAAAAGGGCCCGTATTACGAATAGTATTTTTTATTAAAACTATAAAGGTCAAAACAATGACACAACTGATAAACACAATACATAAAATAAAGAAAATCTGAACAGAAGTGTGACTTCACGTGAAGTCATAATAAGTACGCGACAAAAGTAAATTTAAAAAAAAAAACATAGGTACTATGATCGCATTCCAAACCTCGTTTCGCTAATTAGTGCGTACCTGTGTGATTATTTCCCGTGCCTGTATATATCAGTTTATGTTTATCATTTATTAATTGAAATATAATTATATTTAGTGTTAGGATTAGTTATGTAAAACATAATTAACTATAACCCTAACAATTAATATTTTAGTTAATTATTGATTATTTATTGATATAATGTTTAGATCAATTAACTGCAAAATACGTATGTAGGCACTAATGGGATACACGAACGAAAACGTGGGTTGGACTGCGATCGTAGTACCTAACATATAAATAAACATTATCCAATAAATATCGGGATATAAAAAAACAGATTGTGAATTCTACGAAAATCAAGAATATTTGTGTTTGATGTTAAGCTTCTGTTCAGTTGTTTGTGAAAGGTAATACTGCTAGTAAAACTGTATGAAAATAATACTCACGTGGGAAACAGGTAATGAAGTTTTACTGAACAACTAACACACTATCACTGTCGGATGCTCACGTGAAATAATACACATAACAAAACACAGGATCTAATCATACAAATGATTTATAGGAGCACCGAGAAGCTTTCAAATACAGCAGCGTTTAATAAGAAAACAGGACTTGCTGTGTAGACATGTCAAACTCTGAGCGAGAAGAAGAAGATCATACAAAAAAAAAACAATACACAAAACATAATCGACGTTTCGAACTAAAAGGCCTTTATAAAGATACGCACATAACATCAAAAGACAACGAGTAGAAATGACCACACCACACAAAGTGGCACTTCTTTGCCTGTTTCCCACGTGAGTACTATTTTCAGTAGTTCGTAAGTTAAGTAGATTGAGAATCGCTGATGTTTGATCTTACTCTTCTGTGCAGCTGTTTGTAAGAAGACAGAATCGCTGATGATAAGGGTTTCCCTTTCCGTTGTTACAAATTTAAAGCACCAAAAAAAATTGTGCAATTTTGGCACGCATTATCTGGGGCTATGATTTCACACGTAGAAATACATGATGTGGTCTCATCAAGCTGGCGAAGAAATGATTGACTGGAAGCAGGGGCGTACACTAACTAGATCTGTAATGGATAAGCAAGCGTGTGTAATTCATTGAGAGTAGTTCAGGAGTTCACGTGTCTAAATTGTAAACTTTAGCAAAATAAATAGATGATAGTTTCAGTGTCTTAACTGAAAAGTTTAGTGAAATAAATAGATGACAGTTTTGTCTTTACTGTGAGATTTAGTAAAACAAATTGGTGCGAGTTCAAGTGTCTTAACTGTAAACTTCAGTGAAAGAAATAGTTGGTAGTTCAAGTGTCATAATTGTAAAGTAAAGTAAAATAAATAAATGGGAGTTTTAGTGTCATAACTGTAGCGTATTGTAAAATAAATAAATCAATAGAAGGTAGTACTGCTAGTAGAACATAATTGTAAATATTACTCACATGGAAGACAGGTAATGGAGTCCTACTTGATGACGACTAACACACTATCACTGACGGATGTTTACATGGATAAATATGGTATATACAACAAAACAAAACACAGAATATAATCATACAAATGACAATACACAGCACAAAATCAAAATTTCACAAAATCAATACACAAAAAAATCAAGATTTTGTCCTGTGTATTGTCATTTGTATGATTATATTATGTGTATTGTTTTGTTGTATGTACCATATTTACATCCGTTAGTGATAGTGTGTAGTGTGTTAGTCGTCATTCAGTAGGACTTCATTACCTGTCTACCACGTGAGTATTATTTTCTTTTAAGTTCAGATCTTTCCGGACGACTGCATTTATTCGTTTTGTCCACGATACACTTAGGACCTTTCTATAGCATTACATTTCAATTTTTTTTGTAATTTTTTTTTTTTTACATTGCTGATGTCATTGCCCACGGCGTCAGTGGCACGAGTCGATGACGAAATCTGTACTGAAGAGAGATATGTTAACATTTTTTTAATTTTCTTTTTTGGTACCTGGACACGTGGGTGTTAGGGGAAATGAAAGCGCCCACATATTAATCAGCGGTTCCACAGTGACTAGTTGTAGTTCAATGGACGGTGCTGAATTTTTTGGATGCAATAAAAGCAGTTAAGCTAGTTTTAAAATACAGTGTGTATTTCCTCTTCTATGGTCAGAATACGGGACTGGATTGAAGTGTGCTGCTGTACGACATGAGCGGTAAAACATGAAAATGGAAACAGCAAGATACAGAGGAAGACAACGAAGTAGGTAGATTGAAGGAGTTACCAACATTCTGACACGGCACAGTATTAATGAATATCAAGCGACCAAACCTGCAGTAGACCGAAAATCGATCGTCATTTAATCCTGCGACTCTTCACAGCATAAGCAGAGAAAAGATGATAGGTTGATAGATATAGATAGATTAGATAGATAGACATAGATAGATAGACAGACAGACAGACTGACTGATTGACTGTATGATTGATTGATTGATTGATTGATTGAGTGATTGATTGATTTGGCGGATTGATTGATTTGACGGATTTGACGATTGATTTGATTGATTGATTGATTGATTGATTGATTGATTGATTGATTGATTGATTGATTGATTGAATACGGGACTTTGCAGTGAATCGTGGTTTCGCACGACATGAGCGGTATGCTGGAATTAAAAAATAGTTATCAATCAGCACAGAATCGAAACACATTTATCACATGCTGAAGCACTTTCTTATAATGAGGACGGATCTAGTCATGAATGCGATGATGATGATCTGCCGACTAACTATTAACAACACAGGAGATTGTTCAGCAGAAATCGGAAATATATTATAATGACGTTACAAAGAACATTAGAAATGAAAAATATATAGCAAGGGGTAAACAGAATAGCAATGTTATCAATATTAGGACGGTATATTTTCCAGTGGTAGCATATAGCTGTGAGTTCTGGACAATGACAACCACAATAGCAAAAGAAATATCAGCATATGAAATGAAATGTTATATAAATGTTCTAAGAATATCATGGACAGAGAGAAATACCACCACAGAAATCTCAACGACTTCAAATTAGAAGAAGATTTGCTCCTCAAAATTATTTAACAAAAATTAAGCTAACAGATTTAGGGCATGTGAAAAAACACGGGGTGGTTAGAGAATTTAATAATGGAGGAAATCAGTTCCTTTATTATGTACATGAAATGGAATCGCCACCCTCATTAATTTCATTTGCCTGTGTTATTAATGAGTTCAAAATGTCAGCCCGATCGATCGCTCCAACGCCCGACACATTAGCAGAGCACACAAGCCGATCTGATATATCGTTGCCATGAACACCCGCATAACTAGCAACTAGGCACAAGAATGAATGTGACATATTCTAACTTAGACCTCTCCACTGCCTCAAGCCACTGTACACGAACTGTATTCCCTGTTCTATTTTTCTGATTATGCTCATCGAGTCGCTGAGAGTTAAAACATGAGTTGCCATCTGTGTACTCATTCAGTTCAAGGCCTTAGTCACAACCATACTCTCCATAGTAATGCTGATTGCAGGCATGTTTAGCCCCCCCCCCCCCAACCCCTCCCCTTTCATGGCTTTCCTTACATACTGATCATATACAAGCATTACGCACGTATAACAACCGAATCATCCGTATATCTGATACTTACCCTGAAATTCTCGCTAATCAATGAGAACGCTTCATCGCTACTGCATAAAGGTACCATTTTGTGCTATATCTTTTGTTAGTTATTATTACTCGAAAGGAAATATGACAATGTATGTGTCCACTTATCCACCCCACATCTGGTGCCAAGTCTTGTAACATTCATACGCTCTGTATGATGTATGAAGCAAGTACTATCCACGACTTTCCTATCTTTAATCTATTACCTTTCACTGTGTAGTTTTGAGAATATCGTTAATGTTATTTGTGAGCTGTGATTTGGAGGTACGCTCGTGCTCTGTCTGAAATATGCATTCTGTGTTCCGTAGTTGGACAGTCCAGCAAGAGTCACATGGCTCTTGTGGGTGTGATTCCATTGTATCCAAGTATGATGCGCATCGCCTCATTCTGGATTTTATCCAATCATCCAGTTTGCATCTGGCTGAGCATCGGGATTGCTATATTCTGTCGCAGAAACAGGCCCTGGTATATACGAAATATATTCTCTGTTCCCACTGAGCAACAGTCATAAGTAACATACCTTTGCTCTAGTTAAGGGGCTGTTCATAAATTACCCCAACAGATAGGGGGAAGGGGATTCGGTAATTTTCTAACAGTTGTTGACAAGGTGGAAAGGGGAAGAGAGATTTCACAAAAGTTGTCCTCTGCAAAATGTTTTTATACATCAATTAAATTGTGTAAATTTGAAAAGAAAATGTAGAATTCGAAAAATGTATTTTCTTTTTGCACTTTCCCTGCTTAAAAAGGTGGGGGGTATTTTTTTTTACAATATTAAACAGGGAGATTGCTCTAGATTATTGGCAAGCCGTTTACATGGGGGAGGGAGGGATTTGGAGGGGTCAAATATTGCCAAAATAAATTGGTGACGATATTTATGAAATTTAACCCTGCCCCCCCCCACCCCAAGTCGTTTTCTTCACTATTAAAACGACACATAATGTGTTACAAGTCCTTCTCTTAAGTAATCCTGCACGCATATTCAAGACAGCGTTACCTATCTTGGATAATGGCAATATGATCATTGGTCACTTTGCATATATTCTGTGTCGTCAGCCAATGAAACGCACGATCAAGCTAACTCGGCCAAGAAAAGTTAACCTATTTATGATCAGCAACGAAAGGCTATTCTAGAGAAAGACGTTTATGATATGACGTGAACGTTATTTCGCTTACACGTGACATAACATAATAATCATGAAATATGAGGCTGACGTGTGGAAAGACTGTCAAAGAGTCCGCAAGCTACATGCACTGCCTGATTTCCTGAAGGTTTACGCTGCTGTGAGTTATCGGTAGACACGGCATTGTCAAAACGTAACCCTGTACACGCCCACCTCTAGACAACATGCGGGAAAATTTGAGATAAGGTGAATTCGATAATGTCAAATATAATCAATATATACCTATATAAATATATATAAGTGCCAGGCCGAGTGACGTGGATGTTTTCTCCACAACTCTCTGTCTCTTGTGTTGTTGATAAGTTCATTTGGTGACAATATCTCGTGCAACATTGACAAACCACCCAACAACTCAATTTGTCTTCCTCTGTATCTTCTCCCTTTGATATATTCTGGATATATTGATACTTTTTAAATGTTCTGTATATATCTTCAGTGTGTTGTTGCCTGGACACGAAAGTGAATAAATGCTACCAATAATATGTTTTGTCATGATTATCGAAAGAAGTAGCTCATGAGGTTTAGAGGTTTATATATTTCCTAAGTTATAATATTAATACAGAAAACTATAAAATTATAAGAAAACCTCGGAAAGTAAAAACCGAAACATTTTTGTGTATGACAAAATCCGACAGAACAAAAATTTAAGGCCTAAAAAAAAAAGAGGACATGTCTGGATGAAAGAGGACATATGGTAGCCCTAGTATACACATTATATATATATATATATATATATATATATATATATATATATATATATATATATAAGAATATGAGTTATTAGAAATTTTTTAATGCTGGTAATCTTTTTCCTTTTTTATTTTGGTAACGTGCCCACTTCCCCTTTTTTAAACTAAAGAGTATATATGGCTCTGTGTGTGTGTATATACATTATGTAGCAAGTTCAAAAGGGTTCAAAAGTCGTAGAATATTGACTTCACTGTACTCGGTTTCCCATACGTACTCCGTTACTCTCAACGAAGCGGCACCCCGCTTTCCGAAAGCATCACCCATAGCACGTAACTCCGTAGCTTCAAATGATAATCCACGGGGATCTCAGAAAATAATCCACCTTGTAAACACAAGTCGAACAGCTTAACCACTACTATTCTAGGGAGATCCCTGTAGAAAGTAAGACGCTCGTTGTACTTGGTCGGTTAGCTATGACTACATACATTCTGATGCTAGTAAAATATACATTAACTCTTTCAAGCTGTTTATACATCCGTGCCATAAATGAGATTGTCAATAATTGAAGAATTAAAGTGGCTAATTGTGGTATACCTGCAGTAAAATGTAATTTTTTTTTAAAAACACCACAGTGATTTCATTGTTGCTAACGAAAGTCATGTTACTAAGTAATGAATATAAGATTTGCTATTTGTGAAAGTAATAAGTTACTAAATAAGGAATAAAGATAAGGTAATGTATGAAAGTCATAAGCTACTAAGTAAGAAATATATGATAGGATATTTATGAAAGGATTAAAATAGTATTCTGAGCGTTTGTGATCACGTCGATAG
>CM067298.1:86572361-86725992 GCA_034231615.1 Meghimatium bilineatum | reverse complement strand
ACTTAAAAATATAGAACATAAAAGAATTGAAGATCCACAGATAGACGCATCAGCACTAAAACAACCAGACATACAACAAAAAAACATTGTAGATGTAAGGAATAGATATAAACATCTAATGATAGAATGCATGGAGCAATACAGAAGGGAAAATCCAGAAGAGAGAATAGACAATAAATGGGACAGCCTAAGGAAAAGTATTCAAATATCAAAATGAAAATGTACCAGTAAGAAAAGCCAAGAACAAACAAACATGGATGACAGATGAAATATTAGAGAAAAATGTCAGAAAGAAAGCTAAAAATACCCCAAGATACCCAATTATAGACAATCAGATACGTAACAATGTGCAGAACAGCGAAAAAACAATGGCTAGAAACACAATGCAATGAAATAGAGATGTCCATACAACAGAAGACAAAATTAATGCATAAAGAAATAAGGATGATCACAAATAAGAAAAATCCTATAAATGTGGGTGGCTGCATTAAAGATAAAAACGAGAAATTTTTTTTTAATAAAACAGAAGTACTTACAAGTTGGTCAGATTATCTGACAGAACTGTTTGACGATCAACGGATCATAAAACCTAACAATACACAACAATGATGGACAGCAATACTAAAATCAGTAGTAGAAAATGCAATAAAATCAATAAAATGTGGAAAAGGTTGCAGGCTCCAACAATAAAACAGCAAAATAATAATAAACCTAAATGAATTTGGTGTGGATATTATCACAGAACTTTGAAATGACATTTATGAAACAAGCAAAATACATAAAGACCTAACATCATCAATATTCATATCATTACCTAAAAAGCCCAGGGTTGGGGACTGTACAGAATATAGAACAAAAAATCTAATGAGTTATTTCACTAAAATACTCCTCAAGATAATACATGAAAGAATTTTTTTTAAAAGATAGAAACGGAGGTCGGTGAAGAACAATTCGGTTTTATGAAAAACAAAGGAACCAGAGAAGCTATACTTAGTATCCGACTAATGATAGATAAATAAATAGAAGTCGAAAAAAGTATCTACATTTGCTTCATAGACTACAGAAATGCCTTTGACAGAGTCCAACATGAAAAACTAATACAATGTCTTCAAGAAATAGGCATAGATGGACAAGACATCAGACTGATTATAAATATATACTGGGAACAGACTGCATCAATAAAGTGTGAAAACAGCTACTCACCATACATAGAAATAAGAAGAGGGGAAGACAAGGTAGCATTTTATCACCAAGCCTATTTAATATCTACACAGAGAATTTCTTTAAAAATACAGAAGAAATGCCAGGACTCAAGATCAATGGAAAATAATAAACAACATTAGATATGCAGATGACACTGTTCTTTTAGCAGAAAGTGAACATGGACTACAAAACACTAATAGATCAAGTCAATAAATCAAGTAATAAATATGGACTGGATATAATATCAGAAAAACAAAAAACCATGATAATCAGCAAGGTCACAGAAGAACAAGAGCTAAACATAAACATACATGGAGAGAAACTACAACAAGTAAAGTAGTATCAATATCTTGGACACATAGTCACAAATGATCGCAGATGTGAAGCAGAAGGTAGAAGGAGAATAGGAATGGCTAAAAGTACCTTCAATGACATGAGGAAATTATTAACATCTAAACAAATTACAAACAAGTTGAAAATAAGAATTATAAAATGCTACATCTATTCTATATTAATGTATGGCTCAGAAACATGGACACTAAATAAACAATTAGAAGTCAGAATTGATGCCTCTGAGATGTGGGTAATATAGGAGAATAGGGGGAACGTCATGGAAAGAGAAGAAAAACAAATAAAGAGGTGCCAAAACACTTAATATGAAGAAAGAATTAATAAGAGAAATAAAAATCAGACACATCAAATATTTTGGAAACATTAAAAGACATGACACCTTATTGAAGACCTTACTTGAGGGTAAAGGCCAAAGGGAAGCAAGCAAGAGGTAGAAAGAGATTCAAGTGGGAGAGTAACATCACACGATGGACAAGGATATAGTCTAGCAGAGTGTACCACCAAAATAAGAGACAGAGGATGTTGGAGATCTGTTGCAGCCAACTGTCGTTGCGGGGCGGCACATGATGATGATATTATATTATATATATATAATATATATATATATATATAATATATATATATATATATATATATATATATATATATATATATATATATATATATATATATATATATATATATATATATATATATATATATATATATATATATGGAGTGAGTGACCGTATGGTTACGCCGGTCTCAGCAGACTGAGGTCCCGGGTTCAATCCACGGTTGGGATAAGGGATTTTGTCTTTTGGAGGTTAAAAAAAAAAACATTTCTTCCTGTACACGTCGCAGCGGTAGCTATGACAAAGCGGCCTTTATTCACACAAGAAAAAGCATCCATGCACTCCTTAACAGAATACACGAAGTAATGAAAGTTTATTATTAGATTTATATTATTACTTAGCATCGACCATTGAACACTCAAACTAGACACATATTAGTTTCCATCTCCATATGATGTATCGTGTGACTCGCCAGTTAAACACACTTCATATGTTTCGTCTGTGATACATAGCCCACGTGTCTTGTGTGGGAAACATGCTTACTCCCATTAAACCCTTCCCATTGTGTGCTACATTTCATTTCCAATTCCTGCAGTGTCCGGCTGGCTGCTTCATTGATTCTTCATTGCACTGCAAAGATCCCCTTCCCCTCCGAGTTTATTGATTTATGTGTTCTGACTTCCAACCACTGCTATGGTTCTCGTAATTATCTCTCCCTGCGAGCTCATGTTCAGGAGATGTTTCATATTGCTAACTTACAGCTAGTCAGTGTCAGTCCTATTGTTTGATACAAACGGTACAGTTAATGCAACAGTTGGATATGGCTCTGAGGAAAACTGTGATGTGAATTTTTTTTTTTTAATCTCTTATCACCGAGGGATGGATTGACCACCAACCATACAGCTCTGCCATGATGAATATCCTATAAAAATTACTCCAATTGTTATTTTTTATTCAGTATCTAACTTTGTCAGTCTTTTCGATATGGTTTATGACTTGTCGGGTCGTCTTGTTTTTTTTTTTATTAACTGCAGCAAAACTGTAATCCGACAAACGAAACATGAAAACATGGTGATGGTTTTGTTAATAAACTGACAACACATTATAACACAGAAATATCGATACTAAAATGTCTTTATCAAGAACACAACATAACACACGACCAGTAAGGAAACAGGCAGCGCCGTGCCGTACTCGTGAATTAAGCGTTGCTCTTGAGAAACGCCTTTGTGTGTTTCAAAGCGTCGGTTTGTGTGTGTTATCGGGCTAGTTACCAGTAATTATCAACTGCATTAGGCTTATCCAAATTTCTCTTGTCTGAGGATTTCGTGACATAAATTGTCTATTAAATCTTGTTTGTTTTTTTTTAAATAAAGGGGGGAGGGGGTTATATCTAGGAGACGGTAGGGTTACACACAAAAAATCATATGTAAAAGACTGTTAGAGTTACATGGCTACAATTTTCACAGTAGATACCTGAATGAATACACTGTAATTATAAGGTAAACTATTTTTTTTATAAAAGTAAATAGAAAATATTTGGTTATGTAATATTTGGTTATGTTATATAACAAAAATGTTATATTTTCATGTTCAAAATGGTAATGTCAGTTCTGTAATTTTTTTGAGAAGATAAGTACAAATGAGTTAAATTAAAAGTGCATGCATACAAATGAAATAGCTATGGTGTATACTAAGGATATTATAATATACTATCAAACTTTTCGTACAAGTGAGTTCACCCATTTTCGGTGAAAAATTATCCAATTTGAACGGCTGTACAAATAGTAAATATACACAGATAGCAATCTTTTTTAGTATGTGTTATCAGAAGTTATGTAAGCAATATGCATGAAAAATGTATCAATATTGGTTAATATGTAAAAAAAAAAGGTATGAGTGTTGAAGTGATAATTCCATAAAAAATTTGTGATAGATCAAGAACAAATTTAAACAATAATAATATAATTCCTTACCTTCATAACCCACTACAAGTTATGTATGGATACCCTTCAGCTTCAACTCGTGCTTCATATAGACATAATCTCCCTCTCCTGGGTCTTCCGAGTTCTAGCGTTGCCTCGGTAACCTTATTTTGTGCCTCTAACAGTTTCTTAGCATCAGTTATAATGTGAACTGTTTACTGTTTTTCTCAAACACACTGAACATTTTTACCATATTTCCTAAACATCCCTGACCCCACTGCTTATTTAAAAAAAAATTATCTCTCAATAACTATTCATACGAGGACAAATATTTTTAAGCAATATGTGTATAAATGGATACTCTATAAATTGATACCAATATGTTCGTACTAGTAACAAATCGACAATTTTCCAATATTCCCGGTGTATTCCCTTAAGGGCTTTCGTAATGGTCGATCCATATATCATTTCTATTTATGTCTACTGAAATTTATCACAATATTGCAGCAATTGCAGGATGGAATGCAAGCTAGAGTTTAGGATGATGAAGAGTTAGGTGAAAAGTTTCCTGTCTCAAATGGAGTTAAACAAGGATGTATATTAGCACTTACCCCTTCAGCATCATATTTTCTACTATGTTGGATGGTGCTTTTAGAGTTCTGAACTTGGGAGTAGAAATCACATATTGCATCGATCGAAAATTGTTCAACCTTCGGGAACTATGGAAAAAAAACAAAGTCAAATGTACGCACAATCAGGGATTTCCTATTTGCTGATGACCTTGCCCTAAATGCCAACGCTGAGACTCATTTACGAAGTATTATAGACATATTCTCCAAAGCTTGTACCAACTTTGGGCTTACCAACACGGAGAAAACAGAAGGAAGTCATGTTACAACGAGCCCCTAACAAAAGATATTTCGAGCCCTGCATAAAGGTAAATGGCGTAGCACTGAAAATTGAGAATAGATTTACATACCTTGGTAGTACTTCATCACAAAATGCCAACGTTGATGGTGAAATGTATGCACGGATCGCCAAGACAAGCAGTACTTTTGGCAGATTGTATGCAGATCTGTGACACAGAAATTACATTAACTTACAGACTAAGCTGAACGTTTACAGAGCAGTGGTACTCTTAGTGCTGTTATACGCTATTGAAACATGGACTGTGTATAGACGTCATGTGAGGAAACTCAATCACTTTCACACAGTTTGTCTCAGAAAAGTTAGAACATCAGATTGCAAGACAAGATTCCAGATACTACTTTCTTTGACACATCTGGTATCACCAGCATTGACACTATTCCTAATCAGACATATTCGATGGGCAGGTCATCTGTACGTATGCAAGATCATCGCCTGCCAAATCTACTTCACAATGGTGAGCTGGAGAAGGGTACACTATCTCAAGGTGACCATAAGAAGCCCTACGAGGACTCATTAAAGACTTCACTGAGAGCCTTTGAAATATACCAAGATACATGAGGAGAACTTGCACAAAATATATCTTCATGGCTCTCTACAGTCAAAAAATGTGTATCATCCTGTGAAAAGAGGTTAAATGCAATAGATGAACAGCGGATAGTAACTAGAATGTCACGGATAGAGCAAAAACCGCCTAGTCGTCATTCCACGTCCGAACTGTCCAAGAACATTTGCGGCTCGAATGGGGCTTATTATCCATCTACGAACTCATAGTCAAGGATATATTTTCTGATTTTCAAAAGTGGATTTAACAAATGATAATCATCACTTGTGATGGACGAACAATTTCTTTAGAATTATATGTCCAACTTTACAGTTATATAATTTTGTCTGGTAATACATGGTCCTTACAGTGTAATAGTCTTGCGTTTAATCGGCGTCCGAGACAAGGCAAGTATTTTACTTGATATGCGACGATGTTGCATAGACCTGGGGACCATACGAGACCACCGGCAGCACCTGTTTTCTGAATTAACTTGGAGCCTATTCGTTACGTCTTTGATTATTGTTTGGCTCCCGGTTCGTCACTATTTAATATACTGTATTCGGCTATTATTGACATGCGATTTCAATTATATAAATATTGACCAATCGGACGCCCAACATCAGGCCTTATCAGGTCACGTGACGATTCTAGATAAAAAGTCTGTAGTACTATGTCTATGGTCACGGTCTATATCATCCCTTCAGTTACCTCCCAAAATTGGATGTGCTGGGGCCAGCAGCATGAGATAACGAAACCATTTTATTCCTTTTTAAAATACAGTGTTCGAACATAACGGGGGAGAGGGTGTTCATAGATTACGTCCACAGTTGTTTTTTTTTGGTCTCAATTTGTCTCCCCCCCCCCCCCAACCGAATTTATTAACAACTAAAATGAATTTAGAAACCCCAATCCAACTAAATTTTTTTTTTAATGTCGAACCCAGAACCCCTAAAACGTGTTTAGCAGGACAAGGACCAAAAAAATACACGATTGTTTCCGATTTGTAGAACCATGTTTCAATTATAAATATGTTATTAGTGTATAAAGCAGTACTGCCGATGTCAAGATTTTAAACCCTTTCCTTGTCAATAACTGTCAATTTGCCTCAGACGCCTTATATGTTATTGGTGTAAAAAAAACAGTACCGCCAACGTCAAGATTTTTAACCCTCTTCATTGTCAGTAACTATCAACTTGTTTCATACGCCTTATATGTTATTGGTGTATAAAACAGTACCGCCGCCGTCAAGATTTTTAACCCTCTTCATTGTCAGTAACTATCAACTTGCTTCAGACTCCTCCCCCTATTTGTTAACATAATTTATGGACAGTCACAGGCTTATGATGCTCTGGTTCCTTATGCAATATTTTCTTGTTTATTTTACTATTTGTAATAGGTATCTCATTTTGCACATATCAAGATTTTCTTGGTTATGTTTTGTAATCTGTGTCCACGTCTACATTAGTAGCATGCTATTGGTATAAAAATAACATTTGTAATCTGTGCTTTTTTTTAATGTAATGAATATGGTGATGTTTAAGCATGGATGACAATGGATAAATAACTGTACTGATTTGGTTCACATGTATGCCTGAGTTTATCTATTGAGTTTGATGATTGGTTAAAAGCAGTACCTTAGTTTATCTGTTGAGTTTGATGATTGGTTCACACATGTGCCTTAGTTTATCTGTTGAGTTCGATGATTGGTTACAACCAGTGTCTTGTTTTATCTGTTGAGTTTGATGATTGGTTCACACGTGTGCCTTAGTTTATCTGTTGAGTTTGATGATTGGTTACAACCAGTGTCTTGTTTTATCTGTTGAGTTTGATGAGGACAAGTAGCCGAAGGAGAAACATGTATGAGCAACGGATCAGAAATGTACATAGATCAGAGCTGACAAATACCAGTAATATGCAACGGTGAATGGTAGTTTAACACCGTTTAGGCAGAATGGTATCTTGAAAACATCGGAATGTTCTTGTCCAGGATATCAGTGCTCTGTACACAATATCACTTTTCTGTACACGATATCACTTTTCTGTACACAATATCACTTTTCTGTACACGATATCACTTTTCTGTACACAATATCACTTTTCTGTACACGATATCACTTTTCTGTACACGATATCACTTTTCTGTACACGATATCACTTTTCTGTACACGATATAACTTTTCTGTACACGATATCACTTATCTGTACACGATATCACTTTTCTGTACACGATATCACTTTTCTGTACACGATATCACTTATCTGTACACGATATTACTTTTCTGTACACAATATCACTTTTGTGTACACGATATCACTTTTCTGTACACGATATCACTTTTGTGTACACGATATCACTTTTCTGTACGGAATATCACATTTCTGTACACGATATCACTTTTCTGTACACGATATCACTTTTGTGTACACGATATCACTTTTCTGTACACAATATCACTTTTGTGTACACGATATCACTTTTCTGTACACAATATCACTTTTCTGTACACAATATCACTTTTCTGTACACGATATCACTTTTGTGTACACGATATCACGTTTCTGTACACGATATCACTTTTCTGTACACGATATCACTTTTCTGTACACGATATCACTTTTCTGTACACAATATCACTTTTCTGTACACGATATCACTTTTGTGTACACGATATCACTTTTCTGTACGGAATATCACATTTCTGTACATGATTTAGCATTTCTGTACACGATATCACTTTTCTGTACACGATATTACCTTTCTGTACATGATACCAGCTTTCTGTTCACGATATAATTTTTCTGTACACGATATCACTTTTCTGTACGGAATATCACATTTGTGTACAGGATTTCGCATTTCTGTACATGATATCACCTTTCTGTAAATAATATCACTGTTCTGTACACGATATCACTTTTCAACGTTCATTGCATTATTTTTATAATAGTGAATTGTATTTAATTGCAATAGCACATTTAATCTCATCGCCACAATGTGGACGATCGGCTTTCGAACCTCGAGCAAGTTCTATCGTGATATGTTTGAGACTGGCCCACTATATCATCGTGCCAACAGTTATAACTTTAACACTATCAATCAAAAAGCACATTTTCTTTGATATAGTGAAGGAGAATTTATGGTATGGTCATTCAGGTCAACATCATTAAGTACATAACATATTTTGTTGTTTGAGAACCCCATGAATTATGAGCAATTAGCACTTTCTTTGTGCACTGGGGTGCTTTTTCTGGTCGTTATTTCATACCCAAGAGACTTCAGCTTTCGGCTTAGTGCAATTCATGTTGAAGAGGCCTTCTACTTAAAAAGGGGTCTATAATTGTATAGATGACATGCTACAAAACTTCCATAAGAAAACATCAATATAATGGCATGTCATATACTAAGGTTTTTTACAGCATAGGTGGTTTGTCTAGTGGGCCATTGGTGAGACCCGAAAATCAAATTCGTACCATATCCTATCCAGGACGTTTTCAGCATTTTACATTTTATGGCTGCAGTGATTTTCTTGACTATATAAATACATATAGTAGTTTGCCATTACTTTCTGAACAGTTCGAATGCACACTTGCCTTCGGCGAGATGTGCACTCGGTATCCTGGCTGTCACAGACGCTTTTTGTACCCCACTGTCACAAAGACAGACATGTATATGTTACTTGTCCAAACTTCTTCTTCTTCTTCAGTGTTCATTCTCAAACTCCCGCTGGATCTCCTTTGTAAAGGACCATTTTCCTACTAGATTTCCAGCAGGATGTTGTCCAGGGAATGGAAATGCGTTTTGTCGCCGTTTTATTTTCGCCGATAACCCGACACATCCGTCTTCGGCGGAGGTGTCCAAACAAACCACACGTCAATCTGTTTTTTAGCTACGGCCAGTAAAAGCGGACAATTACCATCATGATGATGCCAAATCTTGCAGAATCTGTGACGTCTTGTAGAGGAGGAAAAAACATCTCTACATTTGGTCTGCATTCATCAAATGGTGCACTAAAACTGGGTCACTCGTCTAATCTCGGTCTCCAGTATTCTGCGCCAAGTTGCCCTTTGGTCCCGTCGCTTTGCCTTTTGGTCGGTCTCTTCCTCTTTTCCTCTACGGTATCCTGAATGGCATTTATTGTGATGATATTGTGTCTGTATAGAGTCGAGTCCAATAATTTCATCCGCTTGTTATCACCTCAGATTACCGAGTGAGCAAGCTCTTGTTTTGGCACTTCAATTTGTCTATTTATATAATCTAGTGATTTTTTCCCGTTCGTTCTCAAACTTCCACTGGATCTTTCTTAACAAGACAATAGTCCTACTAGATTTCCAGCAGAGTGTATCCTAGGGACAGAAATGTGTTCTGTTAACGTATTATTTGCGCCAATTCCGCGTTACAACCGGCTTCGTTAAAATATGTTGCTTTTTTTTAAATGAAGTGTGAAACAGTATAGTTAGACATTTCTCGTTTTATTCTTCTTCAATACTCAACTCAAAAGCTGCATACTCTATACCCAAATCCATCTCCAGTATAGTTATACATGCTGAGTCGTTCATTTGGGCTGACATAACTGTTCATTGATCATTTTGCTTATACGTTGTGTCTCCAGCCAATGAAAAGCATAGAAAAGGTAATACAGCTTTACGTTTGTAGAATTATCAAAGATCTGCGCAGAAGACTATCGCGGATGAGGACTTGTTACACTGCTATTATATCCTTTGTTTTATGTTTATCTTGTACCTACACGTATATGTTGTCAGCTCGGAATGGGAGAAAAGTGTAGTTGACCCCTCTAATGCATGGCGTAAGAAGCGACTAAGGAGGTTGGGCGTAGGGCTAGCTGCCTCACCTACTGATCTTAGCTGTGACGAAGCCTACTTAACACCCATGCCTGAATTACTACGAGGGCATATCTGCAATCTGCCTCGAGATTGCAAGAAAGTCACTACGTAGTTCCATTCGGAGTAGAAGGTTGCACAGAATTTGGCATCGCGTTAGGCTGAGTCAGACATTAATTTAAAACGTGAAAATGGTTTGAAAGACTTCCATACTGACAAGAATGACGCAGAAATCCTAACAACATTCTGGAACTGATAGTAAACCTTCACTACCTGGCATAAGTAAAAAAAAAAGTGACATGTTAATAATCCCTCGATATCTATCATCATTTCGTTCCTTCGATATTCTACAAGTTTGTCTAGCTTGAAGTTAGCTATGGTCGCATTTCATATTCATGAATAGGCGGCGAACTGAGCAAAACCACCCACTTACAGTAAAACCTTGTAGATGACTTGCATATTTAGTGAAGCTTTCCAACTATAAAAAGTAAAGTAACCCATAGCATTTATTAATGCCGTAGGGGTGTGAGATATTAGCGATCTCATATTTCAGAGGCTTTGCACATGAGGGCGGTAGCCATCTCCTCTCCCTCGCAGTCTTTACTTCTCGGATTAATCCGGTACCCATTTAAAGCTGGGTCGACCTGGGAGACGTTGCGATCTGAAAAATATTTCCGTCTCAACTGGGGAATGAACCCAGGACCACTCATATGCGAAGCCGTATGCTAACGCGGCTCCCTTTCCAACTATAGAAGCCAGACAATACTTCATGTTTGTAATTATGTTTTTACCCTTGCGATTAGAAATCTCAAATCATTGCACACTGCTGAGAGTTGGAAGTTTTCTTTGTATAAAATAAAGTGCTGGAAACAATCCCCAGAACCCCTTACAGAAGTTAACAAAATGATACTGTAACTATTTTGCAAGGAATCGAAATAAACATAAACATCCATCAATTTTTACAAACATATTTTGTAAAATTATAACGGGCCGTTGGAGAAAATAAAAGGGCGACAGAGTGCATTTCAATTTTCTGGACTACATCCTGCTTGAGGAAAATTATGACCATTGTCTTGCTACAAAAGAGATCCAGAGGAAGTTTGAGAATGAACACTAAAAAAAGAAAAAATTAATCAAATGATAGAGAACTTTCTCTATTTGTTTCTGTTTTTAAATACAGTGAGATGGAGATGGTGAGATCATCTCTCTGTATTTTAATTTGATTTTGTGTGTTTATTTAGTTTGTGTTTGTTTCTTGATAATGGTTCCTGTTGGACCGTGACGTGGAAAAGTTCATTGTTTCTTGGTTTTCTGTTATTTCTTTATTACATTAGTTTTATTATTTGTTAGTCATTAGTTATGGACTTATTTCTGGTTTTATTTTGTTTCTCACTCTCTTCATGATGATTCTGAGCAGTATTTTGGTTATTTGGCTCATGAGGCTGATTGTACGGTGTTCTTCACATTCGGTGGTCCCTGGTTTCTTAGGTAATGCTATGAATATAGATCTCATTAAGTCATCGGGTATGTTTCCGCTGTTATATATGTCATTCAGCAATTTTGTTATTATTTCAACTCCAAAGTCATCTAAAGTTGCTAATTCTTCTAATGTGACTTTTCTTCTGCTAGAATACTATGCGGAAGTACAAACCCTAAACGTTGCTTCAGAGGTAATTAAAATACAAGCCAATGACAACAGCTGGCGTTTCTTACGGATATAATGTTTCTTGACAGCGATAAAATGTCAGACCTGAAGCATGACGGCTGCAGAAGACCTCTGCACAGAATTAATTAAGACTTCATTCGTTACGTTTTTATTATTGTCGTGATTTTCGTTGATCACTATTTACGTGGAGTCGCCTAGACTATTTCTATCATGTGACTCCAAGTAATTAAATAGTGACCAAATAAAATACCGGCAGAAAAAAAAACGTAACGAATGAAGTCCTAATCAATTCTGTGCAGAGGTCTTCTATAACTGGAGACGATCATGCCAGTTAGTTAAACATAGTTTAAACATAGTTAAACAATGTTAAACATAGCGAAATTATACACATGCTAGAGAATCTGAACATTGACAGCAAGGATTTAAGAATAATCAAGAACAAGTACTGGCAACAAACAGCAGTAATAAGAGTAGGAAAGCAATTTGGCACTTTTCAACAAATAAAACAAGGAGTCAGACAGGGATGCGTGCTTTCACCAGACCTGTTCTCTCTATACAGTGAAAACATATTGCGTGCAATAGTAGATATCCCAGGAATATCAGTGGGAGGACATAACATAAATAATTTGAGATATGCGGATGACACTGTTCTGATTGCAAAAAGTGAGGAAGACCTTCAAAACTTAATTAAAGTAGTAGTCACAGAAAGCAAAGAGAAAGGCCTCTTCCTAAATATCAAGAAAACAGAAGTAATGGTTCTTTCAAAGAAAGAAAATAACACACCTTGCAAGATCATAGTGAATGATATAGTATTAAAACAGGTCCACCAATTCAAATATCTAGGTACAATTATAACAGCAGATGGAAGAAGTTCAACAGAAATAAGATGCAGAATAGGACAGGCAAAAACAACATGTAAGAGGGTTAACACCAAGTTAATAAGACAGAAAATATTGGAGCTTGATTTAAGCCAACACATTTGTAGTGAAGATGACAGTTGATATTATGTGTACTAATACAATATGAATGTTTGAATATATGTGTGTGCGCGCGCGCGTGTGTTTGTGTGCTCGTGCGAGCGTGTGTGTATGTTTTTCTATATCGAAATATAACAGAATCTGCAGGCAACTGTATCTCTTACATTCTCATTTGATATATCTTTACAGTAGACAGTTCAAGATGTATACAGGGTTTCTGCTCTAGATTTATGGTTTGATTTCTAGGAACATCCGTAGTGGAAACCTACTCAAGATATCGCATTTCAAACGTGCCAGCAAGTGGTACCTTCTAATGTGGTTTCTTTCAGCTGCGGAAGTGAGTACCTGATCCCTCCCCACCCCGACTTGTCACGTCTAGCGTGAGCGCAGACAGTGCCAGATATGGTGGTTTTATACCGGTGTTTCTTACCTAGTGATGGCCTACCAGGAACTTTGATTTTTTATTTTTCTTTTTCTTCATCTTCTTCAGTTGCTACGTTCGTTCTCAAACTCCTGCAGATTTAAGAGATATAGTTTGAAGAACGGAATGCATTGTATCATGGTTTACAACATTACTGCGATACATGTGCCATTCGACCTGCACATCCTAATTTTTGATGGCTTCTGGATCACATTGATCGTGTGTGGGATAGTCAACTCCAACCAGAACCTTCTTTGTCACCTCTTACGACATTTATGGACGGTAAACAGTTATGATATATTTTGCTCTTTTTCGGGTCCCCGTCAACACGCGGGCACTTTTATTCAGACTCACGGGAAAGCAATAGAACTCGTGATTATGTTTGTGCTATGAGGTTTCTCCTGAGTGCTATTTCCGTGACCATTGACATTACTATAAGACCTAACTGCAAAAATTAAACATGCCTTTATTCGGTATGTTTTTGATTATTATCACGATTTCTATTTGTTATTATTTATATACTTGGAGTAGTCTTGGTTATTTTTGACATGCGATTTCAAGTAAATAAATAGTGACCAACGGAAAACGCGGGAATAATCAATAAAGGGAACGAATGAAGGCCTAATTAATTCAGAGAACATGTTTTCTGTTGCCGGTCGGTCGCTGTTATTTCATAGCCAGAAGACACATGGTGTGCGATGTGGCGGGGAAGGGAGGGGGGGTCCGGATGGTGAGGGAGAAAGAAGAAGTCTCCTACATAAGACTCGTGTGAATTGTAATGCTTTCAGAAGTTTTGTACAGAAGAATCTTGATGTGCAATTCTTTGAGAAGAAACATCCACAGAAGACTTGTGATGTGCAATTCTTTGAGAAGAAACATCTTACAGAAGACTTGTGATGTGCAATTCTTTGAGAAGAAACATCTTACAGAAGACTTGTGATGTGCAATCCTTTGAGAAGAAACATCCTACAGAAGACGTGATGTGCAATGCTTTGAGAAGAAACATCTTACAGAAGACTTGTGATGTGCAATGCTTTGAGAAGAAACATCTTACAGAAGACTCGTGATGTGAAATGGTTTGAGAAGAAACATTCTATAGAAGTCTCGTGGTGTGTAATGTTTTCAGAAGACATTTCCTACAGAAGACTCGTGGTTTGCCATGCTTTGAGATAAAGTTAGTGATACCTTCACACAGCATGCAGACATGAACTTAAACAGCGATATAGTGTTAAAAAGGCACATTAAATATAATAGTTATGCTACTTTATGTAACATTGGGGCAATCAAGTATCTTCTCAGTGACGTAGACCAGCATGTTTCTTCACAATTATCTCTTGTATTATCTCTTGTCTCTTGTATTGTTAATAAGTTCAGTCGGTGATATTCTCTCCTGCTACAGTCACAAACCATCCAGAAGTTTCTCTATTTGTCGTATTCTGTCTCTTTTCCTTTGATCTTTCTAGTGGTTGCGTAATGTTCAAGTTTTGCTCTCTCATCGTGTGCTCTAAATATCTTGACTTATTCTAATATTTGCTATAATTTATCTTTTACTCTAGTTTCTCAGATGATTTCATGTGTTCATAGAAGTCAACTGGTAATTTCAGCATTATTTTAAAACTCACAACTCAGTAGCGTCTAGTTCACCTACAGCTTTTTTTTTTAACGTCCATGTTTCACATCTATGGAACAATTTATTTTCTAAAGAATCGATTCCATATGCATTTATTGTATTCTATTGCTTAGAATATTTCTCATTTAAAAAAATGCTGATTTGGTTTGTGCTATCCTGCTTTTTATGTCAACGGGGCACAACCATCTGATGTTAAAATGATGTCACGATAATGTATATTTGGTACTGTTACAATAAAACTATATCACTTACTTTACTTTCACCAAGTGATACTTTTGCATGACATTGTTGCCTCGACTTTTCACTGTTGGTTTCTGAAACATGACAATCTGTGTTGACGTATGGTCAGTGATGTTGTGGGAGGGGAAAGGAAAGGAAACTTCATGGAAACTTCAAGAAACTTCATGGAAAGGAAAGAAAACGAATAAAGATGTTTTAAAGATGTAGGCAAAAAAAAGATAACTATTAAAGGAAATAAAGATAAAACAATTAAAGCCTTGTTAAAGACCTTACTTGAGGGTAAAGTCTAGGGGAGGCGAGCAAGAGGTAGACAGAGATACAAGTTTGTTGAGAAACATCACGAGATAGGCAGGTTATGTCCTGGCAGAGTACACCAGCAAAGCAAGAGACAAAGGATGTTGGAGATCCACTGCAGACGGCTCTTGATGATGATGAGCGATTGAACTGTGTCTTTCGGCTCAGTGCGACGCATCGGTATCTGCATGTGTTTCTACATTCCTTTTCATTTCATCTAATGTGTACCATTTTTCTGGACATATAGGAAGAACATATGGATTTCTTCTCACCCAAAGATGTTCATCATCGGTTTATTTATTTACATACAACACTAATACTGGGGAGACGTATGGTATAGTTAAGAATATAGATACGAATAACCAACCACGAAATAAAACCTAACAGCAGAATGTAAACAAAGCAGAATCAGCCTTCTTATGTGATGTTCTTTATTATTGGTCTCTTTTCGTTCTTCACTATTTCAAGAGAAGAAAAAGAGAATATATAATTATGTCAAACATTCAGCACATGCATATGCCAATATTGTTTTCCCTACCAAACCCCAAACAGCGTCTACCCGACCCATATCCAGAAAGTCTATCCTGACTCATACCATGTGAGTCTTTACAAGATCTATAGCAAGAGATTCTATCTAAGTCATACTCAAGTACTCAAGTATATAAGTAATGACGTAATTGCACTCCGGGAAGATCCATAGGTACTCAAGTTTCGTTTAGTAGATGGTGAAAAGTATATATGTTTAGCGTTCCCATTGTACGCTAATTTCACATGCACCTAATTCGACCCCTCCCTTATCCTTCTCTGCTTGTCCCACGCTTGATCCACAATTGTTCAGTCTCTGTAATACTGTTTTGTTCAGTGAATTTCATGTAACAATAGGCGATCCAGTATCCTTTTCAAGATTTTACTTTTGTCCATATTCAAAATGTCCTCCACAGACGCTCTTGTAGCCAGCGTGTCAACTCGTTCATTTCCGTGCACTCAAGTATGACATGAACGGTAGAGATCAATACGAGCTTCTATATGGCAGATATATATGTGTATGCAGTACATACATGGCGAGGCTACCCGCTTTGAATCTTCCGACGCATGGACTGAGAGTCGGAGACAATAACAGCATTGTTCTCAATGTTTTTAAAGAGCCAGCGAAAAACTGCTGTAACTGCCCCCATCTACATTCTCATACTGGAGGTCGTTCTCACATACATTCCGTTCTGTTGGTAGCGATTCTTCCTCTTTAACTAGCAGGGAAGCCCAATGCAAACATCTCTCCACAGCATACAGTCAAACTAAGACATACTAGGAAATTGTACTTGATCCCTAGCAAGAGAGTTTAACTCGTACTGTACAACATTCTATCTCACTGATACCAAGAAAGTTTGCTAAAACATCTTGGATAATCATTTCACTGTGCTGTCTGTCTACTGACACGATCTACCGCCTGCTTCCGACTCCACCTGTACAATCTATCCACAATCTCTACCTCGTTACTGACAACTTCGTGCATGCCAGTTCCAGTATTTCAGTGCTCATCCTTGCGATGGGCACGCTGGTCACACCGTCGGGGGAAGTGGTTCTTAAAGTTGGTTATATTGCCCCACAAGATGGCAATTAGATACTTCAGGTGAACTAAGTTCCTTGCCAATTATAGGCATGTGGACTCATCTGAATTATCCTTCATAAGTGACGATATAGGACCATTTACTGTGATTTTAATTGGCTGTCGCCACATAATATACACAAATTGAATAATGAAAACCACGGGAAAAGTAAATAAACTTTACATTGAATGAAGATTTCTAGTTCACATGACTATATATCAGACGATAGATTCCGGTGAATATTGAAGTGTCAAAGGGGATTGGAGAGAATGAGAAAGCTTTAAGAAGCGCTGATCCATGAAAGAACATAATTGAGTGTAGATGAATGTACTATGTGTAAGTACAACGTAATAAGTAGAGTTAATCTAGTATTTAAATGAAGGAAGACAATATCGCTGAATTCTATTCATTGAAATATATCATTAACCCGAAACCCGAGTATTATGATGAAAGTAGATGAAATATTTTGTTGGGAACAAATAATCATCTAATTGATTTAGATTGAAAATACCTCATGTTATAATCATTGTATCGTTTCAAAATTAATGTCGTATTGCTATTTACAAAAAACTCCGTTTCTTATTGATGTCCTCATTCTGTCGCTGTTGTTTACATTATCTACTTTGTGTAATAAATTATAGTACGATATTTAGAACATAGAAATTTTTAGGAAGTACTTGTCTGTAAAATGCTTGCAATATGGGGCGATGTCATGAAAATTTTTGAGAAACACTGTGCTAGGGAGTTGGATAGAGATATTAGGAAGATTGTGGTGCCTTCCTTTACCTTGACACCTCAAGGTTGTTTATAGTCAATCACCTCCGACCTTGTTGACTTTATATACTCATCCATGGTCATGTTTTATCGCTAGTCTGGTGGGTGTTTTTTTCCTGACATCATACGACACATGGCAACTATTTCATCCTCGTTCTCCTGTTGGAGTCATACGCTGATACATATTTCTTTTAATTAATATTACCGTGGTCTGCAGGCCAATGACAGTGTCGTTGAGTATATTCATCAGAGATGTTTCAGATGATCCTGTTTTATTCTTGTGGTGTGGTACATTGGGCAGTTCTGTAAAATATGTTGTGTTTTTGACAGATTATCCACAGAAGCATATATCGGTGTTGCCAGTTCCAAATCTTCCATACATTTGTTGTTTGGGTTTGTTGTGGCCGGTTCTCAATCTAAATGTGATTGCTTGTTTCTTTTGTTCCAAGCGTGTGGATGACATGGTCTTATTTGGTCGCATGGGTGGGTTAACCCATTTCATGTTTATGGAGCTTTAGATGATGGATTTCATTCCTGGAAAAAATATCGAATCATCTATCTGTTTTTGCTGACATGTTGCTTTCAGTTTTAACTAAATTAAACACATTCTTCCCTCGTCTCGCGATGCCTTCCGTCCTCGTCTAGCCATACCTTCCATCCAAATTTCTCGATTCATCGGTCTGCACAGGAACTCAGATAATATGGGCCACTGGACAGAGAGGCGACATTCAGCTAGCGTCTTAGAGCGTCAAAAAACAAGAAGAGACAGTAAGGAACCCTGGGCATCTACTGCACCCCGACACACACTCAGTCGTCTTGACTCGTCTTGACACTGAGACCATATGTGAAGGGACGAAAGAGTAAGACTGATGACAATGAATGCTCAACACTCTCTCACTTTAATCCAATTTTCATCGCGCAAGTAATGACTTTCATCATCATCTGATTACCTTCCATCCTCGTCTAACAATACCTCCAGTCCTCTTTAACCATACATACTTTTGATCCACTTCTAACCATATGGTCCGTTTTCTAACCAGAAATGTGCTTTCTCGTCTAACTATATCTTGCATCCTCGTCTCACATACCTTACGTCCTCGTCTAACGTTACCATCTGTCCTCGCCTAGTCATACCTTTCACACTCATCTAACAGTACCTTCCGTCTTCGTCTAACCATACATACCTTCCGTCCTCGTCTAACCATACCTTCCGTCCTCGTCTGACCATACCGTCGTCCTCGTCTAACAATACCTTCTGTCTTGGTCTAACCATACCATCCGCATTTATGTAACAGTAACTTTCGTCTTGTTTTACCATACATATTTTCATCCTCGTCTAACCATACATACCTTCCTTCTTTGTTTAATCATACATGCCTTCCTTCTTTGTTTAATCATACATGCCTTCCTTCTTTGTTTAATCATACATGCCTTCCGCCCCCTTCCAACCATAGTTTCCGTCGTCTTTTAGCCATACATTCCGTCCTCATCTAACCATACATACCTTCGGTCTTTGTCTATCCATATCTTTCGTTATCGTGCAACTATACAATTAGTCCTCGCCTAACCATATCTTCCGTCGTAATCTAGCTATAGCCTCCTCACTTATCTACCAATACCTTCCGTCCATTACCAACAATACATACTTTTCGTTCTCGTCTAACCATACATACCTTCTGTTTTCGTCTAACCATACCATCGGCCCTTGTGTAACCATACCTTCCTCCGTCATCTAATAGTGTCTTCCGTCCTCGTCTCATCATATATTCCGTCCTCGTCTCATCATATATTCCGTCCTCGTCTCATCATATATTCCGTCCTCTTCTAACCATACCATCCGAATTCTTACTATACTTTCCGTCCTTGTCTAAGTACACCTTTCGTCCTCGCTTAACCATACCTTCCGCCCTTTTGTAACCATACATTTCGTTTTCGTCTAATCATACGTTCCGTCCTCGTTTCATAAACCATCAATCCATGTCTAACGGTGCATACCGTCCGTCGTCGTCTAACCATGCATTCCGCCTTCGTCTAACAATACCATCAGTACGCCTCTAATCATACATACCTTCCGTTCTCATCTAATTATACTTACCTTCCGTTCTCGCTTAACCATACATGCTTTCCGTCGCGACGTTCAAGATGACGACGTAAACAGTGTCATAAATTCGTAAGATGTATTAATTAATGATTTTTTGGTGGTATTTTCAGTGTTTATTCAATGACGAAACTACGACAGATCCAGCAAACCGGTAGTGGATATGAGTTTTCACAGAAATCTGCTTTAGATATTGTGCAAGAACTTGAGAAAATTCGAAAATCTATCAATGATCGGAATCAAACAACGGCAGTTAAAATATGTACATGGGACGTCTTTGGCATCAACAATAACGAACCATAAATAGTTGAACTTATGATTAAACATAAGATTTCCATATTGGGAATAGTAGATTGTAGAAAGGCAAAAATTCGAAACTAACGCACAACTATGTATTATCATGGAGGGTTGCTAAAGAAGAACAAAGGGTTATTACAGAGTAGAATTCATTTTCGATCCAGGCACTGCCAAGACCATCAACAAAATATAATTCATATCAGAAAGGATAATAGTCATGCAACTTCTAAGAAAAAATTAATTACGACTCTCATACATTCTGATAACACCCACAAACGCTGCATACACAGCATATGAAAAAAAAGCATTACTTCGAGTTGCTGTCAGATGTCATCGGATAGGTTCCAAATAAAAACAATCTATTTGTAATGAGAGACCACAACGGCCATGAAGGACAAGGACTAATGTCGTTGGAAAATCAATTAGACCTATCATCATCAGGTAGCATATCCTGAACAGGATGTAGAAGTCATCACAGTCTTTCGAAACTTCTGTCGATCTTGAAAAGCTAGTCTTCCTGTTTTTGTTACATGCCATGTCCAAGTGGTTTTTTTTATGCCTTGCGTTCATCTTCTTCTTGGTCTACCTCTTTTTCGTCTCTCTGGCATCACCACCCCCCCCCCCATTATGGTCTTCTCTATGCTGTCATGGTGTTTAATATGACCAAAATATTGTAGCTTTCTGGAAAGAAGCATTCTGTTTTGGCGGTTTTATTTTACATACATTTCTCTCAGGATGGTTACATTGATGATCCTTTTGGTTCATGGTGCTCTGAGGATATCTGTAATATTTTGTTTCAAATACCGTTATTTTTCTCTTTGTTGGTGATTGTCCAGGATTCACACCCATGTATTGTCACTGGGAGTATACAAGCTCTAAAGAAATGTTAGTTTTGTTGTTCTGCTGCAGTTGACCCATTTACAAATAAAGGAGATTGCAATTACAATGGACAACACATTTTAGGGATCTGTGCAGAACACGGGCTTTACTACTGTCTATTGTCTATCCCCAGGTGGATGATGGTTTGAATATCTATACTTGCCTTTAAGCGTAGAAGTATTTCATCTTAACACTCAGAAGAACAATAATTAGAGAAAGTAAAACAACCAATATTCATACTATTCAAGAACTGCACAGAATAGCTTTGAACAGACAGAATTGGAGAGATCTGACCTCTACCATATGCGCTAACTTCAGCGCAAAGGGAAAATGAATGAATTAATTAATTTCATCTCACATGTTGCAAATTTTGTCTGCGGGGATGATGTCAGCGCCCATGTGTCTGGCATTGATAACAGAATGTTAGCATAAAAATACTGTTTATTATCTGTCTCTTGACTTCTATCTTGATCTTTGGGTTGGGCAGTAATGACAGTAACTGATATGTCACTATGTTAGCTTGCTGGCATCTTGTCTCAATCTCTCTGTCTAATTTTCCTTTGTCTATGAATATACTTCCCATGTATTTAAATTCAGAGGTTTGTTTCACTTTACGGGCTTTACATCACCAACAATTTCTATGAACATAAAAAGAGTAAACTACACATATGGGCATATGGTATAAATGGGATAACCCGGATCAATCTGACCAGAAAGATTTCATACCGAGTCACTGACACGACGGGCAGGAAGACACACCGTTAGAAAATGCTAATGCCATTCCCAACACCACAGTAACTACAGCCCGCGCCATTATTTGCATACCTTGAGAAACCCACACATAACAGGAAACACATAAAAGTAATGTAAACAAAAACCTTGACACATGAAAATTGAACGACTCAGAAACACAAAGAAAAAACCCACAGATATTACAGCAGTTAAAGCAGAGATCTACATACCAGTAGATAACATGGAAACTCCATGGTAAAAATTCAAAAATACCATTCTAGAATGCTTAACAAAACACTGTCGCACTAGATATACAGGAGGAGTACCTAAGAAAAGAACAGTCTTATTAAATAATAAAGATAAAGGAGCCGTGAAAACTAAAAAAAACAGTACAAGATATGGGTGAAAACACGAACAGAAGACGACTATATAAGTATAGATTAATAAGACGATATTTCAGGAGAAATGATAAAAACAGCTGACGACACTTTCCTAAACCATCTACAATATCTATTCAACCACATATGTCAGAATGAATCACCACCAAAACAGTGGAAAAATGGAGTAATTGCTAAATTACCAAAGAAAGGAGATATGTCTGACTGCAACAATTACCTAGGAATCACACTACTATCCATCGCTAGCAAAGTCTTTCTCACTATATTACTACAAAGACTAAGAAAATCCATTGATGAGACTCGCAGATAGGAACAAGCGGGCATTAAACCTCACCGCTCAGCAATAGACCACATCTACACTTTAAGGACAATAATAGAAGAATCCACAGAAAGACAATCAAAACTCATGATTAATTTTGTAGATTTCTAGAAGGCTTTCGATAGTCTTTACAGACCATCTCTCTGGAAAATTCTTACACTTTACGGCATCCCGACGAAATACATCAATATCATGAAAGCTTTTTACTCCGATACGGCTTATGTAAGAACAGAAAATGGTCTTTCCAGTTGGTTCCCTGTGAAAACTGGAGTAAAACAAGAATGTGTTTTGTCCCCAATACTGTTTTACCACGCGATTGACTGGGTGATGAAGAAATGTACAGACCAAAAACAACTAGGAATCAAATGAGTAAACAGCAAGACCCTGGAAGATCTCACCTTCGCAGATGATATTGTTCTACTGAGTTCAACACACCAAGATCTCCAAGAAAAAAAATTAGAAAGACTCAAATTTTTTGGGCAACAGAAAGACCTTCAAATAAACACACATAAAACAAACTCATGAACGTACCGGCCTGACAGAATCAATTAAACTAGTTGCTAATATACTAGACAACGTTTCAAATTTCGTATATTTGGATAGCAAGATAACAGCAGACGGGGATTCCAACTCAGAAATCAAGACTCGAATCGTTCTCGTCTCCAACACCTATAACAAACTTTCAATCATCTGGAGATCGAAAATCACAAGTAAACACATCAAACTGCGACTATTCAACGCAAGTGTGATTCCATTATTAACACATGGATGTGAAAGTTGGAAATTACCGCAATAATGGATAAGAAGTTAGTTGCCTTCGAAAATAGATGCCTTAGAAAGATCACAAATACTAATTGGAAAGACTTCAAATCAAACGATATATTAAGAGAGGAGACAAAACAAGAATATGTGACAAACATCATCAGAAAACGCCGCTGGACATACATCGACCACATACTTAGAATGAAGGAAGACAGAATTCCACGACAGTCTTCATGTGGACACCAGACGGGAAAAGAAAACAGAAAAGACTAAAAACAACGATCAGAAGAACATTTATGAATGAATTAAAATCAACAGGCATAAATGCACAAGACCTGCAATCCTTGGCAACTGACCGACAGGCATGGAGAATTATGACATCCGCCCTAAGTGCCAAACTTGGCAAAAGTGGAACTGACTGAAGACGATATGCTGTAAGAGTAATCTTCTTCTTCTTTGAGAACCCCAGGGATTGCGAGCGATTACCTCGTACTTCCTATGTGCAGTGGGAAGGTTTCCCCAAGCTATCTTTCATACGCAGGAGACTTCCGCTTTCGATTTAATGCTTCTTCTTCTTCTTCTTCTTTCGTTCACTTGAAACATGTCTATATCTGTAATTCTGTCTCCTTAATAAAACTCACTGTCTTTTGTAGTTCATACAGTGTCCCATAGAGCTTTGATTCCAGTGTTGTTTCCTCTGGCCAATATGTCTGCCTCAGCGTTTCATGCTCAGAACACTCTTGAAATATATGTTTGGCACTATGTGCTGCCTGTCCACATGAACACATGGCCGTGTTGCCAATCTTGAACTTTGCATACATGTGACTGCGGAGTCGGTTGTGTCCTGTTCTGAGACGTAGAATTATAACTTGTTCTGGTCTGTTCATAATATGATAGTCATCTTGTGTTGGTGTTTGTGGCTTTCTTATTGACTTGATCATCTGTTTTTTCTGATGGTAGGTGATTGGTATATCTGGTTGGTCTTCGGCAGCACCTTCCTTAGCCAGTTGGTCTGCTTTTTCATTTCCTGGTATTCCACAGTGAGAGGGTATCCACTGCATGGTTACCCTATACTGGTAAGACAATTCGCTAAGTAGTTTTTTTAAGTCTGTTAGTTTTCCAGACTGGAGAGCTTGAAGCACTGACCTTGCATCTGTCAGGAATACCACAGGCTGTAGGTCAGAGTTGGAGTTCAGCAGTTTTTTAGCTGCCACACTAATTGCCTGGATTTCTGCATCATAATTATTGCAGAATTTTCCTGTCGGTGTTCTGATTGTATCTCTAGGCTTGTGTGGATATTCTATATATACACCTGCACCTCCATTCCTCACAGCATTCTGTGCTGACCCATCTGTGTACACTCTGACCCATATATCTTGTGGATATTCCTCATCCAAGAAACTGAGGGTGACTGTCATTCGCTGCACACTGTTCTGTTCGTCCTCGCTTAGTATTCCTTTCACATGGGTCTGAATGTATATTGGCATTCCATGGCTTTCACTCCACGGGGTTTGCTCTGGTACAGACCTTAAGGGGCTGTCAACTTCAGGTAGGTCTGTAAGTTTTCTACGGAGTCGTTTAGCTTGATGGATAAAGCTGCTTCTTTTCAGTCGCCCCATTTCTAGGTTTTGGAATCTTTCCTTCATTGGATGACTTGGCATACACTGAAATTTTCTGCTTGAATTAGTACTTTTGTGTCTCTGCGTTCGCCAAGTGTTTGCATTCTTCCCATTTTCTGCATCTCTGCTATGGGTGTTGATTTCATTGCTCCCAACATTATTCTAAGTGCCTGGTTTTGCACTTTATCTAGATCTTGTAATGTGGTGTTTGATGCAGGACACCACGCAGCTGAACCGTATTCCAGGTGTGGTCTTATGCCTTGCTGGTAAACTTTACTGAGTATATTTCCACTGGCTCCCCATGTGGTTCGACTTAGTTTTCTCAGGATAGCTAGCTTCCTCCTGGCTTTTGTTGTTGCTTTGTTTATGTGCTGCTTGCATGTCAGCTTATCATCAAAAGTAACTCCGAGGTATGTGGGTTGTTTTGTCTTCTTTCAAGAGCTCTCCATCTATCTTGATATGACCAGCTTTTTGTTTTGGTGAAAGGGTAAAGAGTGTAGTGCTGCACTTATCTGTGTTAATGCTGACGCACCATCTATTAGCCCATAAGGTTAGGTCATCGATAGCTCTTTGTATTTGTTTAGTGGCCACTGTTGCATGTTCTTCCGTGCACCAGATCACCAGGTCGTCAGCATACATTGCCACTTTGATCCCGTGTGGTAGTTCAGCAACTAGGTCATTGATGTAAACCAAGAAAAGTGTGGGTGACAGGACTCCTCCCTGGGGGACTCCATGACGCAGTAGAACTTTCTTGCTCTTGCGACCATCTAATTGTACCCTGGCTCTTCTATTATGCAGGTATGCTTTTACCCATTTGTACATTCTTGAGCTAACCCTGCAATTTCGCAATTTCTTTAGGAGCCCTTCTTTCCAGACCTTATCAAATGCTTTCCTGAGGTCTATCCATGCTGCTAGTACCAGTTTCTTTTCTTGGAAGGCATCCTCAATCTCTTGGGAGAGGTAGGTTGCCTGATCTTCAGTAGAGTAGCACTGTCTGAAACCTGCTTGCTGTGATACCAGAAGGTTTTCACTTTCAAGGTACCACTGCATCCTAAGATTGATAATGCGTTCCATTGTTTTACATAGACAGCTTGTGAGGCTGATGGGCCTGTAGTTGGAGACTGTGTTGCCATCTTTTCCTGATTTGAGGAGTGGTATCATTATTGCTTCTCTCCACGCCTGTGGTACATTACCTGTGGACCAGCTTGTGTTAAAGATCTGCAGTAGCTTTGCTCTTGCTGCACTTCCCAGGTTTCTAATCATTTCATTGGACACTCCATCAGCTCCAGGGGACTTTTTCATTTTCAATTTGGATATTGCATGCTCCAGTTCTCTCATTGTGATTGGTGCCTCCATGACTTCAGGTATAGGTTCACCTTGTCCAATGTTTTGCTGGTTCTCTCGAACCTCCTGTTGTTTGTCTGGGCTGACTTTGACGTTATTGTCTTCTGCAAAGGAATCTGCAAAGTAATCAGCTGCATGTTTACTTGTTAAAATGTTTCTATCTTTATAAAGTGTGATCCTGGTATTTCTCCCTGTACCTTCATCATTTAGTTGTTTTACAAGTTTCCATAATTTCCTAGTATCTCTTTCTAGGTTCAGCGACTCTGTTTTTTCTTTCCAGCTGCTCCGTCTGGCTTGTAACTTGGCTCTTTGAAATTTAGCCTTTGTTTGCTGATATTTGTTGTGATGTTCTTGGCTAGGTCTGTTCTCAGCCTGCTGTCTAGATGTTTCCATCTCATTTTGCAGCTTTTCCAGTTCATCATTCCAGTAGCGTTTGTAGTTTTTGCGTGCCCCCCTGGGTATGGTTTTACTAGCAGCTTGTAGTATACATCTATTAAATTCACTCACTGCTCTATTGATGTCTTTGTCCAAGTTCATGTCCTTAGCTAGAACACTGGTTAAATGCTGTTACATTTTCCAGTCTGCTCTTTTATAGTTCCACCTAGTGAGCGTGCTGCTGTCCGTGGTAAATTCATTGTGGATTTCCAGAAATACTGGTCTGTGGTCACTACCTCCAAGCTGCTTTCCAACAACACGTGTGATGTTCCATTCCAAGCCTGGTGAGTGGAATGCTAGGTCTGGTGTAGAGGTGGTGTGCCATGCTCTCGAGTAGAAGGTTGGCGAGTCTGCTGGCTGGTTAATAAGGATGAGATTTTGTTCATCCTGCCAGCTCTCAAGTTCCTCACCTCTCTTGTCGATATGATCGTAGCCCCAGCTCTGAGAGTGGCTGTTGAAGTCACCACACACCATAAGTCTCTCTTTGTCTGGAATTGTGTCTAGTGCCAATGGTTTATCATTTGGGCAGTAGTATTTCAGGAGATGGAATTCTGCACTGTCTGTTTTTAGGTGGAGCATCTGGTATTCTGCCCCTTCCATATATACTTCAAGCTGACATGCGCTGATATTGTTTTTAACAAGTGTCAGAATTCCACCCTTTCGCCTGTCCTTTCGGTCAGATCGGTAGCACTGGTAGCCTCTGATTTTGAAGGCTATGTCGCTGCTGAGGTGTGTTTCTTGGATACAGCATATGTTAACTTGTTCTTCACTGAGGACATTTTCAAGTTCCAATTTTTTGCTGTATCCATCTCTTTTACTGTTGACACCCTCAGCATTCCAGTGCATTATTTTTATTGGTCGTTTAAAGTTTGTTTGGCCAGTAGCTCTATTCCCTTGCCTCCTGGCTCCTCGAGGCAATTGAGAAGGACTTATTTCGGATATATTTCGGATATATTCTTCTTCTGTGTTCATTCTCAAACTTCTGCAGATCAGCAGGATGTAGTCTGGAGAACGGAATGCGTTGTCATGGTTTACATCATTGATGCGATATCTGCGCCTTTCGGCCTGACACATCTGACTTCAGCATGGCTTTGGGTCACTGACCATATATGGGATGAGGCAGCCAACTCCATCCCATAACTTCCTTAGTCGCCTTTTACGACATGCGTGGAAGGTAAAAAGTGTTGATATTCTTTGCTCCCCTTTCGGGCCTCGACAACACACGGGCGGGACTAACTATACATACCTCCCATCCTTATCTAACCATACATACCTTCCGACGTCATGTATCCATACATACATTCCGTCCTCATCAAACCAAACATGCAGCCCGTCCTCGTCTAACCATACATACTTTCCGTCCTAATTTAACCATACATACATTCCGTCCTCGTCTAATCATATATATCTTCCATCCTCATATAACGATAAATACCTTATATCTTCATCTAACCATATATACCTTCCATGCTAATTCAACCATACATACCTTCCATCCTCATATAATCATATATACCTCGCGTCCTCAAATAGCCAAACATGCATTTTGTCCTCGTCTAATCATGCATACATTCCATCCTCAAATAACCATACATACCTTCCGTTCTGGTGTAACCATTTCTTGCGTCCTCGTGTAACCATTCCCACCGTCCGTACCCGTGTATCCTTTCCACTGTCAGCCCTCGTGTAGCCATACATTCTTTCTATTCTCTTCTAACCATACATTCCTTCTGTCCTCTTCTACACATACCTTCCGTTCTCTTCTAACCATAATCTCATATATCTTTTTAACTTACGTATTTTCCTCTTAAAAGTCTTCCTTCTTACTTCTACCTTCTTAAACTATTCTAACTCAATTTTCGTATCTCCTACGTGACCTTCTTCTCGAATCTTCAGAACAGAAAATGAAGTCTGCTGGATGTATTTATCTATCTACCTTCCCTCACGTGCACGCTCACCTACCTTACTCAACTGATAACAACTGATAACGTTTTCATCTCATATCTCCTCTTTGCTTCTCGTTCTTCTCCCTTACTCTCGCTCTTATCTCGTGTCTATAGCAGGCATCTTACTACTCTTGATGTAGCGTTATATTTGTACACATATTTGTTCTCCGTGTTCTTAAAGCAATAGTTTTTGCCTGCAGTAAATACACCAATGAAATAATCATAGGACATTTATCAAAGTCAGGCCGTAGATATGTCTTCAGCATTGGGGAAGTGGTGTTTACATATGGAATTTTGATGTAATTTATTTTTGGAAAATCACTACGTGGTAGGGGATTTGGGTGGGGGGGGGGGGGGGGGAGAGTTGCCCATCTTTTGGCTAAATTCAAAATGCTAAAAATCATGTTTCGATTTCCTAAGGGGCGAGGCGTTCCCCCACCCCCCTCCAATATAAGGACTTGGTTAGAATTATGAGAGTTAAGTTGTTAAAACTATAATTAAGGTCATAAAAAGCTGACGTATATCAGTTGTGGACTCACATTGTTATTGATCTAAATATTGTATTCATACCAATTATGGCCTCTGTATTGATCATTGCATCAATAGTTTGTTTGTTCCTTTTGGGTGAAAGATGGCACATATGACAGTAGTCATTTAATTCCACACGATGATGTGTCTTAACTTTTCATATATTTTAAGTATATAGCCATACTTGATACACATTCATGGTTTGTTTCCTCTCTGAGTGAATTAATTGTTTTAAAACGTCTCTAATAAATACAAGTGGTTTGGAAACATACAATACTAGGGACTTGAACTGCACAGTGTATCGGGAATAGACATTTGTGTCATGGGACGTATTCCTTCCAGAACGTTGTCTTCCAAATGAACTCGCTGAACCTCTCTCTGTCTTGGGCGATGTAGCTTGCATTTTCTAGCGATGTATTCATGTTATCTTTAATGTCGTCAGTCCATCGTCTTCTTGGTCTGCCTCTTCTCCTCTTCCCAGGTACTCTTCCCTCCATTATTTGTCTTTCTAAACAGTTATTCTCTTTATATGACCAAAGAGGCGTAGTTTTCATTTTGTTAGACATTTATTTGTCAGAATAATACAACCGAGCATATGTCTCGTTTTTCAAATATTAAATAAGAATATCTTAAAATAGTTTTGATTGGATGGAATATTGAAGCGGATGCGGGGAAGATAGTTTGTTGCTCCCAATTACTAGTCGCATCCACACACGCTGCTACTATTACTACTATACATACTCGTACATGTTGTTCTTCTGTCGGAGTGGATGAAGACCAATTGAGCTAACTAGGGTGTGTCAAAATGTCGCTAATGAGACCTGTGCGAGCATGGAATTTATTTTCACACCGTGAACATGTGTGAGAGGAGTGTGTGTGACAGTAAGCAGCTCTTACTTCTTCTTCTGCGATCAGTGGCAAATCGTGAATTTTTAGACTGGGGACGTCGAGTGACCTTTTTTCTTGTAGTTATATAGCTCTCTCCCATCTCCCTTCCCCCCCCCCAGAAACACGTAGTTTTGGTCCTATATAAAATATTAACTAGTTTTTGAAAAACATACCTCATATAATCATGTAATACAGCTGCAGCCGTCAGTTCTTCTTTTCTGCGAAAATGTTCAGTACACTATCAATAAATATTGATTCTGATGAAAGGGAACTTAATAGTTTCTTCTCAATCACCAAGAAATTCAATCATGACAGACTATTGTTGTTCATGGAATTTCTGACATATTATTAATTAAAATTAATTACACACACACAAAATTAGCTTATGCACAGATAAAATATTGTAACATAGGATTTCCCTTTCCATGTCCGAGAAATAAACGTCATAATAAATTATTTCTAAGCGTTTTATTGGTCTGAAGCTAGTGCCTGAGAGAATTTTAAAATCCATATTAAAAGATCAAAGGTCAGGTCTTCTGCAGCCAGTGAAAGTTGCATCACTGAATTGAAACATACGCTGTAATGTTTTGACGTCAAGAACAGATATCTTTCAACAAATAAAGATAAACCTGCGATGTAATGATATTTCTGCAATGATTATAGTCATTATGTCTTCTTTCTTTTCGCTTTTGTTGGTCATGGTTTGACTTTATGCTTACTCAAACAGCCTTTGTTTGAAAACCACTGTAGAACTTGTGACACTTTTATCACACAATCTACACTATCACCTCGACCTCCTTATATAATGTTTCTTCTTTAATAACGCAAGACATGCCGTTTTTATCGCTTAGTTTACACTTGACTTCACTCCAACATGCAGTGCCAAATTGTGTTCATGTCTTTTAAATATGAGAAACATTTAAATAACCACAGTATTATTTTAGAATTGTATTATAAAACGATTGTTAACCCTTCTGTAACCATTGACCTCCTTTATTTATCTGTTCTCGCTGCTGAATCTCTCTATTTATCTGACAATCTAATTTAGTCCAAGACCATAAGGTCACAAAACGATAAAAAACACTCCCTGATATAACCATATCAGACATTGGTCGTGAATGAATGGTGCGTGCCACGGAAAGTAAGGGCTTTAATCCCTTAATTAACAACAAAATGGTTATCATCACTTGTGATTGACGAAAAACAACAAATATACAGACGGATATTCAATACTGAAGTAGGAGCGTGGTCATGATTGTCTGTTCATGTTGCTTAGACTCATCAAACTGCTGGAAGTTGTGCTACTACTTTTGAATTCGTCTCTACCTGTTGCTTTTATTTATATGTGTTTGTGATATTTGATAAATGGCTTTCGGTCGAAACGTCGATTTGTGTGTGTGCCTATGTGTGTTTCGTACAATTAGCAAAACTTCATTATCTTGTTTGAAGCTTCACCTATTGGATTTCAGATTTGCGCAGTGAGTACATATTTTCGATTGTAACCAAACAGGCGAACTTGGAACAGGGTACATAGGTTTGGCTAATCATTGGTAACATACATTAAAAACCATACATAGATCGACGTTTCGACCAAAATGACTTTAACAAGAACACATTAAAAACATAATTAGACGAGTAAAAATGGCACTATTAACGCTCATGCTCACATATCGGAGTTAAATATGGATTCACACTGGAAAAGTAACGTCTGGTAACACAACACAAACAGAAAATAGACAGAACACTCCCAGATATAGATGCAAGTAAATAAACAGAAATATAACATAACAACAGGGTATTTACCCGTAGGACTGACGGGCATTGATCACAAATCGCTCTATTGTCCAAATTGATAAATGTAATAGCTCTTAATCGCGTATCGAGACTGGATGTTGATACTGTACATGTGTTCACAGAATCGATCTGCGAACCTCCTACCAGTCTCCCATATGTACATCATGGTGCAACGCTTGTAGGTGATCCCATTAATAACGTTGCGGCACACACATGTGAAGCTCTCTTTAATGATGAAAGTGGCTATTGGGAATGTGACAGAACGAGTCTGAGTAATATATAGACAGGTGTAACATTTACTACATTTCCAGCTGATGGTGCCAAAATAAATGGGAATATTATGCTTGATATGACACCGGACCAATATATCCCTGAGGTTCTTGTCACGCCTGTACTGTAAGCAACCAAGTGAGTATGGCGTCGGGAAAGTCACAGAACTTATCACGCGTCTTGGGATCCAACCGAAGAAGACGACAGTGTCGTAAGGGAAGATGTAGAGGAGAATGTTTATAAACATCAGTTGGTTTGTAATGTACCGATGTGCTAAGACAGGAAGGTTGGATATTAACGAATATGTTCACTTGGCAGTTAGGGATCTTGGAATTCCATTTATTAGGTGATAGCCATACTATAACAAGTATCATTAGCTGTGTCCTCAAACAGATGTAATTGTCTGATTAACCGTCTACCGTATTAATGCATTTTTTCGTAATATGTTATGTTTGGTTAGACCAAATAAATACATACTATATTTTTGTACATCATGTCCAGATTTTATAGACGAATAAAATCTTCAGATCTTTGTCGACATAATAATTATTGTGTATCGAGAAAAGAAAGTTTACTGCTTCAAATATTACACTGCATACAACCTTAAACGCCGTCTGTCTTGTGTTCGAGAGTACAAAATAGTGCAATTTCACGCTTAAATCAGGCCAACTGTATGATAACAAATTGTGTAAATGACGTCTTATAATTGACTGTAAACATCTTCAAATATGTGTGTAAGATGTGTGAGGACAAGTTGACTTTGATATATATCACAAATAAACGAAAATTGAAATCAATAGCTGCATTTTAATGAAAAATCGAATTCATAGGGTCTATAACATATCCAGTTCACAGACAAAGTTTCAATTATATGCGTTATCTATTTATTGGGATACATCATTTTAAATTTGGGAGCACAGCTAGTGAAACGTGATATAGATAACTAGTGTGCTCGCATACAAATAAGTAAATACAGTCATTAACCAATGCATTCTTTTTTTCTTACACTTAAAGATGCATCGAACAAGTAATATCTCCAGAGTTCCAACATTTTAAGAGACATAGGACTAGCGATCTCTTCACAGTTTCAGTGCTATTACTAACACTATAAGAAATATAGTATCAACGATCTCTCCACAGTTCAAATGCCCCGACTTTCTAACATTTTAAGAAACAACGGACTAGCGGTTTTACTGTATTCCATATAATAACAAGGTCTTGCATTCCAACAGTGTAAGAAACATTGGCACAGAGAGGGAAAGAACTGAATGACTTCGAAATCTTCTTTTGAAATCAGAAATGAACTCTGGCATTGCACTGCTTAGAACTATGTTGTGACTTCCTGTAATCACATAAAAATATACTGGTGCCAGGGACATTTATTCTGTCTCCTGAACTCTGGATCTATACTTATAGTTCACTTGTCATCCCAAGTTTTATTTAAGTTATGACAGATATTGCGCCATGTTCTTTGTACTTACAATATGTCTATGTATTTGATATGTCTCTATAATGTGTGTATGTGTGCGCTAGTATGTATGTAAATATTTGTAAGTATAAAACAAAGAATTAGAAGACAGACTTGATGCCATTGGGATGTGTGTAGATTTATATATATATGTATATATATATATATATATATATATATATATATATATATATATATATATATATATATATATATATATATATATATATATATATATATATATATATATATATATATATATATATATATATATATATATATATATATATATATATATATATATATATATATATAGAGAGAGAGAGAGAGAGAAGA
This sequence comes from Meghimatium bilineatum, assembly GCA_034231615.1. Lineage (NCBI taxonomy): Eukaryota > Metazoa > Mollusca > Gastropoda > Stylommatophora > Philomycidae > Meghimatium > Meghimatium bilineatum. The sequence continues at coordinate 86,691,927 of CM067298.1, read as the reverse complement.
ATATGAAGAACATCATGGAAAAAGAAGTAAAATACAAATAAAGATATTCTAAGAACACTTCGTTTGAAGAAAGAACTATTAAAGGAAATAAAGATCAAGCAACTAAACTATTTTGGACATGAAAAGACCTGACACCTTGTTGAAGACCTTATTTGAGGGTAAAGTCGAGAGTAGCGAGCAAGACTTAGTCAGATAGTCAGAGATACAAGTGGGATAGTAACATCACGAAATGTGCAGGTATAAACAGTTTATAGAGTTTGTTTGTTAGGTAGGGGTTTCGCCTCATTTGGTCGAGGCCCGCAACTTTCAACCAAGGACTGGTGTCCATGATGGTTATATCAAGGCGCAAGGCGTTATATCAAGGTTTAGTAGAGTGTTCCACCAAGATAAGATATATGGATGTTGAAGGTCTGTTGCAGCCAACCTTCGTTGCGAAGACGGCACTTAATGATGATGAAGAATTTTGCGCTCTTGTAGGTATATATATGTGTGTGTGTGCGTGCGTGCGTGTGGGATGTGTGTGTGTGTGTGGTGCGAATTATCAACTACCTTATGTATTTGCTGATACCAATTTCGATATTAGATATTTTGACTCCATTGGAAAGTCCAATGAATCAACCCTTTTACATACACTAACTTCAATTCGGTTTCGGCGTTGGTTGGTTGCTGATTCAGCGGTTTATGGGCTCATTTCCTTTGACCCAATACCATTAATATGGCATTATGTTGCTGGGAAGTCTGGATTTTCGGCTCACCTCGGACCAAAACCAGAGAATAACTATCACACCACCAGGAAGGTAGGTTTTAACCTATGCACTGCACCGATCAACTGTGGCTAAGATCTAAGATAGGGTTCACTCTGCTCATTCCCCGTCACCAATTGACTACTGGTTATGCAGAACTTCTCTATTGCTCCAGGCATGCAACCAAATGTTCAAAAGGATTCTCACGTCCTGAGTCCCTGTGTCTCTATGATGGGTGTCAGTCATAGGAAATAACAGTGCTGTCAGTTTCCTCCTCCCCACTGTTGCACAGTACATCTCTGGCTCCTTCCCAACCATAGAGGGTGTATACATATATACCAATAACAAATAATGGAACAAATGCAACAATAAAAGAGCATGAGAAGCATAATTGTATAGATGACTTGCCATGAAGCTTCTATAAGAAGATAACCTCAATATAACGATATGTCATCTACTAAAGTTTCTGTTGCATGGGTGGTTCATCTAGTGGATCATTGGTAAGACCCACAGAGGCAACCGCATGCATAGTTTCGGCGTCTGATGACATTGTTTTTGTATCTTTCTTTTCTGTCGCCTCTGCCCAATTTCATTGCTGTTAGACACTCATCAGGAGACACATTGAGTACAATAATTACTCGATGTTTGCAACAACAAAAATTCTCTTTGTTGGTTTAGCCATCAGGACTGATATTAGATGATATGAGAAAATTATAAAATTGTTGAAATACTAATTAGTCAGATGACTTATAGTCGACCACTTACTAGTCTGCTCAGTTCTTCAGCGTTTTTCAGTCATAAATCAGGTTAAAGCACCAATAACTTCAATGAACTGTGTGATTCAGTTCTTCATCTTTATTCAGTCAATCATCAGGTTGCATCACCAATAACTTCAATGAACTGTGTGATTCACTTCTTCAGTCAATCATCAGGTTGCATCACCAATAACTTCAATGAACTGTGTGATTCATTTCTTCGGTCAATCATCAGGTTGCATCACCAATAACTTCAATGAACTGTGTGATTCACTTCTTCAGTCAATCATCAGGTTGCATCACCAATAACTTCAATGAACTGTGTGATTCACTTCTTCAGTCAATCATCAGGTTGCATCACCAATAACTTCAATGAACTGTGTGATTCACTTCCTCATCATTCTCCAAGTCAATTATCAGGTTACAGTATCAATAGCTTCAATGAATTTTGTGAGCATCTTTTGACAAGACATATGTAGCCATTGCGTCTCACTGTAGTTTTCAGTATTTTCACCTTTCGGCACAGTGCCCCCTTCTTTCCTTAGAATTTATGAGCATATTGCTAGCTTTGACGCTGATTCATAACGCGACTTACCTGTACCATTATTTATTTATTTATATATATATATATAATATATATATATACTCAGTTCCACGCATTTTATCTTAAAAATGTTCACATTCGAATGGAAATAGCAAAGCGTAATTCCTACACATTTATCTTATTTGCCTCATTTTTTCCTCACTGTCTTTACCTTCCCTATTTACTCTTTATATCTCTTGAATGTGAAAACTTACCTTCCTTTTGATAGAAAACATCAGGTAATCGCCACTGTTTTGACAGTCTCCTTCTGATATGAAATTATGTTCAACAACACTTTGGCATGCTTTACGTCATCTGTGTTGTTGTTTTAAAAAAAGAAAATTAAAAACAAGCTCAGTTTTCTGGTATATTTTATTTTAAAAACATTTACAGAGGATTGACTTCATTGTACTGGAACTTCACATATACGTACTCATTAACTCTGAATAGAATACCACACCGGAAACCGATAATATCGCGTAAATCACTTCATTCAGTCACGGCTACGTTGGGAATATGCATTTAGGAACCAGATGACCTGATCGAACCCGTAACTTTGAAAACACAAGGCAAATGGTTCTATGATGATCTGGAGGGAGATGTTATTGCAAAAGAATAAGCATTTGGTTGTTCTACCACATATAACTTTAATTATATTGCAGATAACAAATAATTATTATAGATGTCTCATAATGTGTTATTGTAGATAACATAATTGTTATATAATTTCTCCTGATGTGTTATTGTAGATAGCATATCATTGTTATATCATGTCTTATGATGTGTTGCTCAGTTAACAGAAATACAGATAAAAGCGGTTGAGGTTTTATTACCTACAGAAACGGAATTGGTTGAGAAATCTTCAGCATACTCCACTGTCACATCGTGGATGAGGTTGGAGATAGAGGGGCTATAGCAGCACTTAATTGGTTCATAACTGATACATCAACACACTCGGTAATAATCACAGACTCTCAAATCATGCTGCGCAAAATAGAAAAGTACATGCCGAGAAAAGAATGGTTGGACTTATTGAATAACTCAATTGTCCAGAGCGCTACATGGATATACTACCTTGGTCATGCTGTGGTCAGAGGAAACGAGAGAGACGACTTATTGCAGGCAATGCGGAGATAGACGGCATAATGCTGAGAAAAGATAAAGCAGACTTGATGAAGACAGTAATAGAGGCATTTAAAGATAAAGGTGATATCAGTGAGGCTGAGAACGTACACATACATAGAATTCAGAAATGATAATATCTAGAGAGGAGAGAAGGAAAAATAATTGTTTTGAAAGTCCCAGAAGATCACGCAATCAAAACCTGACTGGGACTCTGAGTCTACATACACTGCGATGTCTGCTGGAACGGAGGGCGTAGCACTTATGGGAGTATCCAACGTGCTGTGAAGCTAGTTTATAATCAAGAATCAAGAGGAATCATGAATTGTTACTGTTGCTAACAAACTCTTTTTTCGTAATGAAGACTCATTATATTTCGTTATGTTTTAACAATTAATCTCAATCATTCATGATTTTCTATAAATTCTCAAAACTCCTGCTGATTACCCGGATGTAGTGCAGAGAACGGAATACGCGTGTCAAGTTTTACAGCTTGCCTGCGATATATATATATATAATCGCAGTAATTCATCAAAATTGGTGGTATGAATATCCCAGCAAGATCTGTATGTGCGGTAGATGTTTCTGAGAACTGATTACTTTCTTTCTCTCCCCCTATCTACCTCCCTCAAACACACACAATAATAAAATACACATATACACAGCAATTCTTCATAACCAAATATCGAACTATTTAAAGGTGCTTTTAAATATACCAACATTTTAATAAATATTTTCGAAGTAATGAATTGTATTTGTGTGTGTTATATCGGGGGGAGGGGCGCATTTTTGCGCAAACTATGCGTATACCTACCATCTTTCCTAGAATATAGTCACTGTGTATATATGTGTGTGTTCTCCGCCCATTTAAAAGCTTCTGTTGCGCACGTCTCAAATAGCCTCTAGCAGCAAGTCCAGTTCCTGGACTACTCGTGACGTGTGTCTCAAGTAGTCTCTAATAGCAAATCCAGCTCCGGACCTACTCGTGGCCCTCCCTTGTTAACAATTGTCAAAAAGTTCGGGGGCCCGCTTCTTAGGCATGTTAAATCTCCCCCCCCCCCCCTTCCTCAATCGATTTTTTAAAAAGTTGCATGTTTTGTTTGACGTTTTATCTGGTTTTAAAACAACCGTATTGTTGACGTCACATCCCCCCCCCACCACTTGTCCGCAAATATCATACCTTTTTATACCACCTTTTTAGAGTTGCTATCTATTGTCAGATGTAACACGCATATAGGAATGATTTCGCTGGAGCCATGGTATGCCTGGAATTATTGACACGTCCGAGCATATAAGCAAAGCGCCCTGATTTAACCAATATATGTGTTGCACCAGTCCTTATATCTTTAGTACGTTAAGTTTTTTCCTGAAACTTTAGATTTATCCTGATATAACCAAATAGGAATATATTCCTAGGTTGAAAGAGCGTGCCTCGGCAATATGAGGCAAACCAACCAGTTAACAATCGTATGAGCATATATCTCATAGTTAAGATAGGGGTATCCCTAGCGCAGCCCACAACAATTCACATTCCTTCATTCTGGTTAAGTTCCAACCGTTCGCATTGTGTCTTCGACAACGTAAAACGGAGAAAAAGTTCAAATATCTGGACAGTTATGTAGTTATGTATAGATGAATTAGGATGTGGCAGGCCATGGGGCAAATATAAATTGGCGACACGCACATTTACATTATCAGGAATGCATCCTGTTGGAAATCCAGTAGAACCATTATTCTGCTGCAAGAGAGAATCAGCGGGAGTTTGAGATGAACTATAAGAATATATAGATTCGTGGAGAAACAGATCGCCATAATTTCTGTATTGCACTGAAAGCGATTTCAAGTAACAGCAAGATCAGCTATTACGAGCGTACATGCGCGACTGATCCAAATGGAAAGGGTACTACGAAACCGCGTTCTTAGCAAGCGTAAGAAAAATCGGCCGCTCAAAGTCGCTGAAAAGGATGCGGTTCTGTGTCACTGTATTTGGATCAGTTGCACCTACGCTCGTAATCACTTGATCTTGTTCCCTCTTCCAGTGGATGACAGGTCTAGGAGAAACCCTCCAAATCCCAATAGCTGCATCGTTAAGATTAGTCGACCGTATATGGTGATCATCATCATACAACAGACAAAGTAAACTGTAAATATACAACAGACAAAGTAAACTGTAAATATACAACACACCAAGTAAACTGTAAATATACAACAGACAAAGTAAACTGTAAATATACAACACACAAAGTAAACTGTAAATATACAACAGACAAAGTAAACTGTAAATATACAACAGACAAAGTAAACTGTAAATATACAACAGACAACGTAAACTGTAAATATACAACACACAAAGTAAACTGGAAATATACAACACACAAAGTAAACTGTAAATATACAACACACAAAGTAAATTGAATATACACAAGACACAACTTAAACTGAATATATATAAGACACGGAGTATTGTCCATTCCCAGTTGGTGTTGTCATAGCTTCCAACACTTGCCTTTTCCTAGGTCTACCCTTGGCTCTGTATTCTGATTCCACCTTGTTATAAGCTCTTGTGGGAAGTTGATCGTTCATCCTCATATGATGTCCAAACCATTTTATCTGCTGCTTCTATATATATTCGATGCATGATGTTATATCTATTATCTTTCTGATGTTCTCACTGTACATTTTGTCGAGTCTGGTGGCTCCAATAGCCTTCCTTAGACATTTCATTTCGCAGGTTTTGATCTTTCTCTTATGTATAGATGTCACTTGCCAAGTCTGGCATTGGTAGCATAGTGTTGGTATAAAGATGATCTTAATCATTTGTTTCTTTACTTCCATGTTGATTTTTGGGTTCAAAATCAAAGGTAACAGCTGGTATATCACGGCATTTATTTTTTGAAATATTGTTTCTATCTCTTTGTCGAGTCGTCCGTCTTCAGTGAAGATACTTTCTATGTACTTGAACTCTATGACTTGTTTTATTTTTGTGTTCTCTATTTGGATGTTTGTTCTCTGTTGATCTCGTTATTTGCATAGTTCCTGTCTATGTTAATCCGTATGTTGTATTTATTGCATATTCTTGATATTGAGTTGATGTTCGTTTGCAGATTTCTTCGTTGTCATATATGATGCTTTGATCATCAGCGAAAAGCAGTTCATGTAGTTCGTTGTTAAGTTGTTAATTCTCTGTTGTTTTGTTATGTATCTCATTTTGTGTTTATTTTATAATTCTGTCTATGTAGACGTTGAATAGAATAGGCGACAGCACACATTCCTATCTGACTACTGTTTTTGTTGTGAATGGTTCTGATTCTCCATCTATTGTTCTCCTTGCTTTGGATTTTTTTTAAATAATGCTTTGATGTGTAGTAGTTGTCCCGTGACTCCGTATATTTCTAGCGTTTATCATAGTATGTCTCTGTTTAAACGAAAAAGCTATCGAATATGACAAAAAAAAGCGAAATAGCATCTTTGTCGACCAGAAAAGCGTTCTACAGACACAGAGAAAACTGTATATATCTCTATCTTTCATTACTGCGCGTTTTTCTGTTAGGAGTGTATCCTGTGTTTTTTTTTACTATGGGAATATATGCCGCTTTGCCACAGTTGTCGCCGCGTATTCAGACACAGAGTAAACTGTATATATACAAACTACATGTGCGTACAGCTCTGCTGTATGAATCTAAGACATGAAAAACAAGTGCAAAAAATACAGGTTGTGAAATAAGATAACAAGTGCAAAAAATACAGGTTGTGAAATAAGATAGCTTGGAAGAATTAGCCGAATTTATGGGAATGAAAGAATACTTAATACAGTTGATGATGTGGCATCAATAATATTGAGGATTGGCGGTGGCTGTGATGCGACGGGATGTACATTGATAATGCAGAAATTAAGACGCGCACATATTGCTCAGAAGTGAATTTCGGGGGAAAAGCGAGATATCCAACGATGACATGTAGACAGGAAAGGATGAACACATGATCGACTTGGAATTAACTGAATAAGCTCGCAATGGACAGATCTGGATGGAGATAATTTGAACATGCCGTGCTCAAGTGGGGAAAAGGAGAAGGGTGTCTAGAGAGTCTCACAGAAAGAAGGAAGCGACATCTATCGAAAAAAGTAGGTCTGCATCATGATTTCATGAATATTCATAAAATTGTCTTTTTAATTCCTTCTTCAGATATTATTTTCAATCCTAGTTTCTCGAGTAGCCTATCTTGTTTATTTGTCCGTTTATCTCTTCTAGGCATTGACTACCCATTCTTCGACATATTTATATTCATAGACATTAATTATGTCATTCATATGCTTATTATTTTCGAACCATAAACACTTGAATTTCTGTAGCTTTTTAAAATTGTTAACTCTGGTGTTTATTAACTCATCTGGAATTTAATATATTTCCAATTTAATTGACTACACCTTTATGAAGTAGTGTCATAATAATAAAATTATTGAAGCCAATCCTGTACAGAATATTGCTTTCCAACTATTTTTTAAAGTAATTTTGAGGCACCACTTGTACATCCAGACATGTCAGTACACTGTGGATGGTCTGTTTTGTATTCATTTAACTAGTTCGAGTTGGGTTTGCTGGACGAGTTCACTATCAACACTGCTACCGCGCTGACAAAGTAGTATCATATATATATTTTGACACATATATATATGGGTAAGCTCAGTAGCTGTTCCTCCACATCGTATTCGACTTATAAAAAATTCCATGAAGATGTTAATGGCGCTAGCAGAGTTTCAAATTAATGTCCATGTGTCCGGCTAAACGTGACCAATGATACGATTTGTTAACCTTTCACACCACTGGCCGATTATCAACGGTCAAACATTTGTAAACAAATACCGTTAACAACCTCTGCCCAATTAGTAGAAGAAATATTTATTTCTGAATTTTTATCTGCAATTAATCTGTTTCAATCGAATTTTACGATATAATCATAGTGTTACTAATTTTTGAACTTTTTTTTACCTCTGACTAAAATATGTCGCTGAAAGGTCAAGGTCACATGATTGTAAACACATGTAACGGTCATAAGCCTACCTTCAGTCTTCAAATTATAATTGTTGCTTTTAATCGATGGTAAGTGTTTTTCAGTTCACTTTTACCATGTAATAATAGGTAAAGTGATGTGTGCACCTGGGTTTCTGTTTCTGATTCTGTACCATGAAAAGTTTCACGTCTGTTTTCATTTGAAGCCGATCGCTTACCAACTCATTAACAATCGCGTCTCGATTACCTACAATTTGTATATAGAGATTAGTTTTACCTACTGAACAATACAGTCTACGTAGTAAAGTCAGTAGAGCATTAGACATTGAGGCCATAGATGGATCACAGAGGCGTCTTACTAATTTGTTTCTTTTTTATGTAAAAAATCTTAGCTCTTCTACGATAAACATGCCTTTGACGCATTTGAATAATAATTCGCGGCTATTTTTTTTTAAGTATACTTCTAGATCAGAATGTAGACCTATGCTACGTTGTAGAGCTAGCGCGTAGAAACATAAACATACGACAGTCATCCCTAATTTATAAAAACAATATTCGCAACTATTCTATTTTCCTCTTTTGTTTTATTGTTCCCCCCCCCCAAGCAATTCCGGGAATTTCTTTTAGAGTATATATATATATATATATATATATATATATATATATATATATATATATATATATATATATATATATATATAGAGAGAGAGAGAGAGAGAGAGAGAGAGATATATATATATATATAGATATATATATATAGATATATATAGATATATATATATAGTCATGGAAAGATTGGAACAACATATGAACAGAGAAATTAACTTCCTTTGCATGTCATGTCATTTCTTTTGTGGATTCCACCTCTTCTTGCTAGTAGGTTTTTCTCTGATTCTGCCCCTTTTTCCACACATACTCAGTTTTTCTGGCCCTAAATTATTCAATACTCTTGTTGCTTTCTATAGCAGGATATCATCTTTGTCACCCTCTGATCTTCTTCTCAGTCTCATCTTATTATTATTATACAGTCGGATCTTGCTGTCACAGCTTGGTCTGGTTCCAAAAGATTTGTATGACATGGATTCGCTACGTGCAGATATTCGCTACGCTACAGCCAGCGTAGAGCAGATATGGGATCTTTGAGAGTATTGTTGTGGGGTAGGAGGAATATTTGTTATGGAGAAGTAAGTTGTGGAGGGATTCGGCTGTACCTGCCCTCCCCCCATCTTTCCTACAATACACCCCTGCCCTTCTTTGGGTCTTGATTTTCAAAAAGTGCTTCATTTATGTTTACTCTTTCTATCTCTACTGTCATTGTGAGATTTATTCACGATCTGTATTACACTGACCATTACCTTAAACGTCAATTAGCTATACCTTTCAGTTCTGCTCACTCACATAATTTAATTTTTCTTATATTTTATTTTATTACACTCGCTGTTTTGATTTTACGTTTACTCTTTCTTCTGTTCTTATGCTTGTTTTCTAATTTTCTCTCATCTTCTCTCCTTTATCATCTTCTTTTGCTCCTCTTTTACATTGTGATTCTCGTTTTGCAATTCATTATTTTTGTTTGTTTTTGTCCCGATGAAGATTTTTTAGTCGAAACTTCGTCTGTTTTTGTTGACTTATGGATAAAACAACGTACTATAACGCTGATTCATAACTCAACTGAACAACTTTGAATATGAATTGAATTCATTCGTTTATCCATATACTCATGAATTGTGCTAATTCTTGTCTATTGCAGGCATGGCACTAGATGCGCAGGAGAAGTGGCTGCCCAGGCGGACAACCATGTCTGCAGTGTAGGTGTGGCTTTCAATGCCAGGATTGGAGGTACATCATGATTATCCACTTCATCATTTCTCTACAACACGCCCGAGATATGGAGGAGTACAAAGTAGCACACAACATCAACCTTGCTAACATTCAAAAACATAATTGTATTGCTTTACCCTTTTGTTACTCTATTCTAATGTTTTATAGTTTTATGTAGACTGTATAACTCCATGTAGGTATGAGCATATTGTTTCGTCAAGCATGTGTGTGTGTTCGTCCCTATCTTGATAAAGACATTTTGGTCGGAACGTCGATTCGTTATATCTTTTGTTACAACGTAACACTTATTTAACCTATGTTATATTTTCTCTATTATATATATATATATATATATGTGTTTCCCAAAATACAAATTCTCAGCCCACTTCTCAGCATTAAATTGTTCTCTCCAATATAAATGTCTCTCCTTCCCCAAGATGTATAACATGTTTCTATTTGTGTCTTTTCCCCCTCCCATCCCCAGTGATGTTTGTTTTTCCCTTACACAACATCAATCTCTTTTATATTCATCGGACCCTCCCATCCCAAATGATGTTTGTCTCTCCCTTACCCAACAACAATCTCTTTTATATTTATCTGACCGCCAAAAATCTAAGTATTTGTCTATCCCCACTTCCTAAACCAAACTAGTCTTCGCTATCCCCATACGATCTTGCCCCCCCCCCCTTTTTTCACCTCAACTCCAACATTTATCCCCTTCTCCCTTTTCAATACCAAATAATATTCAAATAGTTCCTAAAATTGAACTCATCAACATGTAATTATTGCTCTAGAACATGTACATCATTTTCTGCACCGTTGAGATAAAGAGAAGCAACTTTTGCTGTAGATGTGGTTTCACACAAGATTATTCTTCTTAGATATTCCGCAGTAGCTAATGCCTAAGATAACTGCTGATGTTTACAAGTGGAAGACTTTAAATAGCGTGGAAGGGTTTCTCCTATCTGCCGTGACCCTGTCTCATAATTAATGCTTCGGATTTCATATTTTCTGTGTAATCTGGTGTAGAGTGCCCTTAGGGGCGAGTCCTTCGTAGATAATACAGTCGTGTGAATTCATCGGTTTCGTACTTGAAACGTGACACCTTTTGACTTTCCCCGTGATTTTCATTGGTAATAGGTATTAGGTATGTATCTTCTTCTTCTCGTTCGGCGTTTGACATTTCTACACTTCCGGTTCTATGTTGGTTCACTGCTCTTTTTGAAATCTTTGTCAGGGGTTCTCTACCGGCCCCGCCCATCCTCACTCCCAATTCGCGTATTCTCGATACTGACTCATGCTCATTCATCTCAAAATCCTCTGATCGTGAGGATTCACGAAGAGCAATGAGAGTGTCTGCTCGGTCCATAGGCTGACCGTCTGTTGTGGTGGCGAGGCTAGCTAATTGGTCGGCTCGTTCGTTTCCCTCCACGCCCGTGTGCTCGGGGACAAAAATAAGCGTGAGTCTTCGTAGTGATGCACGCATTTCTGCTCTCTCTCATGACTCCACCCATTCCCTACGTACATCACCTGTTTTGACTTTCTGAATCATATTCAGAGAGTCACTTAGTATGCACGCATGGGAATAGGATTGCGATTCCAGCCAGTTAAGTGCCTGCGTTACTGCGAATACTTCCATTGTTATGCTACTTGTTGTTGCAGAAAAGGCACCACTGGCTTCGTGTACTGTTCTTCCTTTTGATCTGACAGTAAAGGCCCATGTGCATCGGTGGTGACGGATGACCGTGTAAATCACAACATCTGTGTCATCGGCATTCTCGCAGATTAGTGCCTTGACTTCAGCATCCACGCTCACGGGGCTGAGTCATCTGCACTCTCTATTGAGTGTAATGACGGTCTTGCCTGCCTCTTGAAAGACGGTAGGAATAGGTATCCATTCCTCGCCAGGAGTTATGTCTTCTGGAGCACATATGTTTAACTGTATCCTCAGCACGACCCATCTACGATTTGCCTCTTGTGAGCCTGCTTCCCTTCACACGTGGGGGCTCGCTGTGTAGTGGGTGGTATATGTCAGAACTCACTCTGAGGTATGCACGTAATATGGTAATAAATAAGTAATAACTATTTAGCCATGATCATTTGATGATCGGACTCGATGTGCACTTTGCAACCGGTACATTCTCCAATTTGACACACTGAAACCCTTGGAGATTAACATCCGTCATTCATAGACCTATGATGTCCTTTAATGTTCTGCCACGTTTCTGTTTGTTTTCTTCTGTCGATACACCGTGATATTCTGAGAAGTCCCTGATTGGTTTTATTTCATTTCTATCCTTCTAGTTTTTGAATTTTTAGCTTAGAAAGTACAAAAAATACATGATTTTTCACAGTTTTGGGAAAATGTTTCAAGCTGACAAAATTAAAATGGTGTAAACCAGGGGTGGGCAAACTGCGGGCCGCATGCGGCCCGCCATTGGATATTTTGCGGCCCTCAAACACATTTTTAAATACACGAACATTGTTAAAATATTTTCAAAACTTTTCATCCATATTAGAAAATATACTGTTATAGTGTAAGTCTGTTAGATATGTAATTTATTTAAGAAGTTATCTACATTATGTAAAACTACCTTTCTTTACAATAAAAATATTTAATTGATTACTTACCGAGAATTTTAAACAAAAACATACATAATATTATATGTGGCCCTCCAATAGCTTTACAGTTTTCAATGCGGCCCTCTGCCCAAAAAGTTTGCCCATCCTTGGTGTAAACTATATTGTTGATGTCAACTTTTGGCGTCTCCTTCCCCTTGTCAACAACTGTCAAACTTCTTTCAGACCACACCTTTCCCATTGTTGTGGTAATTAATGGATCACCCTTTTTTTAAACATAAATTAGTTGTGCCAGCTTGCACCCTGTTCGGAAGACGGTACATGCTTATTCCTCATTCAAAACATTCTCCTACTATTGTGGTCAGTCTGAAATGACTTCCTAACTTGTTCCTCAGTCCAAAATATCTTCCTAACCTGTTCCTCAGTCCAAAATATCTTCCTAACCTGTTCCTCAGTCCAAAACATTATCCTTATGTATTCATGGATGTGAGAGCTGGAAAAGCTCTTTGTCTTCAGAAAATAAATTACTGAGTTTCGAGAACAAATGTCTTCATAGGATAACTAACACCCATTGGAGTGAATTAAAATCGAATGGTAAAATCAGAGAAGAGACACATCAAAATTTCATCACAGATGTTATCAGAAAACGCTGTTGGCCCTACATCGGGCATGTCCTACACGCAGATACCAACAGAATACACCACCAATCTCTTGAATGGATACCTACAGGCAAAAGAGCAAGGGGTAGACCAAAAGAAACACTCAGAAGAACAATACTTAGAGAAAGTAAAACAACCAATATTCATGCTATTCAAGAACTGCACAGAATAGCTTTGAACAGACAGAATTGGAGAGATCTGACCTCTGCCCTATGCGCTAACTTCAGCGCAAAAGGAAAATGAATGAATGAATGAATTCATCAGTCCAAAACATTATCCTGACTTGCTCCTCTGTCCAAAACATTATCCTGAGTCCAATACATATTTCTAATTTGTTCCTCAGTTTAAAACTTCTTCATAACTTGCTCCTGAGTCCAAAACATCATCCTAACTTGTTCCTCAGGCAAGAACATCTGTTGAATGTGTTCCCCTGCATGTTAAATGTCTGATGGTTTCACCAATGGTACCATAGACCGACCACCATGCAACAACAAAATCCAAGTAGATATGATGCCTATATAGTGAGGCTCTCCTCTTGTGCATGTCCTACAACATTTTATTAATACAATTATGTTTTAACACCCTTACCTTTAAGTAGGAAGCCCACAGCAATGCTGTATTTGAATCTTCTTTGTATGAAATAAAGCTCTGGTTAAACCTTCATATTATCATACACGAAAGGGTAAAAAACTCTATTTTTAGCAATTCCTAGGGATTGTTTGTTTATTTCAATCCCCAGGAATAACAAGTTATGAACATTTATTTTCAAAGTCCCAAGAAATTGTTAAAATTCATAGCAGTTATGATTTACTGTGAAGATGGCTCCTAATTATCAATCTAATTAGGCACCTCACTTCCCATTACTTAAACTTACTGGACACCCAATCTAGATAGTGATGTTAATCTAAGAAAATTAATAAATGATGGAACAAGGGTTATCTTGTGTGTGGAAGACTATATCCTTGTCGTCAACTCATTTTTTCCCTTGTGGTTATGGGAGGTTTATAGTGGGAAAGAATCTTGGGTAATGAGGTAGAGGTAAATTAAGGTTAATAGATGAATGTAGAATGCATGAAGATCTGTTGAATTATAGTTGAAATAGATAGTCAAAATTGTCATGAATGTTGAGTTCATTAAAACAGTCATGGATACACTACAAAACAATGAAGAGGATGCTAAGATAATGTACATATTCAGAGAATGATAGAAATCGGAGTGACCAGAGGAGAGGGGAGGAAGTGCATCCACATTGTAAAGACCAGAAGAACTCACAACTAACAGTTGACTGGAACACTGAGCTTATATACTTTTAGACGGTTGATGGAATCACAGGCAGGACATTTATGGGAATGTCTCTAATGCAGTGATGCTGGTTCCTAATCAAGAATCAACTCAAGATCATCAAATATTGATAAATATAGTTGCAGGCTTTCATGTGATTGAAAACCTGCATAAAAAATGGTGGAACATGTCTTCTACACACACACATAGAACCTCTGTGAGTTGGAATCTCAAACCTATGAAAGCAAACTCGAGAGAAAACCCACCGCTGCACACAGGAAACAATGGCTTTATTGCTAAAAATTCATGTGGATTAAAACAAACAATTTCCCTTGCAGGCCCTGATTCTTGTTGTCTGAGCACAGTTAAAAGTATTGAGCATACTAAAAATCAAAGTATTAGGGAATGAAATACAGTGAGAATAAGAATGTGTATATGTACAGTTGTACAGATCCTTGATTTGTTTATTGTTTTAGGAGTGCGTATGCTGGATGGGGATGTCACAGACTCAGTTGAAGCCCAGTCTCTAGGTCTGAATCCTCAACATATTCATGTATATAGTGCCAGTTGGGGACCAGATGATGATGGCAGGACAGTGGATGGACCAGCTACTCTTGCCAGAAAAGCCTTTTATGATGGGATCACCAAGGTCTGAAGTAATCATATTCCTCATAACTTATATGAAAAAATTGAAACGTATGGCTGCACTTTTTACTAGAGTAGGTTAGTTTTCTGTCAGCTCTGCAAATCTGTATTGGAAGAATAAGTAACAAGGCTTTCTTTTATCATCAGTTTTCATGTCTTTTATTTGGTTGTTTATAATTTTTATCAATTGTTTTCATGTCTTAATAGTTTTAATCTTTTAACAGTATTTTCATGTCTTCTATAATTAATTTTCATGTCTTTCACACTGTTTTCATATCTTTTATCAGTAGTGTTAATGTCTTTCATTGGTAGTTTTAATGTCTTTTATCATTAGTTCATGCCTTTTATCTATCTTTTTTATGTATTTTATCATTAGTTTTCATGTTTTAAAGGTAGCTTTTATGCCTATTATCCATAGTTTTAATGTTTTTTTTATCCTATTTCTCATCTTTTATCTGTAATTTTTATGTCTTAGTAGACTTATTGCCTTTTATCCATGGTCTTTGTCTTTTATCTTAGGTTTAGTGTATTTTATTCATAGAATAGTTTTCTCATATTCTATCAGTAGTTTTCATGCCTTTGTAGTTTGCATGTCTCAATAGTAAACTACTGAGTTTTCATGTCTTTAGTTTTCATGTATTTTATCAGTAGTTTCATGTCTTCATATTTTCATGTCTTTTATCAGTAATTTTTTTTTGTAGACATTTTCATGCAATTAATCTTTAGTTTTCAAGTCGTTTTTCTGTAATTCTTGTATCTTTTTAATCAGGTTTTCATGTTTTTTTATCAATAGGTTTTATGTAATTTATCAGCAGTTTTCAGTGTTTCTTTTATCTGTAGTTTCAATTAATTTGTTTATCCAGAACTTTTTTGTTTTGGATTTTTAGCGTGACCACATATCTGATATATTTGCACATTTTAATAAAGTTTTTTTTTTCAACAGGGCAGAGGAAGTTTGGGTTCTATCTTTGTGTGGGCTAGTGGTAATGGTGGACGAGACTCTGACAATTGTAACTGTGATGGCTACACAAACAGCATATACACACTGTCAATTAGCAGTGCTACTGAGAACGGCCACATTCCCTGGTACTCTGAGGCTTGCTCCTCCACTCTGGCCACAACATACAGCAGTGGTTCTGGAGGGGAGAAGCAGATTGTAAGTGCTTTTTATTTATGCCTCTTAGGATCTGTAGCTTCAAGCAATAATCTCCAGGGATTTGAAAAATCCATTTTGTAAACAAGACGTCATTAGTGGGATTCAATCCTGCCTCCTTTTGAGAACTAGGAAGATCCCCTAGTTACAGCAACAGTGATCCTAGTCATAGCCACAGTAAACTTAACCACAGCTATAGTGAATTTAACCACTTCTGCAGTAAACTTTGCCATAGCTATAGTAAGCTTAGACACAGGGAATTTGTCCTCTAAGCTGCATGACTGAATGACAGCAGAACCTTATCAGAGAGATCTGTGTGTACAGAACTTTTTAAAAGAAGTGTCCTCCAGGACCATCTCAAGTGATTTCGTTTGCACATACAATATTAACCACTGCTGCAGTAAATTTTAACCACAGTTGTATCTATTTATCTATCTCTATCTATTCGCTAAACCCTTTGTTGCCTTTCAGCATCAGGGGTAGAAGAGTTTTCTGGAGATGGCCCTTGTGTGTGCTGAGTATATTGTGGAATTTATTGCCTCTTATCTTGGTGGTCCATTCTATTCACTCTAGGTCTGCCTTCACTGTATCTGTTAAGCATAGCTTGCTGTGGTATGCTGTCTGATGGTAGTCTGCTGATGTGTGCAAACCATTTGATCTGTTGTCTCTTAATATGTTCCAAGATTGGGTTGGTGCCTGTTCTTTGTCTAATATCCTCATTCTTTATCTTAGTGATGTCCCTAGGATTCTGCACAAACATGCCATTTCAGCTGTCACAAGTTTGCGTTTGCCTTGTGCTGTTGTTGTAATCATGACCGACATTGATCATTCATTCTGATTTGTAACTTGAACAAGGTTCTTAGCGAGTATCAGATCTAGAGAAAAAGCCCACTCTGTGTTTTGTTTTTGAAACTAGGTCAACTCCACTGTATAGGAATGTGTAATTTTGATATAGTTTCTTACAGCCCATGTCTTTAATCCTCGTACCTGCTAGTCCTAGGATTTTGATGTTTCTTCTTATTTCATCTATCAGGTTGTTTCTTCTCCATTATTCCACAAATATTAATTGTAACGAATTTTATATGTTGTTTTTTTCCTTTGTTGTTTCATACTAGTAGTCATCTTCAGAAAACTCTCCATTTTACTATGAGCCGTTTTGTATGACAGCTGTCTTAATGACAGTATAGTAAAATTTGTCATAGCTACAGTAAATTTTGTCATAATTACAGTTCTGATAATCTTAGTGACAGCTATAGTATATTTTGTCACAGCTGCAGTAATCAACCACAGAGTTACAGTAAATTTTGTCACAGTTACAGTAATCTTAATGACAGCTTCATTAAATTTTATCACACCTACAGTAATCTGCACCACAGCTACAGTAAATTTTATCACAGTTACAGTAATCTTAACTACAGCTACAGTATTTATTTCACAGTTACAGCAATTTTAACAACAGTTACAGTACATTTTATCACAGCTACAGTAATCTTAACTACAGCTATAGTAAATTTTATCACAGCTGCAATAATCTTAACTATAACTACAGTAAATTTTGTTACAATTGCAGTAATCTTAATGATAGCTATAGTATATTTTGTCACAGCTGCAGTAGTCTAGGTGACAGAACTAGTGCCATATCAGAATTTCCCACTCCATTTGTACACTTGCTGGAGTATCAGGGAAGTTTTACTTTATTCTTTCTTTATTCATAAATGTATTCATATCTGTATGTTTTTGTTTTTTTTAATAAAATTAAAAACAGACACCAGATTGTTATAATTTTTAATTGATCATCATGGGAATCTTTGTTAATGTGACCTTATCTCTCAACCAACAATCTGGTCACCCACATGTGAGATCATTCATGGTTTCCAAAAAAAATTAATTGTAGCAGCCACCAGGAAATATGTACAAGAGCTCATTCTCTAAGAAGGTCAAGGAATGGCACCATTGCTGCAGAGTAGAAACTGAAGTGATGCTAGTCATACAATTTATCATCAATGGAATAATGAAAATATAAATAAGAAGTATTAATGTATTATTGTCAAAATCATAAAATAGCAAAAATTTGTTGCAGGTCATAGACTTGAGTGTATTTGCCTCGAAACTTCAAACAACACATTTTCCAAATTCAACCAAATTACATCCCTAAAAATGATGTAATTTTAGTCCAGACATCCAACATGTATTTTCTCCAGAAACTAAAAAATACTGATTGGTCAATTGACCGAGACACAGACATCAAGTACACGCACACACAATGTACAGGTATGTAAATTTCTCCAGGACCACACACATTTTACACATGTACATACCATTAGACATTCATACTACAATGATCATTAGGCCTTCTTGTAAATGTAAATAACACAGAAACAAGGTTGCTTCAGGAGAAGTATGGGTAAATTAAAAATATAAATAGGACTCATTGAGGGATTATTGAAAAGAATGAAAGAACCAGGTCCATTAATCTGAAACCAATTTACCTTGCAACTTGTCACCTTGTGTTGTTACTGCTGTCAGTGGCTCATTTGACTGGTCTATGCCCTTAGTAATTTGAGAATATACACGTTGGATGTTCTGACTAAAGTTTCATCTTTTCTAGTAATACAGATCAGTCAAATTAGAAATTTGTGATGACTCAAGTTGCTAGGCTAAATGATTGATGGCAGCAGAGCAGACCTGGTTCAAATCTTGTCTGCTACTTTCTGATCAATGGACTAAGCAGCTGAGCACTTATCACTAAAATAACACGCTATAATGCTCCTTCTAACTAAACCGCCTTTATTTTTAATTACAGTGAATTAATATTTAATATTTGCTGTTACAACTTTCAATATTTCAGGTGACCACAGATTTACGACAAAGCTGTACAGAAACACACACAGGTACTTCAGCCAGTGCCCCACTAGCTGCAGGAATTATAGCACTATCTTTGGAAGCGAAGTAAGTTCTGTCAATATCTGCATTGATATGTAAAATCTGTGAATTAAATAGCACTTCAAGTAAGGTGCTTAAAAGGGGCTTCAAGTAAGGCCTTTATTTCCATAGCACATAGAAAGCATCCCTGCACTCCTTCACAGGAAAACATGCAGTAATGAAAGTCAAGAACTAAAGCACTCAATCAATACAGAAGAAGTATTATATTTCATTTCAAACACATCTCAGGTGTTAAGGAAATTTTACAAGTGTATGCCATGATTTTACATCTTCAATTTTATCATGTTTTAATCTGTTGTATATTTACCATATTTTAATTTGTAGTAGGCCTTATATTTATCATGTGTTAATTTGTAGTAGGCCTTATATTTATCATATATATATTTTGTAGTAGGACCTATATTTATCATGTTTTAATATGTAGTATATTTAGATTTTCTAATTAATAATTTGTCTGTTGTTTTATTTAGTCCATCATTAACTTGGAGAGACATGCAACATATTGTAGTGGAAACTGCCAAACCTTACAACTTGAATGCTGATGATTGGGTCATTAATGGTGTGGGAAAGAAAGGTAACTTATATTGCTGAGTCATTTACTCTGAGAGTCTGAAGTGTCTCTTAAAGTAGTGCACAGTTAGTACCAACTTATCAGTTTGTCATGTGAAGTGCCACATGTCAATATGTTTCTTTCAATAAATTGAAACTTCAGTCCAATCTGAAAAAGTCACTTAATAAGGTTTCCCTTTTTCATGCCATTCAGGCCTATTGAGGAATATGGTGTTAGTCCTGTAATTTTCATTGAATAATGGCATAACTAGGAATGATATAGTAAGCATCACACTTGCTGTCTTTAATTTCCCAGAAGATTTAGTACTCATTTTCTTAGGTCGGATTGACCTACATTGCTTATTGAAATATATTTCCGCTTGATTTTCAACCACAATCATCGACTATAAAGTCTGTTCTACAAGTCAGTTCTTGTGTTTAATTTCCATTCTTTTTGACAGGAGTCTGAGCTTCCATGAACATGTTGATCACATAATTTCAAGAACAAGAAAAGCTATTTCACAGAATCAACTAGTATGGATTTTCCATATTGAAATGGAGTTCGGGCCCAAACAAACGCCCCCCCCCCTCCTCCCTTAGAAACCCTTTCGTTTTAATTTGGTGTTAAATTTCCTAGTAATTATAATTCCTAGTAATTAGTAATAATTATTACTAATGCAGGTGTTTTTTTTATCTTGCACACACATACCGGTATTGATGGAAAATAATATAAAAAAACTTTTTATATTTTTTAAAGGTTGGGGGGGGGGGGGGGGGTGCTAAATACTGACATTTTTATTCAAATATGGAAATAAATTGTTAAAATTACAGATTTTTGAAAATTATTAGCCGGCAGGATTTCAACAATGAAAATAATGGCATCTGTTCTTAGTGAACAGAGGTTACTATTTCTTATATACCAAGGATTGGTTATTTCTGTGATGGAATATGAATTGGCAGTTACGACACTCAGCCAGAAGCAAACTGAAAGGTGGAAAAAGATCCAAAATGAGGCACATATCATTTTTAGGTACAAGAGAGACACACCTGTACAAGCAATGTGATTCTTACTTGACTGTCCAACTATAGAACACAGTTTACAGTTGTGCAGAGCAAGAGTCTACCTTCAAATCAGCTCTAGTATAAAGAGCATCCACTGCATGCTCACATACAGATTGTAAAGGTAGTAGACTAATGGGAGGAGAGTTGTCAATGGGGCATGCTGAAAAAGTTATAAAAAGTATGTGCTCACTAGAGGATGGTGGTAGATGGTGCAGAATAGATAAATAGTAGATTGCCATACTTCCTTTTCAGTAGTAATAACTCTTGATAGAGGAAGTAGAAAGAGGTGCCCTATTGCTGTTGAATATGAGATGCAGACATTGATCAGTAAGAATTCCAAGGAGGGTGATATGGTTATGTACATTGATGGTTCTGTTAGATGTGTGCATAGTTTGTGGATTTTCACAGCTCTGTGTGTAGGGAAGACTATTAGAGAGGAGAAGGTAGCTTTCACTGTCACTACATGTAGCGTGACAATGGAAATCATGGCACTGACCAGTGACTCAATGAGCATGATCAGGAAATACAAGCAAGCTGTATTCATGAACTGTGGCCTGATGTTGTGGGGAAGTTGAAGTTGGAAGGCTCTGCCACTGTAGTGAGAGACAAAGCTTGGATCATTCCAACAAATTTAACTCTTTGAGAGAGCAGCACAATCATGTGAAATTAATGAAGATAATGATTCCTTTTCCATGCCCAGAATAATGGAGCTGGGATTAAAATGTGGCGTGGCAAGAAATGAACATTATTATCAGTGGTTAAGAATGTTTGTCAACCAACAGAGAACTGGAACTGTCAGTCATTGTGTAATTGTGAATATACTTAAGGTGTGATTGGAGCCCCAATGAATGTATCCTGCATTCAGTGATGATGATCTCTCAACTAACTTACTGATTTCTATTAAAATTACATATATTTACAAATTGGGTTGAAATTTACACTATTGTGAGCATTTAGTAGCTATTGGTATGTTTAAACAAATAAAAAAAACAAAATAGCTCCTATTGATCAAACTTTATCACCAAGCCTATTTAATATCTACACAGAGAATATCTTTAAAAATATAGAAGAAATACCAGGACTCAAGATCAATGGGAAAATAATAAACAACATTAGATATGCAGATGACACTGTTCTTTTAGCAGAAAGTGAACATGAACTACAAAGACTAATAGATCAAGTCAATAAATCAAGTAATGAATATGGACTGGATATAAACATTCAAAAAACAAAAACCATGATAATCAGCAAAGACACAGAAGAAAAGGAGATAAGGAGAGAAACTACAACAAGTAAAACAGTATCAATATCTTGGACACATAGTCACAAATGATGGCAGATGTGAAACAGAAGTTAAAAGGAGAATAGGAATGGCTAAAAGTACCTTCAATGACATGAGGAAATTATTAATATCTAAACAAATTACAAACAAGTTAAAAATGAGAATTATAAAATGCTACATCTATTCCATATTAATGTATGGCTCAGAAACATGGACACTAAATAAACAATTAGAAGACAAAATTGATGCCTTTGAGATGTGGGTATATAGAAGAATAGGGAGAACATCATGGAAAGAGAAGAAAACAAATAAAGAGGTGCTAAAGACACTTAATATGAAGAAAGAACTATTAAGAGAAATAAAGATCAGGCAAATAAAATACTTTGGACACATTAAAAGACATGACACCCTATTGAAGACCTTACTTGAGGGTAAAGTCAAAGGGAAGCGAGCAAGAGGTAGGCAGAGATACAAGTGGGAGAGTAACATTACACGATGGACAGGTTACAGTCTAGCAGAGTGCACCACCAAGACAAGAGACAGGAGATGTTGGAGATACGTTACAGCCAACCTTCGTTGCGGAGACGGCACTTGATGATGATGATGATCAAACTAAAAAAATATGAGTTGATTGAATAGTTATGCACTTCCAATAACTCACAAATGTAAATGAATATTAGAATAACATAAAAGTGGTATGAAATTACATCCATTTGATCTCAAGGCTATAATTTACTTTTCAACAGTCACCATTTATAACTATACATTTCACTCCATACTGAAACAGTTTTCTCATCCTGACAATGAAGAATTCTGGGAGTCATTCCTTAACTTATTAATTATATAAGTGTATCATTCCTTTCACATATTATATAGTGTATCATTACTTATCTTCTTACATAGTGTTTTATTCATTACCTGATGTTGTTATTTTTACTGATTGCATAGTTTATTTCTTTCATTTATTACAAAGTGAGCCATTCATTTGGTTTTGGCCTGATGGATGCAGCAGCCATGGTATCACTATCACGCAATTGGACAACAGTGCCAGAGCAGCACATATGTGAGATACGATCACAGGATCATAATAGGTATGTGACATCAACTGTAAGTTTTAGCTGCCTACCAGCTGTACACTAAGGCTGATCTTTAAATAACTGCACAACTTGTACCATATCCAGGTAATGTAAACAAAGATGGTGATATACTGTGAAACACTAAACAAAATTTCATAACAGTAAATATGCAAGCTTAAATAAAATTGACAAATAAATTAAAAGTTTCAGTAAATTTGACTTTGTCAATAAAAAAAAATTACAATAAGACCAATAAAGTTGAAATATCACTCCCCAAAAGTACCACACAGTGAAAACATTAGAAATAATATTTTTCTATACCATTTCCAGCCTGAAGGTATGTTTTATCACTTGTAGAAGGCATCAAGGTGATTTTAAATGCTCTGATATAAATTGTTAGATTACAAACTACCGGTACAGTTCATTCTGGAATGTGTGCTCTCAATATAATACAATTTTCTTGAAAATTATTGCAGGTATTCTTCTAAATCTTTTCTAGCAGCCGTATAACCTATAATATTGCAAAAATGTTGACCATAAGTTAACAGGTATTTTTGATAGTTAACAAATTACTTTCCTGTTTGTGAACATTTGCAAGATTTAACCAAATTTGTAGCATATCCTATTTAGGACGTAGCCATCAACCCAGCATTTTTTGGCTGTAGTGATTTTCTATGCAATATAAATGTGATCAGTAGTTTACCATTGCTTTCTGAACGGTCCAGATGCTCAAATACCTGTGGTAGGGATCGAACTTGATACCTTGGCCATCACAGACGTGCTCTGTACCACTTCGTCACAGAGCCGGACATTTGCAAAATACTTTGCCTAAATATTAGATTTTACTATATTTGCAAGCTATGTCCAGATCTGATCTTTAGTACTTAATGCATGTGGAACTTTGTCTTCCTGCGCTATAAAATTATAGTATTATGTGTTATCTATTACCAAACATGAATGTCTATCAAAGGTAGGGAGAACAGTTTTCACTGTCCATTCTCTGAAAATATGCTTATTCATTTCAGTATAGTAATCCCTACTGTATGCAGACTTAGACTGCAAAAGAAGTTCTGCATCTATGAGAAATCTGTTCTCTAAACTTCTAGCATACACTAAAATAATGCGTTGCCCTTCACTGATTGAAATTTTCCTTTTCTCCATTCTGATAAATCATTGCCATCAAGATCTCACATTTAATCACAACTCTATCGAAATAATAGCTCATTCTTTTTCTTCCTTGTTTAACTGTATACTTTATTGACTCACATTCACCCTATTCTATCCAACAGAAAAAGAATTTCAAGTCTATACTGAAAGCATATAGTGTTCTCTTTGTTTCATGTCATGAAATAGGCAATCTCTCATTGTTGCCATGCAGAAATGTCTGTACAACATTATAATTACCTTTTGCATGGTAGTTAATCTGCACTTCAAGCAGCTGAGTGCAAATTTCATTTGTAGCAGTTCAGCAATGTAATTTCTGAGGGCTTCATTCCAATTCTTGTTCTGAATAATCTAGATTGATAAAAGCCCCTGTCATTAGTCTCAACATAACTTAAAAATTAAATTGTTACTTTGTATACATAAGTTAAAGTGTTAAATGATGCTTATACAAACTATGCAAATTAAAAAAGTTTTTTTACAAATGCAAACTAAATATAATGGCAACAATTTCTCCCATTTCTTCCTAACAGATGAGCACTGAAATTGTAAACAAATTAAAAAATATAACTTTTACAGTAGACCCTTCCATATAAGATATATACGTTATTGTTATTCATTCTAAGGTTATTGCATTGCAATAATTCATGTGTGATGTTTTTATTAAATTTTCCCATATGTAAATTTTCATTGAAATCAGTATTAGATTTATGATTTTTTTCCAGAGGGAAAATATTTTGAAATGAACTAAAGTTAGCCTAGTTAAGTTAGTTAACAAATCAGCATCATTGCATGTGGAACAAGTTCATAAATGCTCTGGTCCCTCTCCATGTGTTGTATTGATAACACTTCTTGTGTGCCAATCATGATGTAGCAACCTGGCAGCATCACATTTCACTTCAAGTTCTGGCAGTTGTGATAAAGGCTTACATTTGCCGGTATAAACTATCTCTCTAATGGTACTGAGGATATCGGCCTTGTTCATAGCATTACCACTGGCAACAGAAAGGGAAGCTCATTATATTAACACTCATTATCTCTGGCGATCTCAGGAAGGAATATGAAAGTGATGTCCCACAACCCAAACCTTCCCAACTCAAGCCACAGACCATACACACATTCTGTCTGGAACTTTTAGAACTTGTTTATTGAGTCACTGATAAAACATGTGAGTGATATTCTATGTCCCCAGCCAGGCCTTGTTAGTTGTTAGTGTATATTTTGTCTTTATATATTAACATCCACCCTGAAAAAAGAACATGGTAGTGTATCTTATTCAGGACATATCCATCAACCCAGCATTTTTTGGCTGTAGTGATTTTCTAGGCAATATTAATACTTTTAGTAGTTTGCCATTGCTTTCTGAGAGGTTTGGATGCACAATTGCCTGTGGCGGGGATCGAACTCAGTAACTTAACCATCACAGACACGTTCTATTCCATTTCACCACAGATCCACCCTGAAGCACCTCATATTAGTGCATCTTTCTATTAGACAACTTCAGTGTATTTGAACAGCCTGACCAACAGTTACGAATCATCTTATTGCATTGGAGTGAGCAACAAATTATGTTTTATTATGAGGATCAATTTGCTCAGAACCTAGCACAATAAGCTAGAGAGAATCATATTTACTCCATTCTTAGCCATGGCTCTTATTTTCACAATATGCCCAGGGGGAAACGAGTAATGAATAGAGAGACATAAGATGAAGACATGTTACAAACATTTCTGTGCAAGCAGGTGACATTACCCTTGGAAAGTTAAGAATATAAGCTTCTTAAACCTGTATATTTAGAGAGCCCTATATGCCATATAAATATCCATAAGCTTGTTAATCCTGTATGTTTAGAGAGCCCTCACATGTGGTACAAATATCCATAAGCTTATTAACCCTTTATATTTAAAGAGCTGCCACATGCCTTACCAATATTCATAAGCTTGTTAGCCCTTGTGTATTTGGAAAGGTCCACATACCTTACCACATATCCAGAATCTTGTTGCACTGTGTATTTGGAGAGTTTCACATACCTTACAAAATATCCAGAATCTTGTTGCACTGTGTATTTGGAGAGTTTCACATACCGTATCAATATCCAGAATCTTGTTGCACTGTGTATTTGGAAAGGTCCACATGCCTTATAAAAATCCAGATGTATGATCCTTCAGATACTAGTCATGATAGCAAAGTCTGAAGTAAAATTAATGGGTATCTGATTTGCTAAGTTGATGGATTTTGAAGTCATCAGAACTATGGTGCAAGAATATTACACAAACTGAAAGTGAGTAAGAACTTGAATACCCATTATGATGCCTGTTCAAAGCCTATTCTTTTCCAAGTTAGAAAAGAGCGTAATTGTGTTTTGTGTTATATAATTTCTTTGTGCAGCCAACAGATACCAATGAATGGACGCATTACAGTAACTCTTTACACCGATGGTTGTGAGGGCACCGGTAATCATGTCAAATACCTTGAGCATGTACAGGCTCGTATCACAATGACTGCTACTCGTCGTGGAGAAATCTGCATTTTCCTATCATCTCCATCCTTAACTAAATCTACCTTGCTTGCCAAACGCGCTCGTGATGTCTCAAGAGAGGGTTTCAACAACTGGGCTTTCATGACGACCCACAACTGGGGGGAATCAGCCAAGGGACAGTGGACTCTGGAGATAGAAAATTCAGTTAGCACATGTAAGTATTACATTACCTGCTTTTAACTTGAAATATTCAATTATATTTTCTTTTAAAATGTGATTTCTATCTGTTTGCTTTGTTCCACTACTTACTAACCCTATTTATTAAGAAATTTTCAAACTAGCTCTAATTTTGTTATGAATAAGATGACCTCCAGAAATTTCTCTGTTCAAACATTGCTGAACTTTATGATAGAAATTTCTCTGTTCAAACATTGCTGAACTTTATGATAGAAATTTCCCTGTTCAAACATTGCTAAATTTTATGATATAAATTTATTTGAAATTATAATTTTCAGCTACCACCCTAATGGTGTAGTAATGGACTTAGTGAACAAAAATACTGATTTCACTGCATTCTTCTCATCATACAAATCTGTAATAACTAATTGTTTCCTGCCCTTGAAATTCAAGGAATACAATATATCGTTCATATAGGCTATTTAATAAATCAAAATATGTATATGAGATTATCTCTCTTTTTTTCTTTCTTTTTTTTTATATAACTCAAGACAAAATGAACATGACATGTATTTCTTTTGTATAGAAATATTTTTCCGTAATTAATAATGAAAAATATTATATCTAGTTAGGACTTTTAATTATAAAAAATACAAATTATTAATATAATCTGGCAACTTGTAATAATAGTAAACAAAAATTACTATTTGGCCAGTTTTTTAAATATTTTTTAAATGCTTTTTTAACCAAGACATGCACGGCTTTCTGGTTGCTCATGTTTAATTTTTAAATTGTACTTTTGAATTCTTTTCTTTCCAGAAACCTGCATGTAATTAATTTTAACAAAGAAGTGTTCCAAACTTGTTCATTCCACATATTTCTTTTTCTCTTACTAATTAACTAATTGTTCTTCTTTTCCTTTCTCTTTACATGTATTTGACAAATAATTGTATCCTCTATTTTCCCTTGAACCATCTTATCAAATGAAGCCTGCATCTTCCATCATAGTAGATAAAGTTTGCCGGTTCTTATCCGGAACGTGTGCTTACCTATTTGATTATTTCCCTTGATTATGTTTATCAGTTTATGTTTATCATTTATTAATTTAAACATAAATTTATTTAGACTTAGGGTTAAGGTTAGTTATATAACACGACTACCCTAACACTAAAATAATTAATATTTAAATAAATTATTGGTCAATTGTTGATATAATATTTAGATTAGTTATCCCTAAAATAAGCTGGTAGGCATGCATTCCAAACAAGAACAAGTTTGCCTCTTTCATCTTATATTAGGTTTGCCTCTTTCATCATAGTAGATAATAGTCCATGTGGCAACTGAGCCTGGACATCTAACTAGTTTAGGGTGCAAAATATAGGGTCATTGTCTTCTTTCTAGGTATGTTTGAAGCGACTAAGGAAAATTGGAAGACAGACTGATAACTTTTCACCTGTGAAAAAATCATTATAAATTTCTTTTTTTGTTGTCTTCTGTCACATGACCTCCGTGGATGACAAAGAGGTGCATGCCAGCAGACATTGCATCTTGTCTTTTTGTGGCAGACTCCTAGGTGGCTGGGAATGCTAGGTGTATCATAACTGCAGGTGGATCAATAAATCTCACAATAGAATGATGAGATAGTTGGCCCAGAAGTGTATGCTGCAGTCCTGGATTGCAATGCTGGACGTGATGATCCTATGGTACTTTAGTCCCTTCAGGGACTAAACATGCATCCATAGGCCTTTTTAATACACCCTTGCCTTTGCAAAAACAAGCCTTATGCAAGTCTGAGTGTCACCTTATTTGCAAATCTGAGGAGGACCTGTGCGTTTGTCAGAAATGTTATGTGCTGTCAAGTTACATGCTCACAGTTAAAGGAATTATTTTATTACCATCAACTTAGTATATGAATTTTACCACTTTCTTTTAACACATCTTTTTTTAGATGAGGTTTGCTTCCTTAGATCATAGTTAGATGCAGGGCCGCCCCTAACAATTGCGGGGCCCTATGCGAAACGGATTGCGCAGGGCCCATTCTGGGTAGGGAAGAGGATAATAAAATAAATTATAATATGAATTTATTGGCCTATGAAAGTGCGGGGCCCACTGCGGCCGCATAGTTTGCAATGGCCTAAGACCGGCCCTGGTTAGATGAAGTTGATCTTTCTTATATCATAGTTATAACATTGTCCCATTTTTCCATCATAGTTGATGAAGTTTACCTTTGTTCTTCTATCATATTTGATAACAGTTGCTCCTTTTTTTCCTTCACAGTTAGTGAAGTTTTCTCTAATTCTGTTATAGTTGACAATATTTTGTACTACTTTTCTGGAAAAAAAAATTGTCCAATCCATTCGCAAATCACAAAATGTAATTGTTATCTCCCTTTCTTATCCTGCCCAGTTTCCATAAATTACCTTTAGACATTGTGATGTATTTTCCCATTACATGTTCATTTGTGGTAAATTTGTATTACTGTGAACATTATTGCTATGAACTATTAAAATCTTTTACAAATATGAAATGAAAAGTACAGTGTCAAATTTCCAAATCAAAGGCTGTAATATGCCATTATGAAAGAGAAATATGCTATAGGCATCATTGGTCATTCTCCTAAAATGATAACACCTTTAGCATGAGATACTCCACTAGTCTGAAAACACTCTGACCTGCTAAACTTAGCCCTAAACCTAACCTACCCATACATCAAGCTAACTTTAGCCTCCCTCTCTTTGCATAATATGATCGCTCAAACATGTCTTTCTAATAAAAATAACTGATCATAAATTACCATGATCGAACTTCAGTGACATATTCAGTCCAGTGGAAACTCATTTAGGAGATGAAAGGGAGATAACATTAAATTTAAAGCTTTGTGGGTGGATTTTAAAATGTACCTTCTGCAAATTTCAAAATGTGAAAGTAAAATTTCACATATCGCAAATAAATAATTTCACTAAAAGGTCTCTATCAAGTACAAACATGTAATATAGAAAACATAGCACTAGTCAGGTCTCTCTCTATGTGACATGTCCTTTGCAGAAAGTTGTCCTCACTGCCGCTCTGTAATCCTCACGGTTCCCAGCCTCTTCCAGTGTCATGTTCAGAAGGTCTTCGATGTCATGTGTCCATCATAGTCTTGGTCTACCTCTTGTTCTCTTTCCTGGAACTTTCCCCTCCATGATTAATCTTTCCAAACCTTTGTGTCTTTTTTATATATGTCCGAAATATGTAAGTTTGCATTTCTATAGTTTTGAGGAGCCAGTTTTCTTCTATGTTCAGATCTTTATGGACATCTACATTAGTTATTTTTTATGTCCATGATATTCTTAGGAGCTTTCTATAGCATTTCATTTCGAATGCAGATAATTTCTTTTCCATTGTTGATGTGATTGCCCACATCTCACAACCATATGTTGCCACTGAAAAGATATACCTTCTTAGTAATTGTAACTTTGTTTTTCCGGTTGTTCCGTGCCATAGATTTTTCATCTGTATGTTTTTTGTAGTGCCTTTGCTAATCTCTTTCTTATCTCTGCCGAGCAATCTCCTGTGGTGTTGATGGTTGATTCTAAATATTCAAAGTTGTTTACAGTCAGGTATGAAACACAAAACAAGATTCCAGTTTTATATCTCATATATGAGTAGTTTTGTATCTCATTCATTGTGTAGCAGTTTTCTTTTTTTTTTATAAAGACCTTTTGGTAAAAACATTTATTTCTAGTTTTTAGTTATCAATAACACTATTACTACTTTTATTCACTTATCTTTAACTTGAACATTATTAACTATTATCATTAGTTGCTTCTAATATTACTTCTGTTTAAACTAATATTATTATTTTTTTCATGCCTTTATCCTAACTGATGTTAAATTTGATATCAATTTGTGGTGACATTTCCATATCTAAATACTTTTTCTCGTTAATTAAGTAACATATTTATAAAATAATTTAATTTATTAAGTGTTTATATTTTTGTGTTAATATTTATCTCTTACATTTTCTGAATGCACAAACGTTGTATACAAATGTACAAATGTATAATAACTAAAGCATGTTTAGTTGTTTCTATTTAGCCTACATAGTTTAGTCCAACTATACTTATCAAGTAGGGTCACTTATAGTGCCTGTTCTTAACACTTTCATTTTTGTGTGTGTGTAGCAGTAATCAGTGGCAGATAGCCTTACTACCCATTGTCTTGGTAGTGCACTCTGCTAGGCTGTCCATCTTGTGATGTTTCCCACATGTATCTCTGCCTACCACTTGATCACCTCCACTCGACTTTACCCTCAAGTAAGGTCTTCAATAAGTGTCATGTATTTTAATATGTCCAAAATACTGTATTTGTTTTATCTTCATTTCCTTTAATACCGGTAGTTATTTTTTCATACAAAGTATCGTTAATACTTCTTTGTTAATTTATTCTCTTTCCATGAAGTTCTCTCTATTCTTCTATATCTCAAAAGCATAAATTCTGTCTTCTAGTTATTTGTTCATTGTACATGTTTCTGAGTGATACAGTATAGATGTAGCATTTTATAATTCTCTTTTTTAGTTTGTTTGTAATTTGTTTAGACGTCAATATTATCCTTATGTCATTGTAAAAACTTTTATCCATTCCTAATCTACTTTTAACTTATGGTTTACATATACCATCATTTGTGATTATGTGTCCAAGATATTGGTAATGTTCTACTTGTTGTAGTATCTCTCCATGTGTTTTTATGTTTAGCTGCTGTTTCTTCTGTGATTTTGATGATTATCATGGGTTTGTAAATTGGATGTTTATATCTAGTCCATATTCTTTGCTTGACTTATTGACTTGATCTATTACCAGTGGTCTCTGTAGTTCCTATTTCTGCCTAAATGGAAACATTAATCTTTGTAATAATAATAAAACTTAATTTTATCAAAATCAAGCTTGGATTTATCTCATTTTAACTATGTTTCACTATTTAATATATTTTTGATCAAGTTTGATCTGTGAATAATATTTTTTAAGCTGGATCATTGAATCTTAAATTTGATCAGTGCATCTTTTATAACCTAGTTTGATCAGTAGACATAATTTTTTAGTCTAGTTTGAATGGATATAATTGTAAAATCTAGTTTAATCAATGAATATAGGGCCCTTGGCCTAATTGTTTAGCCTAGTTTGATCAATGGATATAGGCCTAATTTTATTTATAAAAATTGAGTAGGCCTACAGGATATAATTTATTCGTTAACCAACCTTGGCAATGAATAGTTTTTCACATCTAAGATTCATCACTAGATCTTATTTTTAACCAAGCTTAATCAGTGAATTTTATTCAATTCTTAACCCAAATTAATAACTGATACTGAATTTTTTTTTTTACCCAAAATTGATCAGTGAATCTTAGCTCTTAATGAAGCTTGATCAGATCAGTGAATCTTATTTTTTTAACCAAGCTTGATCAGTAAATGAAACTTATATGGTCTATAGTTTTGCAATAAAAAATATTTGAAAACATTGAATAAAGAGTTTAGTGGATGGTTTTTGTTTACAGCTTTAGTCATGAGTATGGATCAATTATTCTAACTCAGTATGTTTAAAACAACTTGCACAAACAAGAAATACTTCAAATTGACAACCCCCAAATTTTATAAAAAAGGGAAAGACAGAAAACTATATGCCCCCTATATGAAAAATTGAAAGTAAATAGGTCTATGTAAATTGTTTATAACATGCAGCTTTAAAAAATATAAAGATTCTTACAATTTAATATTCCATTCTTTTTATTTTTGTTCTTAAAGGAACTGGTCAATGTATGTCAACAGGTAAATAATTATGTATGGCCTATCAGAGCACATGATGATGAATATGAACAGGCCCTAAATGTTAACAAGTGTTATGATTTAAGAAAAGGTTATCATGGCATCACTTTAAACAGCTCCTAAATGCTTCATTTCTCATCTCTGTAAATCTATCTAGTAGTAGTGATTCACAATTTCTGTCTCTATTGGTTGAGGTAAAGAGTCGATAATATGTACTTACTGCACCAAAACAGAAATCCACTAGGCAGGACTTGGAAAAGGGTAGTGAAGTTTTGCAACAAATATAGACATGTTTCAAGTGAATGAAAGAAAAAGAAGTTTTGCCATTCACTGGAAATGCACATAAATCCACACACATAAATTACACATACAAATTCATCACAGTGTCAGTTTGTGTGTGTTATTATGTGTGTTTCCAATGATTAGCAAAATTTCATAATCCTATTAATAATACTCACGTGGAAGACAGGTAATGAAGTCCTACTGAATGACGACTAAAACACTACACACTATCACTAACGGATGTAAATATGGTACGTACAACAAATCAAAACACAGAATATAATCATACAAATGACAATACACAGGACAAAGTCGACGTTTCGGACCAATAGGCCTTTTTCAAGATACGGACATAACATACAAACATAAAAAAACCACAAGTAGAAATGTATGCGTATCCGAGTGAAATGTGGTAGTTAGATAGATACCGGAAGCATACGAACAGGAAGTACACAAAGACGATAATACAGGTGGAACGAGAGGAACAAAACGATGACGTAACAAAGACCAATACGACCGAGAACTAAGCGAAAGAGTGGTCGGAATTGAGTCCAAATGGCTTGATGGAACCCAACTTGAAAATGAGACATTTTCTAGGGCGTACCTAGATCTATCATCGGTGGTGCAGGATCTGATGGCAGTGACCTGAATGTCAAGGACACCACAGTGGCCATCGCCGTTGAAGTGATTAGCCACAGGAGTGGGTGTTCTGTGTTTGATAGCATGCAGGTGGTTACAGAAGCGGTCGCTCAGTCTAAGGCCAGCCTCACTGATATATTGCTTACCGCAGCGTTTACATATGATCACGTAAATAACATTACGGGATTCACATGTAAAGGCCTCATCCATAGAGAAAGTGGCATTAGGAAATGAGATGGAGCTAATCTGAACCACATAAGGACATGTGTAACAACGACCACATGAGCAATGAACAACGAGCTTCACTCATAAACAGCTTTACTTTGACAATGAAATATCTGCTGACAGTGTTTTCCCTTAGAATTATGCATAGAAAGCCCAGTTGTAATGAAGAGTCATAGGCCCCTATGCCTACATTACTTCTGTATAGATATTAAGATAATTGTGGTCAGTGTTTCCTGTATAGTCCTACATGTATTGTACATGTAAGGTAATAATTTTGGATGACAATGGAGATGTATTTTTATCATATGACTATATGAACAAATGTCTATATGGTCAATTGGGTAGTTTTAAGTAAAAACCAATCATTTGAATTTTACTGAAAAAATATAGTCCTACAATTTGTAATGTGGTTTTGAATTTTCCTTCTACATTTTCACGTTTACTTAATTTATAAGCTGTGATCCATGTTCGTGGATGGAGGGGGGTGAATTTGTCAAGGAATAAAATATAGGTCACTGTATAGTTTGAAGTTCAATTATTGTGAGGTCTCACATAAGCTATTTCACATAACTTCAGCATGTTAGGCATATGCTATTGAATTACTATTTTGTAAAACTATATTCTTAGTAATTATTAGTGGATGGCATGGTTATTTTTTAATGGTACCAAAACACTACGCACCACATCTGTCTTGAAGTTAGTGTAATAGCTAAATAGCTTGTCATATGTAGCAATGACATTAGAATAAGTATAGCTTCATGCATTGAATATGTTGGGTATATTGAGAGATAACAAATATAATGGTTTAGACATATGAGAATGAATCACAACCAAGTACGTTCACAAGAATATAAAACAACCTGCTCCAGTTATAGATTCAAAGGAAGGCCAAGAAAACATTGGATAGACTTCATCAAATATACTTTGAATAAATCACTTATAGACTGAATCTAGTTCAACCAGTGTGATCCATCTAGTACTGGAATTCTAGTTAAAGTTCCCACACCCATGCTTAACTGAAGTGTGGATAACACAGCTACAACATAGAACTATGGTTATACAATGAACATTAAAGATAATTATAATAAAGTGTTTTTATAACTGATAGTTAAAGTAATCTATTCTTGGGTAAAAGTAAAGATTAAGTCTTCATTGTGCTATAAATAGCACACTGTTTATATTTTTAACTATCCGATGTCACTGATGTCCTTGTAACACCAATGAAATTAATGGCTGCCGTGACATCACATCATGACAAACACATCATGTTCAAATCTAGACAAAGATGAACTTATGCATAATCTGTTTCTTTTCCAATTTATATATTTAAAAAAATGTTCCTATCATTTGTACTGAGCGATCAGTATTTCTGCCCGCTACACACGGAGCGAGGTGAGCGCACACATTAGAAATATTATTTCTAATCCTAACCGTACTCTAAGTACTTAAGCTTGCCAAATCACACAACAAAGGTTTATGAAATACCTTGAAACTAGAAAAAAGGTCACAGTGAAGACTTATACTTTATTTGCGCCCCATTCTTGAAATGCTTATATATTATATTTTCCCTCTACTAGGCCTATTTTCATCAATCAAAATTATATCATCTTGTAATTTTGATCAAATTATCCTATAGATTATACAGCATTTTACATAATTAAATAGCCAAGATTGTCATAGGATATATTTTACATGTGTTTTAGATCAATTATTTTAATCACTGATATAGATCAGGTGGAGGAAAGGCTCAATTCCCCTCACATCTTAGGAATCAAAACATGACATTTAGTAATAGGAAAAAAAACAAATATTGAGTAACAACACCTCCACTCCCCTAATGGTTTTTCGAAAGAAAAAAATGCCATTAAAATCTTGAGAAAATTAAAGAATTGCACATGAAAGGAGGAAATTACCTTTTTTTAAGGTAACACCCCCCTCCCACAATACCGAAAACATATCTGCAGCCCTGTTCGAGGTGTAGAGCTCTTTAATTATTTTTACTTCTAAATTCAATGCCTGTTTCTGCATTTTTGCGTGCTGCAAGTTGTGTAACAATAACATGGTGTGATTATATACAGAGATCATGTTATGCTTCTTTGAATTGTTTATTTTTATTAGCACTGTATTTATTACTGTCTGAGTTTGTAATTTAAACAAAATGTTTTTTTTTTTGTTTATTGCCTTCTTTTACTTGTTGATCTAATGCACATTGAAGTGAATTTGTTTATAAATTATGGTTTCTGTGGATATTTTTGTGCATTTGGTCCTTTGTTACAATAATTTCTTGCTGGGCAGTTTTTAGGCATGTTATACATAATGGCATGGGCTTGTGCCTCATCCTGGATGTGTATTGGTGTTGTTCGTCTGCATCCGTGGTAAGTGTAGTATTGTAATCCTGACACTTGCTCTTTATTAACAATTCTTTGCTAACAGAACATTGTACACATTGCTTAATTATTTAGGCTTCTAAAGATCTTTGCAACACACTATTTAAAAAATTAAGTCTGATAGCATGGCTGATGTAAAAACTAATAGCACTAAATGCCATTAAAAACTAACTCCAATAGCACTGACAGCCATAAAAGCTAATTTAATTAGCACTGACAGCCAAGAAAACTAATGTCAATAGCACTGACAGCCATAAAAACTAATTTGAATAGCACCGAAAGCTGTAAAAACTAACCCCAATAGCAACTGACAGCCATTAAAACTTTGTAGCATATTCTATTCAGGATATCAACCCAAAATATTTTGGCTGTAGTGATTTTATAGGCAGTATTTACATTTAGTAGTTTTCCCATTGCTAGCTGAATGATCTGGAGTTGCCTGAGCAGGATTTGAACCCAGCACCTTGACTATCACAGACACACTCTGTACTTCTCTTCCACAGAACCGAACAGTAGTATTACTATCATTATATAATATAGCATTAGTAATAGCATTAACTGCTGTAAAAACCAAGTCTAGCATTCACTGTCAAAAACACTAACTCCAATATCATTAACTGACTGCTGTATAAAATAAGTCTTGTAGCATTAGCTGCTGTAAAAATAAACTCTGATAGCATTAGCTGCTGTAAAAATAAACTCTGATAGCATTAGCTGCTGTAAAAATGAACTCTGATAGCATTAGCTGCTGTAAAAATAAACTTTGATAACATTAGCTGCTGTAAAAATGAACTCTGATTATGTATGCCATCATAGGTTTGTGCAAGTGTTAATGATTTTACATGTCTTGGTCATATTCTTCTTCTTCATTCGTTCTCAAACACCTACAGATTAACAAGACCGTAGTCCAGAGAACAAAGTGCAATGTGTCATGATTTACAGCTTAGCTGAAATATCTACACCTTTTTGCCAGACACATCCAACTTTAGCATTGTTTCTGACTAACTTTGACCCTGTATAAGATGGGACAGCCAGCTCCACCTCAGAGCTTCCTTAGTGGTCTCTTACAAAATGCATGGATGGTAAACAGTGTCATCACTCTGGGTACTCCTTTCCATCCTTGGCATCACACTTGCATTAGTCAGGTTTTTTGAAGGAGGATAACAAGGATAAATAATCATGATATAGGCCTACTAATTTTAGGCTGGATTGACCGACCATGGATTATTTTACCAGAAAAAATAATTCGTAGATTTAAACCTAGACTATTTTGTTTGGAAGAGCATGCAAAGATAACTACTATAATCACACACTATGCCAAAATAATAAATACTTTTTAATATTTGAACTTTTTTTATGTTCAGAGCATCATTTAATCCTCATTTCCTCTTCACTGTGAAAAAAAGTGTACTTGTTATATTGTGTCAGTTTATAATGTGGCTATGATATCTACCTTATATTTTTACCCAACAACCCATTTTTAGCTAAGTATTTTGGCACTGTATTCGTCATGCACACCTGTAAATATTTCCTTAGTAAGCTTCAGTCATGCAGACTGATGAGTCAGATTTTGTTCAGCTTGTGCAGTCAACACTTAATTCGTTGCAGAGACAGCACTTAATGAATGACATAATTCATTCATATCATGCCCTACAACTGAGTCTTTAGTTAGAGGTGAGAAGTGGATAAATGCTGGGGAGGACTAGAAAAACAAATATGCAGATCATTATTACCCTGGGCAGGTAGTACAGAACATAGTACAATGGGAATGTGGAACTTGAAATATGGATCATTACAGTCTAAATGTCTGCATCCATGTGACCACAGTCCATCTTTTTAATAGTAAGTTTGATTTCATTGAGCTCACGTGACACGGAAATAAAAATTGTGAAGCGTCTGCTAGCGCTAATTCGATCTTCGCTTAATGCACTGAGAGCTCCCTCTGCACCAAAAGGGTGTTCCAGGGGAGGGGAAATGGGTGGCCTCTCAGTGCGTTATGTGAAGATTAATGGAGAGACCCTGTATGATTATAATTTCTCTATATTTGTGTATCATTGTCCCCTGTGACAGTTCATCACAGGGAACACTGCACTTCACTGATGATATTGATATCATAGCTGGGTCAGAACAAGAACTACACTGGTTAACAGCAAAGTTGGAAAAAGTTACCAGCAAATATGAAATGGAAATGAACAAACAAACAAAAAGAGCAAGATATTGATTAATGGCAGAAGCATAAAGACACAGGCCAACATGATGAATGGGCATAAGCCTACTTGAAGATGTGAATACCTTCAAATACCTCATATCTTGCATATGGAAAGCCAAACAGAATTAAAGATATAGCTAGATATGGATGTAGCTGCTATTTCAAGGCTAAATTTAATAGGTTTAATTTTGAAAAGTAACATCAGTGTTAGAGTGAAGATCAAAATCTGTAGCTCACTAGTGCTTTCATTATGGATGTATGTATGGCTGTGAGAATAAAATACTCAATGCAAAGATAGACAGATACAAGCCTTTGAATACAAGTCTTATAGATGAAGTCTGCATGTTTCTTATAGAGAACATAAGACACATGTGCATGTACAAAATAAAGTAGAGAGCAATGCAGATCCACAAGAATCACTTTAATAGTAATATGACAAAAATGTATGATTTTGATACTTAAGCAGACAGGATTTCCTGTAAAAAACAACATTCTACATGGAACAGTTGAAGGTGGAAGAAGCAGAGGAGCCTAAAGAAAATCAGGGGCAGACATATAACACTGGGCTGTCAAGAGTTTTCCATACTCAGCTGCATCGCTGAAGATTGAAATTGCTGTAGGACTGTGTTTTGACTCATCCAATATAGTACCCCTACTATGAGTTTATGAATAGTTGGATGTCTCTTTATATGATAAAAGAGCTTCAGTTTATTAAAAGGCTGTTGCTTAGGACACAACCCTCCTCAACTTTTAATGCTCATATCACTTCTTTATTTATTTGTTTCACTCTTCTCAATATCCTTTTATAGCTTCTCATTTCGGAAGAAGCCATTTTCTTTGCCACTGCTTTATTAAGTGTTCATATTTCATAGCCATTAATTATTACTGGAAATATGCTTATTCTAATTAGATAAACCAGGCCTTAATGAGTCTCGGAATCAAATCTGGAGATGGCAGTTACGGATTATAAGTTCATGTGCATAGCAAGCCAAATTCAGGATAAAGAAGGTCCTTATAAGAGAGTTGCTCTTTGCAGAGGATGCTTCAATTACAACACACTCAGAGGAGGAACTTACTGTTTTTTCTGATGACTGCCATGAGTTTGGACTTACAATCAATAAAAAGGAACAAATTATAGCCCAAAATTATAACCCAAAATTATTATTAAGTAGTTAGAAATTGTCATGAGCTAGAGGTTGATATCTAGGATCCTCAGAGAACAATAAATTATCTCTGGATCAAGAAATATGCATCCGTGGTGGCGATGCATTTACATCAATTAACATACTAACAAAAAGAATCTGGGGAAACAGAAAATTAACAATAAAAATTTATGATTTACTAGGCTTATGTCCTCACCATGATCCTCTACAGCAGTGAAACATGGGCAATCTATATGTACCAAGAGAGATTCTTGATTTGAAACTGGCTTCACAGCACGTGGGGCATTCCCATAAGTGCTCCGCCCTCTGTTCCAGCAGCCATCCCAGTGTATGTAGACTCAGAGTCCCGGTCAGGTGTTGATTGTGTAATCTTCAGGACTTTTCAAAAAATTTTCTTTTTCTCCCCTCACCTCTAGATATTCCCATTTCTAACATTCTCTGTGTGTGTACGTTCTCAGCCTCATTGACATCATCTTCATCTTGAAATGAATTTATTACTGCCTTCATTAAGTCTGCTTTATCTCTTCTCAGCAATGTGCCGCCTATCACCGCATTGCCTGCCAATAAGTCAGTTCTCTAATTTCCTCTGACCCCAGCATGACCAGGGCAGTATATCCATGTAATGCTCTGAACAATTGAGTTGTTCAATAAGTCCGACCATTCTTTTCTCAGCATGAACTTTTCTATCTTGTGCAGCATGCTTTGAGAGTCTGTGAATATTACCAAGTGTGTTGATGTATCAGTTATCAACCAATTATGTGCTGCTGTAACTCCCTCTATCTCCATCCAAATGCCTTATTTTTTTTAACCAAGAGAGACAACTAAACAGCTTTCACATGCAGTGCTTATATCAAATTCTAGAACACATGAATTGTGTTCATAGATAGAGATGCCATTAATTGTGTTCATAGACAGAGATGCCATTAATTGTGTTCATAGACAGAGATGCCATTAATTGTGGTGCATTGAGAGGAAAGATCAGGAATGGTATATAGACAAAGTGACAGAAGTTAGGTTAAAGGATACACATCTAAGAAGACACACAACAGTATACGATTACAGTGTGTGTCTGTACAGACGCACAACAGTACAGCGATGGTACAAGCGGGCATATGATTCCTTGTACATACTGCGGAAGACTCTTTGTGGCTCTGGTTGGTCTTGTGTATCACATCAAACATCGCCATGGATCATAGATTACCGGGTATATTTCTTATAACACAACAATACTATCATCTGGAAAGATGGAAAGGTCCTTACAAATCTTGTGCCTTGTTAAAGGTATTTCATTGTTAAATAATTGTTACTCCATTGCTACTTTATAAATTTCATTCTTTATCCTGATAAACAGAAATAGGTATAAGTGTAATAGTATAGGTATAGGTATAATAGGTATAATACTACTCAATAAAGTGAAATAACAAAGAGACTGTGTCTCAAGACCAATATTGATAACACTTATACCTATTTTTATTTATTTTGATATTTGCCTTGTGTTACTCCAGGCGCCACCCTCTTCCCCCCCCCCAACTCTTTGTTACCCAACTCTGGAGCTTTATCCTGACTTTATCATAGAAATTCTTATGGACAAACAAATGTTATGTGTAGTAAAGACTTGAGCTTGCCCTGTCTGTAAATAAAGAGTTATTAATTTTAAGATATAATGGATGCATGCCAGATTGACATTGCTAGTTGTAATCACTGGCTGAACTTGCTATGCTAAATCAGAAACTAAATCAAATTATATCCTAGCTACTAAACAAACTTTTATTTCAAAATTCCTGGAAGCATTTTCTTATTTGAATGATTAAAAGTGGTTGATAATTGCTCAGAATAATTTTCTAGCTTCAAATGAAAATTACTTATATTGCATGATGTAGCTAACTGTTAGTTCTAATTTTTCATGCATGCCTCATATAACCTCCAGCTATTTAGAAAAGCTTCTTTCTTGTAGTTCTGCTTGAATATGTATACTAGCACTAGCACTTTATTATTTTCATCTGCTATTATAAACATAATATTAAATTTTAATGAACTTAAAATATCTAAACATTTTTTTGGCAGTGAAACATTTCATTTAATAAACATTAATTTTTAAATCTATAAAGAGATATGAGAAATATTTTTCCCTCTTTAATTCACATTCACGATCACAGAACAGAGAATATTTTCCTTGAGGATCATTTTGATTATGATAATTAAAATGTATTGAGAAAAGCTTTTGTTCTGCTATTTTTTTTTCAATGATTCATTTGCTGGACTCCGCAAAAATAGTTCATAATTTAGCATACATTTAAGTGTAGGGCTTATAATCATATAAAATGTAACATTTCGTGTGTGAACATATTTAAGTAAAATTCTTTGTTGTCTTTGTCAAATGGTATTAATGATGAATGCACAATCATAAGTTGTACAGTTCACAAACAGACTGGCAAACTTACTGGTTAAGTTCTACTTAACAGTATACAAAACAGACTGTTCTTCTTCTTATTCTTATTCTTCTGTGTTTGTTCTCAAACTCCTGCAAATTAGCAGGATGTAGTTCAGAGAGCTAAATTGGTTGAGTCACGGTTTACAGACTGATAGTGATATCTGTGCCTTTTGACCTGACACATCGAAGCATGGCACTGGATCATTTTGATCCACTATGGGATGGGATAGCCAACTCAACCCACAAAAACCTTCTTAGTTGTCTCTTATAACAAGCGTGCGAGACACATCGTTGTGTGATGTACAAGAGACACGTCGACAATAGCTATGCGGTACCTTCTTGACTTCCAACAGCAGAGCACAGATTACAGCATTGCTGTGCATGAGAGTACCTTCAAATACATGCAGATAAGGAACACCCATTGCATTCTGAAATACAGAAAGTTAAAGGTAGCAGACGTAAGAGAGGAAAGTCGTGGATGGGACGTGCTGAGGATGTCATACAAAGAATGTGCAAATTGTAAGATGTGGAGTAGGTGCGGAATCGATAGGTCTACCCACAGATTTCGAAACTTGTTTGAGTGTAGAAATATCACTTAGTAGGAAATGGAGAGAATGGTGTCCCACAGCTGTAGAGAAAGAAGTGCAGGCTTTGGTCAGTGAGAACGCCAAAGAGGGGGATGTAATTATATACACTGATTGATCTGTGATTAGACATGTTCGCAGTGTTTGGGCCTTCACAGCTCAGTGCCCAGGTAAAACGATCAGGGAGGAGAGTGGAGCCTTTGCTGTTACTATGAGTAGCATGACCATGGAGACTATGGCAGTGATCAGGGCATTTCAGTGGGTAGGCACACAGAAGGTAACACAGGTCTGCATCTTGAGTGACTCTATAAGACATTTAGTTCTAACTATGGTTAGGAAGGTACAAATGGGTCTCGTTTGCGAACAGTGGATTGAGGCCTTGAAAAGGGCGAGGGTGAAAGTGGTTACATTTATTTTTGTGCCAGGACATGTGGGTGTTTGAGGTAATTAAAGATCAGATCAACTGACA
This sequence comes from Meghimatium bilineatum, assembly GCA_034231615.1. Taxonomy (NCBI): domain Eukaryota; kingdom Metazoa; phylum Mollusca; class Gastropoda; order Stylommatophora; family Philomycidae; genus Meghimatium; species Meghimatium bilineatum. Next base: position 86,648,654 of record CM067298.1, on the reverse strand, counting down.
TCATAAGCAATTGTGGCACAAGGCGATGGGGCAATGGGTCAAGCTAATGTTTTGAACTCCTTAAGAGATATAGCACTCGAGAGTGAGACTAGTGTGGAGGATGATTCCTTTTCAATGACCAGGATTAAAGATCAAGGTTTGAAATGCAGTGTTGCTAGAAGTGAACATTTTGAAGGGTGCAGAAGAATGATGGTCAACCAGCATAGGACCGGTACTGTCTGCAGAAGTGTAATGGCGGATGCACTCGGGGAGAGATCGGAGCAACTATGAACATGTCCAGTTTGCAGTGATAATGAGCCGACGACTAACTAACATGCGTGTGAGATTATAATTTTGCTATTCTTTGCTCCCCTTTTAGGCCCTGGAAACACAAAGATATGAAACTGTAGGCCTTAGTGGCCTTCTGTTATAAATATACGAGGTAGCTTAAAAATGTTCCAGGAATAATCAACTTGTTTTTTTTATTAAAGTTGATGTTATGGAAATTATATGATTAAAAGTTGATGTTATGGAATTTATATGATTAAAAGTTGGTGATGACCTTGACGAAAGGACATGGCAGATGTGACCTTCACATATATTCTCAATGAGAATATACAGAAGTTTGTTTGAGTGTTGTGCTAGTTGCATCATCAGAGTTGAAAATACCCTTGATTGAACAACATACAAATGTGAAATTCTGTGTTTTGCTTGAGAAGTCACGCTTAGAGACATTAACAAACGGTTAACAAGGAAATGCACATTGATATCCTCCATCGTCTAACAGACACAATCAGAAGAAAATGACCAGAAAATGAAGACAAACAGTTGGATTATGTTGTAATGGCAGTAGGCTGGTACAGTAATCCCTACTGGTAAAACAGTACCTTGTTAAGCACAATATGATAACCATGGAACAGCCTCCATATTCTCTTAACCTTGCACTGACTGATACTTTTCTTGTTTCCTTGACTGAAATTGGCACTGAAAGGGCAGCAATTCAAGGATTTCAAGGATGCAGATGACATAACTAATGCAATAAGACAGCTGAGAGGTGTCAAAGAATGTGTTCCATGAATGTTTTAAGCAACTGCAGGCAAAAGTGAGTTGTTGCCAAAGGGAACTACGTTGAAGGAAATGTAGTGTAAATTATTATTATATTGTTACTTATTTCAATATAATCCACTATTTCTAGGAACTTTTTGATGCTACCTGGTATATATTTATATAAGTTATAAAACAGACTGATAACTACTACACTGTATAGGCCTACTGTTGTGAATATATTTATATGAGATATAAACCAGACTGTTGACTATACTGTATAATTTTAACTATATTTTTCAGTGCCAGTTGGTCTGTTTTTGAATTGTCTAGTGTGTTACTTTGTGTTTGTCATTAACAGGGCCATAGATACATCTTTGGCAAGGTTAGGGAGGCTTTACCTGAAATAGGTCATTGCCTCATTTTTCTCTGTATTTCCTGTATTTTAGTCTGATTTTTTGTGAACATTTTGGCAAAACCATTAAGGAGTTTACCCACTTTTTTGGCTTACTTCCTAGTACTAAATGTCAAGTTCCTATTTTTTAAGGTGAAACTTGGAACAGGGTAATAAAGTTTTGTTAATCACTGGAAATACACATAATAACACATACAAATCAATGTTTCAACCGGAAAGCTTTTTTCCAGAACACATGTTGTTTGTATGTTCTTGATAAAGGCCTATTGGTCAAAACATCAGTTTGTATGTGCTATTATGTGTTTTTTCAGATTAGCAAAACTTCATTAACCTGTTCCATGTTTCACCTGTTGAATTTCAGTTTTGTTGTAATGAGTACATATTATCAGATTTCTTAAGGGGTTTAACCCATCTCCCCCCACATCCCCTTTATCTATGGTCTTGGTCATTAATACCTATTTGTAAACAGTTTTCCTGCAGTCTCACCAGTTATCAATTACCTTTGTCATAAACATGTTTATGTGCGTGAAATATTGTAAAAGTGTTTGTATTGAAAATTATTAATGTCTCAGACAATACTTTATGTCTCACTGGATGTTAGTGTTTCTCTTTGTCTTTTGTTTTTCAGTTCGGCCCAACCGACTGCGAGACTGGGTCTTGGTCCTGTATGGTACTGATTCCCCCCCACGCAAGAGTCCTACTTCAGTCCGTAGTCCAAACTATGACTACGGGCGGCACCTTCCTGTTAGGGCATCTCAGGATACGAGGGGTGAAAGAAGGCAACCCTCCTTCTATGATAATTTTAACTTTGAAAATGATAATGATTACTATCATGAAACTCCACCCACAACCGCTTCCACCACCACCACCACAACTACTGCTACAACTACATTCTACCACCACAGAGACAGTCGCCTGTACCCATGGTCAGAACACCAACATCATCGGCAGACGGGATATTGGCCTCCCTCCTCCTCTTCTACAAACCAGCGTAAGAATTCGGATTCATTTTATTTTTGGGATCCCTTTTACCAAGCTTATGCACCACAATCTAACAATGCACACCAGTCTGGTTCACAGCATCGTCATCGTCACCCTGAGCATACTTGTGTTTATGAAACCTTAGACAAAAAGTCCAACATATCTGCCATTCAGTATGCGCGTAAGAAGCGCCCCCAACTAACAGCAGGCAAGCAAGCTAGCTTATTAACCCTATCATGAAATTAGCCTTCTGTGTTTTTATGTGTTGTGACGTTTTGTCCTCAAATCTTCCCACCACATATAACATCTTCCTGCTTGATGTGCCCATATAGTCCTTAACATTTTGTTTCGTAGAACAGTAGCAGTGCTTTTTATCCATTTCAATGTATGTAATCACTTCATTTTGCTTGTGTTTGCAGAATTATTGCTTTTATAATTATTGTATGAAAATACTAAGTTTCTCAATCCCATTTCTTTGATTGCTACTGTTTGAGAGTTGCCATTAGAGGACTTCCATAAATTACATCAATATTTAGGAGGGTTTCTGAAAATGTTTGAATGTTGTTGACAAGTGGAAGGAGTGGGAGTAGAAGTTGTCACCAACAATACTGTTTTTTTTACACCAATTAAATTGTTTGAATTTGAAAAACTATTCTAAAAATCATTAACAATTCATTTAATTTTTATGTACTTTTTTCAGCTAAAATAAGTTTTAGAAGTGGGGTGGGGGTGGGAGTGTGTATATTTTGTACATAATTAATCAGAAATTTGAATTATAAATTCTTCACAGTTGTTGGCAAAGAGTGGGGGGGGGGGGATTTATGGAGATCCCCTTATCAGCTTGCAAATGATTTTCTTTTGTTCAAGTACCAGAACTGATAGGTTATATATAGGCCCTAAATAGCATAGGCCTAAGTGCAAGATTTGGCAACATTCATTATCCACATCATTTCTGCAATGCTGGCAGATATCACTTAGAATAGGTTATAATTTATTTCACCATTGAATTAGTAACTTCTCTTCATTTAATGAAATTTTCCACAGTTTAGTTCTAAACAAAATTTTGACTTGGAAAAACAATTAAAATGCTGCTATCAGCTTTTGGAGAATTTTGTTTAAGTAGATCTACAATATTTGAATGACATTATTGATTCAAAAGTGAACACAGATAATTCAAAGATGACCCCCATCAAGGCACGATAAGTTCAATCCAATGACAAGAATATGTTGACTGCATTGTTCGACATTGATGGACTATTTCATCATGAATAGGCCCTATGTCCCTAGAGAACAGACTATACAGAATTATACAAAGTAGTCTTGCAACATTTCAACACCACTTTGCCAGACATTACCTTAAGAATCATGGTAATACCGCTGCAGACAGGTCTGTTACCACAAAAATATTTTTGAACACAACATTTCATTGCTCCCACAACCTCCATACTTATCAGACATTGCTCTGTTTGACAGTTTATTGTTTCTGCAACTGAATAGAACCATGAAAGGTCTTTAATTCGATGAAATTGAAGAGACTCAAGACAATTTGATGAGAGAAATGAGGGCTATTACCAAAAGCACTTACTATAGGTGTTCCCTTCATTGTCAGGAGTTCTTTATAATATTAAAAAATGTGTAAAAACATAATGCAATATCCAAAAGAATAAATTCATTTGAAATGAAGTGCTACAAAAGATCCTATGAATATCATGGACAGAAAAAGAAGAGCTTTAAAAAAAAAAGAAGAATTTTAAAATTACTTAAATTAAATGAAGGGTTTCTTCTAAATACGATCATAAAAAGGAAGCTACAGTATTTTGAACACTTAAAGCGACATGTTGGTATCGAAGGGCTGATTCTAGAAAGCAGAGTGCCAGATGAGAGAAGAAAAGACCAAGAAGATCATGGACCATAGACATCAAAGAATATATGCACGTCTCTGGCTAATGCAGGTATGTTTTCCTGAGACATTCAGAGTATCCATGACGAAGACAATGTTCTGGAAAGAATATATCACTTGATATATATAATAAGTACTATAATAAATTTAGCCCTATACAATCACAAGAGGACTGCTCTGAAGATGGGAGAGCCAACTAATCTGTCAGTATAATAGGTTTTGGGGAACAAAATCGGTCAAGGAACTTATTAAACAGCTTTCATATGATGCCAAAGTCATAGACGCAATTTCGCTAAGGAGGGAGTTTTACCTAAATGCACACAAAATCTGTCATTCATTCGTTTTTGTGTGTTGAGTCTTCTTTTTATCTTTTAACTCTTTGAGGATGGAATTATTCCCGGGGTTTGGATGTAAATAATTTTAGGCTAAATCTTTGGATCGCAACATGATTTATGCACAATCTTCCTGAAGACAAAGTATTAGCTATGGAAGGTCATATAAGAAATGAAAAGAAAGATAATTGAATGTGGAATCCATATACAATATAAAATATAAGAATTGCAACAATAAAATACAAAAAATGTACCACAAACAGGAATGTTAGATGAAGATAATATTTTTTAAAAGTATTTTGTCCTACTCACCCTCAAGTTTACTTGTCTAGAAATGTTGATATCCATTTTTACTAAAGTAGATGCCTTAACTGTCCATTTACTGATCATAATTAGTTTATTTTAAGTAAATCTATCAACAACCTAGTGTTTATGCCATTTTATGTGTTTCATATCAAATTTCAGAACTTAACAAAATATTGCGAAACTTTACAAAATATTCCCAAGTATTGGATTTTCAAAGTTGAACTTTATTCCACTCAATATTATCATTAGGCCTAACTCTATTTTCTGTAGGCCTATACATAGTGCAAGATTATCATTGCTGTCACTAGATCTATCTGATTATTCAGAAACAATAGCAGTAGGAACAGTTTTATAATTTTTAGCTATTTTTCCCTTTCCAGAATAAATCTTGGACTGTTTGTTTTCCAATTTTCAACAAGTCAGTAATCTCTACTATAAAAATCGAAAAAAATACATCACTTGAAATAATATCTCCAATTATAAAACTCAAAGAATAATAAAGCCAGATATTTGCTAAATCTTTGCGCTCTCTTACTAGTGGAAGATGAAGCCATTTTGCCAATATCAGAAAATCTGAACCTAGCTTGTTAGAATTTTAATTTAAAATAAATGTCACACACATCTAATCACACAGTACCATAATAGTTTCCTTCCGTTGGCCAGATTTTTAAATGTTAAACAGATAAACAAATTAATACAAATTCATGTACGATCCAAACGACAAACATTTAGAGGGCATATCAGCAAGAATGATATATCACAGATACGTCTGGAATGGGGATCGATCTAGAATGATATATCGTTTTTACGGAATTATTGAGTTAAAGTAGGCTTATAATTATTTTTTTTATCTTTTAAAGTTATGTCTTCAATTTATCTTTTACAGTTGAATATTATAATGTTTTCTTTCTTTTGGTTTCTTATATTTTATTTGATTGTTATTATTTTTTTAAATGTCGAACTAGCTTTAGTATACATATATCTTTAAATCTCATCCATCATAATGTATTTGATCTCATGAATATCAGTGGAAAATTTACTTTTAAAACAATACATTTTATGTTGGCTTGTTGTGTTCGACTTCAGGAAAAGATATTCTGTGTTGATATTACTGCTTTGTCTTATTCAGGGTTAAAGAAAATTATTTATAGGCAGCACGCATTATTTGACAGTTAAATAATAATAATTGAGCCGGTCTTGATAAGACATTGCATTTCAACATTTCTGGATTTAAAGGCATCATTAATACATCCAATTGTTTAGTTAATACAATGTAAATTCAGCTTTTGTACCATGTACTAATTTTACCGAGTTGAGTTTATGAAGTCAGTCCTCTATTCACTCTACTACTAAGTCAACTCTTACAGTTATACGGCAGCAAATTTAAAGCCATTGCAATGTGTTTACTTTCTTTTAATTCATAAAAGTAAAGTTTGCCAGCGGTAACAGCACAAAATATGATATCTAATTCATACACAGTTAATGTAGTCAAACTACAAAACTATTTTTTTTTCCTGCTGTTTTAGACTAATAAAATAATTATTTTAAATATGTATGAATTATAATCATTATTTTTTTATTATTTTGGTGATTTATTTCATTTATAATGTGTTGCTATGTTTGCAGTTCTGGTAGAGGTATACTACTATAACCAACCTTGCTTTTGACGAAGTCAATATTCAAATAGGAAATTAACTACCTTTAGTAGACTATTCAGAGTGTGAAACAACATAAAAGTAACATTGCAGAAAAAGATTCACTCTGAAATGAGTGTTCAGTGTTTTCTTATAAAGACTATAAACATGGACAGCTTTTTTATGACATAAAATAGGTCTCAGTGTCTTTAATCTTTGAAATATTTTACATATCAGGTGCATTTACACAAAATGATCAATAGAAGTATTCATTGTATAAAGTTCTCCTATCGCAAGAATTCTCAGTTGCAGAATAATTAAATGATGGAGACATGTGAGAAGATGGGATAACAGTCATATACTCAAACAATTATTACTTGGTTAACTCTCAGGGGGTAGAATACGTTAGAACAAATCGTTGATAAGATATAAAGATGTCTACAAGATCTCAATGAAAGAATTTTCCATCAACCCAAATGCTGTGGGAGCCTTGCTGGAGACTGAAAATTGTTTAAAGACCTTTAAAGATATCTAAACAAATTACAAACAAGTTAAAAATGAGAATTATAAAATGCTACATCTATTCCATATTGGCCTATTCCATATGGCTCAGAAACATGGACACTAAATAAACAATTAGAAGACAAAATTGATGCCTTTGAGATGTGGGTATATAGAAGAATAGGGAGAACATCATGGAAAGAGAAGAAAACAAATAAAGAGGTGCTAAAGACACTTAATATGAAGAAAGAACTACTAAGAGAAATACAGATCAAGCATATAAAATACTTTGGACACATTAAAAGACATGACACCCTATTGAAGACCTTACTTGAGGGTAAAGTCAAAGGGAAGCGAGCAAGAGGTAGGCAGAGATGCAAGTGGGAGAGTAACATTACACGATGGACAGGTTACAGTCTAGCAGAGTGCACCACCAAGACAAGAGACAGGAGATGTTGGAGATACGTTGCAGCCAAGCTTCGTTGTGGAGACGGCACTTGATGATGATGATGATGAAAGATATCTTGAAAAAGAGTTGGGGGATTAAGTACTTCTGCATTTTTACTCAAAAAGGCTGATGTAATTCAGGTAATTATTGCTACATGATACTATTTACATCTTGACTGATATATCTATACGTTTTGATCTGACACATCCAACTATGTCATGAAATTTTGAGTTACATTTCAAATTTCTATAGGATGGAGTAACCAACCTTCTTTATTCACCTCTTATAACAATCATAACAAGTCCTAATGTTACTTTCCTTAGCTCCTATTTTATGCCCTACCAACACAATTAAATTAAACAAGTCCACAAACAAAGATTATCATAACATAACCCTAACCTGTCTCTACTGCAGCAAATTTAACCAATAAAATATCAGCAAGGTGAGTTATGAGAAGAATTGCTTAATGAAGCATATACCTGCTTTAAAACAAACTGTATGTAGAAATGTAAATAGGTATGCATATACACAGAACTGAATTATTTTTTGAATCATTTATGCTTGTGATAATCCTGTTATATTTTCCTTTATACCATTCAGATATATAGAAACAGCAAATGTCTTTTACTTCACTGTCATAACTTTGTCCAGATTCAGCATTGATTTCTGCATCCTTTGTCAATGTATAATTGTCATTTTTTGTCACGTATTAGATTTGTTCTTGTTGTCATACATTTTGTGTTTGTATTTTATTACATGAGATTTTGTGTGTGTCATGCTTGTTACATGTTAACTTTTATTTGTCAAAGGACACAAATTTGTCATTTGTTAATTATTAGTGAATATTATTCATCTTCAGTAGTCTTAAAATGTTTATAAATGCATGGATTTTTTGTCAACTTTTTTCTACATATTTTTAAGAAAAGTTGTTAGCAGATATCATATGTCATATCAACTATAGTTGAATAAATGTAGCCTATGACTATTTCTGAGTGAAATGTTGATGTTATTATCTATAAATCAGATGAGAAGGAAATGAAAAATATTGGACTTCATAAGATGAACATCTTTGTATAACATCTTTCATTGCAATTTAACAAATTTGACATTCCAACAACTGATCTCTTTGTACCATTTTGTATATTTTTCATAGGGGCCTACTTTTAAATAACTTTTCTATGAACACTTATACTTATAAAATAAACATAACTTTTGTAAAAAATAGAACTTACTATATGTACTTTACAAAAGATAAAGATTTTCAATAATATATATTACAGTCAAATCCCCTTGTAACAACTTTATCTGAACCAATGGAATATTTATGGAATAACACAAATTAGCTATAGGACTATACAACTATAGGACTGAAAAATGTTGTTAAATAGGCACATTTATTATAAATGTACACACTATACAGGGATTCTACTGTATTCTTAGGTTCTTAGAATCTGTTATAAAATTATCTGTCTTTTAAAATTTCTATAGTTTCTGTACTTTTGTAACCTTTTGTAAAAATTATCTTCATTAGAAGTTTCATTGCAATGTAAAAGTTGGATCTGATTTTAACACATTGCCCACAGGAAGTTACACTTAATCAACTGTGGCATAAAGTTGTTAACATCATCTGACATTTGTACATAATGATAATGAAGAATGTATAATGTAAGGAAAAATAGGCCTATTCTAATATGATTTTTAGTTTTAACGAAGTTTAACACTGGATTCCACTAATATGGTGTATTATAGACAATGCTAGATAACAAGTATAGGTTCTTTCCCTGAACGCGTGCCTATCATCACTCACAGCACTTATTGTTTTTAAATAATTGTCAGATCATAATTTAGTAGTTTGTTATGTCACTCTGCTGGCTCATTTTCAGTTAGGGAATTGGCTGCCAAATAAAGATTTGGGGAGGGGGGTGCTACGGTTTAAAATGAAATATAACCCAACCCTAACACCCCCCCCCCCATAAACTCTAGGATCATCCCTTCTCCTACTATACGCAGTCATGGTATTTAATCTCCATGTCAATTAGTAATTTTTTTTAAATCTAACAACATGGTCTGTCAGTGATGTAATTTCATTGATGACATGCCAATTGTGCATGCAATAATAAACTTGGAATGAACTTGTGCATATAGGTAACTTTATTTACATTTTGTAAACAAGTAAAATATGTGCTAGGCACAGATTCAGAGAAAGGACCCAAGTATAATAACTATGTTTTACTTCCAAGTTAGTTTCCACTCTAATTACCATGACATCTAGTGATTGGATCATGAGAAGCTCAAGTACAGCTTACCTAAATGCTGAATTGGCTATAGCTTTCTTACAAGTCATTTGATACTTCCAGCAATTACACAAATATTGAAAGCTCCATGGGCATTGATGTTGCTAGTAATAAAACTGAGAATAGTATCACAAGTAGTAATGATTGTGAAATGTGCTAACTCTTGGACCATCAGAGAGGATTGTAATTATGCAAGAACATTAGTTCATATTGGTATCATACACACTATCTATCAACTGTAGCCTATCAAAGTTATTTATACAGTGTACATAAGCTTCACATAGTAGAATTCTTCTAATGTGTGGACATTTAGTTTTCAAGTATTTTGATAATTTTTCTCTGAAATGGTGTAGGTATGTTTGCATATGTCTGTTACTATATCAACATTTATTAATGTGTAGATCTTTTAACTTTATATCTTCAAAATTGTATATACTACAAGAGAATCACCAATACAAAGGCATATGATGCTATCAGAATTCTGATTTAGTCTGTAAGTTGACATTTCGAACAATTTTTGGTAATTAATTTGGTATACCATTTAATATTTTTTCTAAAATAAAAATCACTTACAAATATATTATAGGCCAATAATACTTTCATTTGTCTTTACATTATTGCATTATTCGTTAATCTATTATACATTAAAAAACTTCAACTCAATTTCTTCATCCACCATAATGGGAGAGAACAGAGCAAAAATTAATTACGTCACAGCTTTTTAAAAATAATTATGTAGCCAATTTGTTTACTTTTATTATTTCTATTTTACATACATGAGGACTAAATTTTTAAAAAATACACAGTAAATAATTACAACAAAATCTAGTATATTAACTCTTTGTCTCCATATAAGCCTCCTAATCCACTATATGTATTCATACAGCCATCTTGCCAAAAAGTTTGCATGCATATATGCATATATATATATATTTTCTCTATTTGTGCAGTCACTTCTTAAAACATTACAGTAGGACAGGAAAACTCTTATAGGGATTAAAAGTTCATAATGTTTACATGTTTAACAATCCTTTTTCTCTATTTGTTCTCAAATTCCTACCGGATCTATCTTGTAGCAGGAGAGTACCACTATATTTCCAACAGGATGTAGTTCAGAGAATGGAAATGTGCAATGTCGCTGTTTTATTTGCGCCAATGGTCAGACACATCCAACTTCGAAGTTGGTAACTAATACTTTCTGTGTTTTTATCACTTCCACTGAACAAGGGATGTCAGAATCATATCACTAGAAGTATACAAGGTAGTTTCAAAAAGTTCCAGAAATTAGTGAATTATAAAGAAATAAGTAACAATAGAATTACCTACATTACATTTCCTTCAACATAATTCTCCTTGGCAACTACACTTTTGCCAACATGCATATAGCTGGTGGAAACATTTGTGGAACCAATTCTTTGACACCTCTAACAGCTGTCTTATTGCATTGGTGGTAACATCATCTGTATCATTGAATCACCATCCTTCCAGTGCCGATTTCAGTCAAGGGAACAGGAAAAAATCAGCCAGTGAAAGGTCAGGAGAATATGGAGGATATTCCAATCACATTGTGTTTTACAAGGCACTGCTTTACCTTTTTTGATCTATGTGTATGCATTGTCATGCAGCATAATCCAATTATTTGTTCTCCATTTTCTGGTCATTTTTTTCCTGATTGCATCTCTTGAATGACGGAGGATACTTGCAATTTCCTCATTGCAATATTACCATATGCTTTATTAAGCAATGTTAGTGCCTCTGAGGGTGATTTTTCAAGCAAAACATGGAATTTTGTACTTGTAAAATTGTCTTGTATTTCTGCCTCTGTTGTCGCCATCAGATCGATGTCCTCAGTGAAGCGGAGATTAGGAATTGTGTCTGTATAGTGCTTAGATCTCTGATTCAATCAATCTCTCCGGGTGTAGTGACTGACATTTCAGTTCTGCATTGATTGTTCTATCTCACATTCTTTTTAGCTGTTATCTCCTGGGTTGTGTTGATCCACGCTCTCAATTTACTCGTTCTCGATACTGTTTCATGTTCATTAACCTCAAATCCACCAACTATGCATATTCACATAGAACATTGAGTATGTCTCCTCTGTCCATAGGTTGACTATCTTTTTTGGTAATAGAGCCAGCGAACTTGTAACTCTTTCATTTCTCTTCAAAACTACATGTTCAGGGACACAAATTTATGGGATTTTGCACTGTGAGCCCCATTTCTTATCTCTTTCCAATGACTTCACCCATCCTTAATGCATATTACCCCTGGGGTCTCTTTTAGAGCATTATTTTGATATTGCATCCTATTCAGGACACAGAATTCAACCCATAATTTTTTAGCTGTAGTTAATTTCTTGACAGTATTTACCTTCAGTAGTTTTCCATTGTTTTCTTAACAGTCTGGATGCAATACTACCTGCAGCGAAAATTTAGTCTTCTACATTGGCCATCACAGAGTCAGAGATTGTTTTATTAAAAGTGTCTTTAAACAAAAAGATTTTTACTGTCGCAAAATTTATAATAAAAATTCTCCAACATAATAAAATAAATACTTTTTAATGATTAACTTTCTTCATAGTTATACTTAAAAAATAACAATACAATTTTAATCAAGATACTACTGCATGTATCTGTAAACTGGCAACTTAGATAGAGTTTTAGATATTTAAAAAATTCAGAGACAGTAAAATTTAACTGATTCACTCCTAATCATTTTTTACCTCTGGTGTTTATTTATAAGAAAAACATCAAAATACTTAACAGTTTCTTCATAACAATTCCAGAAAATAATCATACAGACTGATCATCACTATAGAGTTAGCAAGTTTTAAACATTTGAGAGCCAACAAAATCTAACAATATGCCTATATTTCTCTGAATATTTCTGTATTTTAGCAAATATTGTAAGCTATTGTGGGTCTGAATGTATATTTTCCATAATAATATCATGTGACTTTGAAAATGTGACTCCATTAATCATGTTTATCCTTACAGATTATTCTTCATCGTGGAAACTCTGAACGCGTCTCTGTCTTGGATGAGCAGGCCTATGTTGGCAGAGCACATGTTTTTTTACACTCTTTGATATCACTGTATTTAGAAATCACCCTTCATTTAATTTCAGTATTTTCTCTGTCCATGATATTCATTATAACATTTTTGTAACGCTTTATTTAAAATGAATTTATCCTTTTTTGATATTGTCTTGTTTAAAGTCCAGGTCAAGCAGCCGTATGTTGACACTGGAAAAACACATGATCTTAAAAGAATTATTTTAGTGATATTATTACTACTTTGCCACAGCTTTCTCATTTGTGTTAGTTTGAGTACTGAAATTGTGGGTATTCTTTTGATCTCAACCTATCAATCCCTAGAACTGTTTATATTTGCACCCAGATATTCAAATTTGTTTACACATTCTGGTTCTATATTGTCTATTTTGATTTTCCTGACAGATTACAACTGGAAAAAAATGACTTAATACATGGTTCAAATAGCTGTTCTTGAGGACAGGTACTTGGTGATTAAATTTTATTGACAGATTGCTTGTAATTTTCCTCTCTTAATTCCAGCTGAGCTGAAGGAGTGGACACTGGTCATGATGGGTACCTCTGGTCACCAAATAAAAAAAAATGGAACACAAGCTGGCCAGAGTGCTAGCCTTCACAAGGGTCAGCCCTTCACATGTGCCGGGGTTATGACCAATGGCATCTGTATAGGTCGGTGTGTTATATATATTGTCTCGTATTGCTAGAATTTGTACCTGTATTGGTCACTTCCTGTGAAGATACTGCTTCATCTTGATTATTCATTGAAGTCATGTCTTTGTTGTGACTGATGTTATTTTGTTAGGTTTCCAAATAAAGCATTAGTTAGCTAGTCAACATAACATTCTCAGTGCTCATTTAATCATTGATCTATTTGTGCTCAGATCTTCTTCTCAAAATATTCAGTACAGGGTAGCGACTGACAACCCCCTACTCTGTTTGGTTTACCCCTACTCCTCTGGTTACCTAAATAACTCTCGCTTGCCCACTCCACCCCCCCCTTTGACATGGTGTTCTTGGGATGGTGTTCTTTACGGTACATTCGTGAACCTTACCAAGGCCTTCTGGAGCAACAGTGCACGAATTGACTTTCATTTCCATACTGGTGATGGACTGTTCAATCTTTGCAGGCTGAAGACAAAGTAAAACCCAGCGGATATTGCTTGCAACCTCTTGTTTGCGGATATCTGTGCTCTTAACGCTACCAGTATGTGTACCATGCAGGACAGCATGGATCTATGTACTTTGACATGTAGTGATTTGGTCTCACCATAAGTACATCAGAAGCAGTCGTGATGCACCAACCAGCACCTCCTCTATCACCATTCAAGATAAAAAACTCAACAATGCAAATACGTTTGTGGAAAAGTACCTTGGCAGCACTTTATCAAATATTACAATTGACTACGATGTCACTCTGTGCATTGCTCGTCATAGTGAAGCATTTGGTCATCTCATGCCAGTGTCTGGATCCATCTTGTTGCACCTGGAAACCAACTTAATATATACACGCAATCATTCTGCCTTCCCTACTATATACAACCAAATCCTGAAAAATATATGCTAGATATGCAAGGCAGCTTAATTTCTTTCACCTGTGATGCCTGAGAAAGATTCTTGGTCTATGTTAGTAAGATCACATTCCAGACATGAATATTCTTGAAAAAACTTGGATGGAAAGCATCTATGTTTTGTTGACCGTGTCTCAACTTCGATGAGCAGGTCACATCATCCGTATGCCAGATGAACATCTTCAAAGGTGACTTCTATGGTGAAGCTTTCAACAGAGGTCAGAAGAAACGCTTTAAGGACTACTGGAAGACATCTCTCAAGCCCTGTAGGATTGACCCACATTCTTTTGGAAAACTACAGTTCCTGAACGACAGCCTGAAACGGTCTGTTCAGAGCAGGCATTAAAAGTTTTGAACAGGACAGAACATTACAAGTGATTCTTCTTCTTCAGCGTTCATTCTCAAACTCCCGTTGGATCTCTCTTGTAGCAGGACCTTGGATCTATTAGATTTCCAGCAGGATGTAAAGAGAATGGAAATGAGTTGTGTCGCCATTTTATTTGCGCTTATGGCCCGAAATCCGTCTTTGGCTGTACAAGTGATTCAAAAAGAAACAAAATGAAAAGAGAGACCAGACCACCTTCCCTCATCTTAAGACCTACTACATTCTTGTTCACATTGCAACAGGTCTTTCAGAGCCTGGATTGAACTCATCAGCCATCTCAGGACTCACAAATCAAAACAAACTTCACCCATTTTAATGCTATGCTCATCTTGTTTGCAAAGGAGGAACATCATTATATTTTTGTAGTCTGGTGAAGATTGCAGATTCACAAGCATTAGATCAATCACATGTCTTGTCTCCCTTAGTGCATTAAGAACATCAGCAACCAAAGAACTAAATATTGATTTAAATTTAAAGGTGGGATATGGCAGAAGTTGAGTGTGTGACCAATTGTTTGTATCTTTTGGAAGAGACATTTTTAGTCCACACTTTCCATATTGTAGCAACTGTTATTACCACATCATATAAAATCCTCCCTCTACACCTTAACAGCAAAAATATGCAGCAACAAAAGTTGATTTATGACAGATAATTTTCAGTTAAAAATTAAGTCCAGTTGCATCAAATTTAAAACAAGGACTTATAGTGACATAAAGGCTCATAGTGACCTGGAGAGAACTCAGATGAAGTTTTTGAAAAGAAGGATGAATATACCATGAACAACTAAGAAAGTTAATGTAGAGGTTCTCAAATATGTTGGAGTGATAAGACAAATTATAGCAAAAATTAAAAGTTAATATTTATAGGGCATGTGCTGAGAAAAGCAGAACAAACATTTAGTAACCACGAGAAAGATCAAGGGGAGAAGAGACAGAGAATTCGCTGGATGAATTGTCAACACGGCATGAGAGAATATTATCAACTGAATTTTTTAAACACAAGACAGGGAGTTGTGGAGAAAAATGATTGCCTATGCAACTCATCATGGCACTTAATTGACTGTACCATATGCTCCTCTAGTCCATTTTGGTGCAGCGTATAGTCATGAACTTACAATTTTTGCTGTCTGTACATTAAAATTCTCACAGAGAAGGCTGAAAATGTTGCAACATTTACAAGCAAGCAAGTAACAGACAACATGCAGACTGCTGCGATGTGAATGGGTGATATACATTGAGTCACCTGCCCTTCAGGAACGGAACTAGTGTGGTTCTACTGTCCTGTTTGTATTGTGAGCAGGTTGATATGCTGACTACAGAGGCTTCTGAAGTGGGAACTTCATATTACAAAACTCTATCAGTAGATGTTCATCACATTCTATTATAAAACTCTATGAGTATAAAACTCTATGAGTAAATGTTCATTACTTGCTATTATAAAACTCTATAAGTTTTATATACCCTTATATCCTATGTCCTAAGGGTAACCTTTTTCTTTTAAATTATTCAAATTCATGTTTGAGAGTGTGTCCAGAGCAGTAAAGATATTATACAGACAATATTTATTTATCCTTATTATATGCAAGATTGCTTTAGTTTTATGAGTTTGCATTCAATGTTTATGATTAATTGTGCATTTTATGCAACATGATGCCATGCTGTTGTATTTATAGACTATAGAAAATCTACACACCACCTCTCCTCCCCCCCCCCTTGTATAAACTTTTATAAACCACATGATCCCATTAACTGCATGCACCTGAGACTTGATACCCTCAGTAACTATATGCAAGATCTGTGCCTTACTAGTAATACTTACAAATGTGTATAGGATAACAACTAAATAAACAATTGTTCCTTTATTTCTTGCTAAAATATTCACTTATTAATAAAAAGCAAAACTTTTGTTACTACATATTTTCTTGTTCAAGAATACAGGGATGCTTTTTATAGGCATTGGAAATAAAAGGTCACATTACCACAACAGTGAAAATAAAAGGCCTCATTGTTGTAGCAATCACTTATTATCCTTCATTATTTGACAAACCTGTTCATAACTTCATCTAAACATACATTTTTGAGTAAAATAACACCGCATTGAATGGCAGATACTTTTAAAATAATCAGTAGACCTACTATAGGTGATAAACACAAACAATATGCAGTACAGTGGGAACAGTCACAAGCAATGTAATTTGTATAAAGAAAGGCCAAATCTGTGATTTCAGTAATTGTCGTTTCCGTTAAGGGTAAGAACATAATATAAATGTGTAAGTTTTAGTATAAATCTCTAGATCAGTCATTCCTGAGACTAGATTAATTATTCCTGAAACTAGATCAAATGATTCCTGTGATTTTAAATTATATCATTAACTATAATATGATACCACTATTCACTGCACTCCACCATTAATATAACACCACTCCCCATGCAAAAGGTCTGAAGGTTTCACCAGTGGTCCACTAGACCAACAATCATGCAACAGCAAACCTCTATTAGATCAAATGCCAATATAGTGAGATTTACCTCCTCTTGTATAAGCCCCATAACACTTGACCTACACTATTATGTTTTACCCCTATGAGTCTTTGTCTTCTGCATTTGTTCTCAAACTCCTTCAGGTTAACAGGATGAAGTCTGAAGAACAGGTGTCATGGTTTACAGCTTTGCTGTGATATCTACACCTTTTGGCCTGACACATCCGACTTCAGAGTGACTTCTGTGTCATTTTTTATTCTATATGGGGTGAGACAGTTGACTTCACCCATAATTTTCTTAGTTATCTCTTGTAACATGTATGGAAGGTAAACAGTTTTACTATTCTTTCCTCCCCTTTCAGGTTCCGACAACATATGGGTGACCCACTTTGAATAGAGGGCTTCTTCTTAAAGCATTCCACACTGCTGATAGTTGGAGTCTTTTGGGTATGAAATAAGCTAAGTACCCCTCCCATCAGACACACAAAGTGCACAGAATGATACATGATCTGTCGCTATCCCTTGTACCCTTTTCCCCACATGAAGGTATATTGGGTAATATAGTGTTAAATGTGTATTTTATGATGTGGTCAGTAAAATTCCTGCCACCTTTATTTACACATTTTATTAAGCTGGGTTGACCTACGAGTCATATGTCTTGGTAAAAATATTTGCAGTGCAACTGGAAATCAAACCTTGAACCACCCCGAAAGCAAGTACACTAACATCTGAACCACTGCAGCTACACAATTATCAATAGCTCACCATAATTCTATCAGTATTATTCAATTAATAATATTTTGTTTATAGGAACTGCATTCTCATTGTGTTTATGTTCCCTGTCATTGAAGATCTTTGTGTTCTAATTTATGTTATTGAAGTCCTGTGGTTTATACATTACGGGAAGCAGTGGCCACATTTTTGATGGAACATTTTTAAATACATTATTTAACGAAACAAACTTTTGATAATGACTCACAAACCGCTGCATCCATTAATCTGCATGCAACACACTGAGAGGTCTCCCCCTCCCCAATGACCATGGGATGGGGGAGGGGGACTCTCAGTGAACGCAGATCAATTTATCAGCAGAAGTTGCATCTTTTTGAGTCACTGGAGCTGTATGACATTGCGTATTATATTAAAACGTTGGAATGTGGCCACTGCTGCCCGTAATGAACCTGTGAATTTTTTTGGTATGTCATCTGGTCTATTGAAATTATGAGAGTTCTATATACCCTATATATATATATATATATATCATCTGTGTTATTAAAGTGATGAAATTTTTGTGTATCTCATATACGAGCTTTGTGTATAGGCATATCATTTGTTTATGGAAGTTATGTGATTTGTGTGTTTGTCATCCGTGTTATTGAATATTATTTTTTTTTATTAATATTATTATTGTTGTCATCTGTGTTATTTAAATTATATGTCTATGTTTTGTTTGTATGACATCTAGATTATATTATTCTTTTAATGTGATTTGTGTTATTGAAATTACATTTTTAAAATTAGGTATATGTTGTCTCAGAAACATGAACTTAAAAAGAAAGACAATAAATAAAGACCACACTAAGAAATCACACAAGAAAACTAATATCTCTGCTGTATATATATATATATATATATATATATATATATATAAAATATCTGTGTTCTTTAACTGACTTATTCTCTAAGCCATCTGTGTTCTATGTTATTGTAATTATGTGATTCTGATTGTCATTCATTTTATTAAAGCTGATTTTGTTTCCAGTAAAAATCTGTCATAATGAGACATATATTTTTAGAATGCAAACCAGGGTTCTTCAAGATGGGGGAAAACTGTGTTGCCCATTGTCCTCAACATTACTTTGGGCGTGTTCAAGCTGTCCAGTTGGCATCCACCTCAAGACAAAATGTTACAAAACCTTTGTTACATACACAAGTGAGTTATGTTTTAATACTGTGATCAAGTGTTTTGCCCTGACTTGATAGCTTGAACTATTTCTTCCATTACCTTATTTGTTTTTAATTGTTATTTTACTTTTTCCTAACCATTCACTGATAGATTGACTATCTAAATAAACTCTATAGGACGATTAACCTATATAGCCATTTTGGTTTATATCAAACATATAAAAAAAGGAAGGAATGTTGTCAAAAAATGTATAAAGGAACAACGCAGTAACCAAATGACAGCATAATTGAATTAGAACAAGAACCAGAACCTACAATGGAAGAGGTGAAACATTCAATCAGTAATCTGAAAAAAGGAAAAGCTCCAGATAACGACTGAGTAACATCATAAATGATACCAGCCAGTGGAGATTCCAGTGTTCAAATATACCATACCCCGGTACTTTATGCTGCAAATTATGGAAAAGCAGAATATGGCCAGAAGAATGGAAAAAGTCATTATACATACCCTTGCCAAAGAAAGGAGACCTTCAACTATATTTCAACTATGGATCAGTAGCACTAATTAGTCAGGCAAGCAAAATACAACTGCAGATCATAATGAAAAAAAATACAGCACAAATTAGAAACAGAAATTCACGAAGATCAAGCCGGTTTTCGAAGAGGAAGGGGAACAAGAGACCACATATTCAACATGAGGAATATAATTTAGAAATGTAGAGAATACAGCTTAGACCTACATATGTGTTTCATAGACTATACCAAGGCATTTGATTGTGTTAAACATCAACAACTATGGTCTATCATGAAAGGCATGGGCTTCCCCATACATCTTACTGAAACACTATATCACTAACAACAAGCAGTAGTCATGCTATCTGTGACGACGTTGGTATTCTCTATTCATAGCTTGTCAATTTTCTTTTTGCCCAAGTCATGTTTGTCTTTGTTGAAGGGTATCTTAATCAATTCTTTGCATCTCTCTTTCAATTCAATGTCTGTGCTCTGCAGCATTTGCCACATGAATCCAAGCTAGTGACTCTTGATTTTGACAGATCAACCATCTAGCTTTTCGCTCTTTTGTTTTTTTTACGCTTTCTTGTGATTGGATCATCTTCATCCATCATTTAAAACAAATTATATGTATATTTCTCATTGAACATGGATGTGTCAGGCCATTGGCACAAATAGAATGGTGACACAATGCATTTCCATTCTCTGGGCATCATCCTGCTGGAAATCTAGTAGGACCATGGTCTTGCTACAAAGGAGGTTCAGCGGGAGTTTTAAGAATGAGCGCTGAAGAAGAAGAAGAATATGTATATTTTAAATATGATGTATTTTAGATAACTTTAATCACAAGTCGATACAGAATTTACCTGTTAGCGCATTAATAACATTTGTATACAAAAATGTTGTCTGTTTTGAATAACGTCACGACACGAATCATTTTGATTGGATGTCACCTGGAATTTCATGATGTAAATGCACTATTTATAGAGCGGTCTGGAGAGACTTCAAAGAACAAGGCTATTATATTATATAGATTCACACCATTTAACAATAGGGTATTATGATAAAACATGAGTAAATTATATTACGAGTGATAAAATTTTCTACTATTGAAAGTGAATATTCCTCTTGGAGTTACCAGTGATTAGCAAAACTTCATTACTCTTTTCCAAGTTTCATCCCTTTTGATAAATGTTTTTACGATATTTTGAAGGGAAAACCACTGTGTGGGGCTTATAATTTTCCACTAGATTTTAGTTCTAAGTCTCATGTTCAATATTCATAAAGGAAAAAATGGGAGGGGGGATACTCAGGTTTCATTGAATATGCACATACATATTTTTATTATGTTCCTTTAGTGAAGATGACAGACAGAGCCTATGCTAAGGGTAAATGGGTAGATAAGGATATATTTAATGAATCCTGTGTATGTTCTGTGCATAATACAGAACTTATATGCCGTTTATCAGGTTTGCTGTGAATCAGGATCATAACAGCAATTATTGTGAGGGAGGAGGGATGTTTTTTAAAAACAGTTACTGAGTCTGTTACATACTTAGATTTTGTGGAAAATGTATTTTTTTTGGGAGGGGGAAGGGGAAACAGTTGCTTTGAACCCCTCAAGCCCACCTCACATATACACCCTTCTTTGAATATATTTCAGCTGATATTTGGAAGTATAACACAGAAAGAACCATACACTTAATATAGCAGCTTGATGTTTTGTTTATAAATGTTTTATCTTATAGTTTAGTTTTAACCTGCTTGCATTGTTTCTGTTTAGGGTGTGTGCTTACCTTGCCATCATTCGTGCCTGACATGCAGAGGCTCGCTTGCCACCGACTGCTTTCAATGTGCCTCAGGATTTGAGTGGAAAGGAGAAATGTGTGAGAAGAAGATGATTTGGGACTTGTTAGACCCCGATGTCATGAAACATCTAGCTTGGGCTATTATCCTGTGTATTGCTGCAATATTGTTATTTAGGTATGAGCATCATGTCTTCTACTTCTTCTGTATTCTCAAAATCCAGCTGGTCAGAAGGATGTAGTCAGAGAATGAAACAAATTGTGTCTCTGTTTGCAGCTGTTGTACAACCTGCCAGCCATGAGCAGTGTTTTATTTTCCTTTTCCTTTGCCCATGCAACAACCAGGATCTGGACTTCTAGTTCAGGGTGCAAAGAATAGGGACAGTGTATTTTTTCCAGACATGTCTTAGGAGGTGACTAAGGAAAGTTGGAGGAACAACATGTCACCTGTAAAAAAAATCATCATTGTCACTGAATGCATTGTCTCAATTTTTTTACTTTTGGCTTCTGTCAAATGGTCCCCATGGATGATGAAGACAAATTTAGGCCAACTGACATTTCACCTTTGTCCTTTTATGGTAGACTCCTATTTGTGCCATCACTGCAGATTGGTCAACAGATCTGACAGAAGAATGATTAACTGGTTGACCCAGAGGTGTGCACTGTACTCCTGGCAGCATGCTAGGATAATGCTGCACTGGAATGCCTCCCTTCAGAGACTAAAGTAGAAAGAAGAAGTGATGAAAAAACTCTAATCTTGGACTGACAACTACAAGAAATGATCCAACTAATGTTTTTATACACTCATTCAAATGGCTGAGATGTTTGGAAAGCATTTTGACCCAGAAGGGTTATGGGTCTTTTTGTTATTGTTTTCTGGCCATTGACACAAATAAAATGAGGATACTGCACTTCTGTGTTTTTTGCACTAAAGAGATTTTTTTCTAGATTAGTTTTTAAACTCCTACAGATTAACAGAATGTAGTCCGGAGAATAGATTGTGTTGTGTCATGGTTTACAGCTTTGATGCAATATATGCACCTTTCGGCCGGACATATCCGACTTCAGTATGATTTCTGGGTCACTGTGACCCTATATGGGATGGGACAGCCAAAACCTCCCTAGTCGCCTCTTGCAATATACTTGGCAGGCAACAGTGTTGCTATTCTTTGCTCCCCTTTCAGGCCCTGGAACACACGGATGAAGTGAGATCAAATTGGATTTTGAGAACAAATCCAACATTTTTATTGTTATTATTATTATTTATAATTTATTGTTATAATTTATTTTAAATTATTTATTAATAATTTAATTATTTGTTATAATTTATTAATAGGCTATTATTATTTTATTATTACTATTATTATGTTTGTTATTATTATGAGATTATTATTATTATTATTATTATTGCTGTTATAAATGAAATCTATGTCTCATAGACTTGTCTACTTGCATGTTGTTTGTTAACATGTCTTGTTTTATTAATTCCCTAGTGTTGTATTTGGCATACTTCAAGCCAGAGACAGAGGTCGCCTATGTTGGAAGAGCAAACCAAACTACATGCCAGATTGGAGCAAAGGTCGTTATGATGGAGTAACTCCAAGTTATGCTATGCAGGATAGCGATAATGAAGGAGAGTTCTCTCCCCATGCCAAAATCCAGAATTTCTTTCCACGGACTGTAGCTTTTAATTACCACCCCCGAACTGGAGCTACCCACAATGTCTGATAGTTCATGTACAATTGTACATACCAGCTGTACACATGAATGAATGTATTGTGAGCTGTCATTGCAAAATAGCTAACAGTAGGATATCAGCACACATGATTATTATATTTGTATGGTGTCGTCCACATAAGGTTTGTTTAAATTATGTTCTGATTTTGGGTCAGACAGTCACAACATTTTAAATGTAGTATGGCTGTGAGTCCTTTTGAACTTTTCAGATCTATCTATCTATTTGCTAAACCCTTTATTGCCTTTCAGCATCAGGGGTAGATGAGTTCTCTGGAGATGGCCCTTGTGTGTGCTGAGTATATTGTGGAATTTGTCGCCTCTTTTATTTCGGTGGTCCATCATTTTCGTGGTCAGCCTCTAGGTCTGCCTTCACGGTTACTGTGTAGCATAGCTTGTTGTGGTATGCTTTCTGGTGGTAGTCTGCTGATGTGTGCAAACCATTTGATCTATTGGCTCTTAATATACTCCAAGATTGGGGAGGTGTCGGTTTCTTCTCAGATAGAACAACCAATCTTCATCTCCAAACTTAGTCACTGATTACGACATGCATGACAGAAAACAGTGTTGCTATTATTTACTCCTCTTTCAGACCCCTGCAACACATAGGTTACTACATCACTGAGATCCTGAGGATAAAATGTAATGCAAGTTGAAAAGTTGTAATAACTGAGCAAACTTACTACCCATGATATAAAATTTCCATGATGGTGGTTTATAAGAACACTCCACTGGCTGATTTTGTAATGCCAGCTCACAAGTGTGCCAACTATGAGAGCTTTAAAAGTTGCATTTATTATGATTGTCTGATTTCCTGTAGTATTTGAATAATTGATGTATTATTTTGATGACCATTATGTATAATTTTGATGATTTGATTTATCATTTTAATGATGCTGTAATATTTTAAGATTTGATGTATCATTTTACTGGGTTTGGTGCATTATTTTGATGTATTGTAACATTTTTATCAATGTGTGATTTTGATGCATTTATTAATATTTTCATGGGAGCCCAAATTTTGTGGCCCATTTTTTTGTTAACAAACATAAAGACTGTTATTATATTCACTCAGTTGTTTGTACCCACTTCTGTTTTCAACTAAAGCTCAAGTATACATGATCTGTAGGAGACTCTAACGGTTGCCTGGGAGCAATCAAAGTGTTTATGTTCAATACTTTGCATGAAAGTTCACTGTCCACTATTTCTTATATAGTTTTATTTTAATCCTATATATTCTTAGATACAGTAGATTTTTCACAAATTTGTCAGGAGATCTAGAAGACCTCAACAGAAGACCTCAGTAACTATGGAGACCATTTTTACATTTGTTTTAGTTTACAATGCGGCTGCAATATCTGCTCCTTTTGTTACAAGTCAATTTTTAAAACTACATTAACAATAAAACATAGAACAAGGACAATTATAAACGTATCGGTCCTAAGGGCCTTTGTCAAGAAACAAATAACAGTTAAGAACACACAACTGTAAAATAATTAATAACCAAGATGAATGGTTTCCTTACCAAAATTGATACTGGGCAATGCTTTTTGGGCATAAACAAAAATGCACAAAAAGATCATTTTTGGGGCAAACAAGTGCAGGCAAAAACATTTACGAAATCAAGGGAGAATTGACAAAAACAGCAAAATACCTGCCACAAGCTTGCTTTCACAAAGCCACATTGTGTCTTAATTATAGAACACAAAGACTAGGCCTATGTATCTTTATGTAACTTTAATTTTAAAAACCCATTAATATAAAGAATGGATGCTTAGATCTGTTTTGAAACTATAGTAACGCAAAATGAGGTAAACAGGTTACTAAAACACTTACCTAACCTATTAATAAAAATATATTTTTAAAAAAACATACAATAAAACTAAACAGGACAATTCTCCACGTATCAGCTCAAATTGAACCTTTTTCAAGAGACAAACAACAGATAACGACAAAATAAAAAACAAAATAGATGTCTATATTTCATCAAGCCCCGTCTCCATAAAACTCCAAGTTATGCTATTTCTCGATGGAGACGGGGCTTGATGAAATATAGACATCTATTTTGTTTTTTATTTTGTCGTTATCTGTTGTTTGTCTCTTGAAAAAGGTTCAATTTGAGCCGATACGTGGAGAATTGTCCTGTTTAGTTTTATTGTATGTTTTTTTTAAAATATATTTTTATTAATAGGCTAGGTAAGTGTTTTAGTAACCTGTTTACCTCATTTTGCGTTACTATTTGTTCATTAGGTTACTGCGGCACCATCCACTTTGTCGGACACCCTCTGACCATTTGGTTATTTATATTTGAAACTATAGCAATGTGTTGGTGTGCTTTATAAAGCACTCAACTATAATTTTGACTTTCGTGCACCTATGAATGGTGAATATTGTGCATCTATGACCAGCAGAGATTTTGCATCTATGACGTGCAGAGATCATGCATCCAATTTATAAATAGTCTTAATATTATGAATATAGAATCATTTTTAAATATAGGCCTACTAATTATTACAAATAACCATTACAAGCAATACCAAACAAAAATTATATTTATATTGTAAACCTTCGGCAACCTGAAACTGAAAGTAGAAAGCGAAACCTACCTTGGTGTTGAAATTGGAGTATCATCATAATTCGAGTCATCTGATATAACAGAGACATGAGATTCACTAGAATAGCAGCTACTTTGAGAAGAATCATGGCTAATATCTATTTTCATGTTGAAATTAGTGACAAATTGTGATAGAGCTTCTGAACATGGACGAGTCTAGCGAGTAAAAGGGTAGTAAAATGGAACAGACTCTTCATTTCCAAATTATTTCTCACATTTTTGGACATAATTTTAAAAATCAATATTTTAAAATTGTTTTTAAGTTTCTATAGACAGTATAACCATTTTTGTATAACACAGTTATAATTCTTTACTGAAATAGTTTTTTCTGATAAATTTATGGTTTCCAAATCCTCATCACAATGTTTACAACTTTATTATTGTCTCAGATCTTAAGTGTTAGACCAAATTCTGACTTCTGTCACTGCATCTTAAACCATATTCTGACTTCTATCTCTGTGTCTTTAACCAAAAATTCTGACTTCTGTTACTGTGTCTTAGACCAAATACATACTTGCCTGTGTGTCTTTAACCAAATTATAATTTCTGTTACTGTGTCTTAGACCAAATACATACTTGCCTGTGTGTCTTTAACCAAATTATAATTTCTGTTACTGTGTCTTAGACCAAATACATACTTGCCTGTGTGTCTTTAACCAAATTATAATTTCTGTTACTGGTTCTTAGACCAAATACATACTTGCCTGTGTGTCTTTAACCAAATTATAACTTCTGTTACTGTGTGTTAGACCAAATACATACTTGCCTGTGTGTCTTTAACCAAATTCTAACCTCTGTTACTGTGTGTTAGACCAAATACATACTTGCCTGTGTGTCTTTAACCAAATTATAATTTCTGTTACTGTGTATTAGAGCAAATATCCATTTCTCAACTTCAGTTGCTCACTATATCATTCAAATGTAATATTTGTATTTGAGTTAGAAAATTGTAAAAAATAATTCTGTCCATAGATACAGAGCATTCTGTCCATTCAGATTCTGTATTTTTACCATGCGAAAATGAAGTTGACATGAATTTTTGATAAGGTCTTTATCTGAATTCTGCAATTGTTTTGTAAATGGAAGTTTATTCTGTGTAGTCATTTGTAAATTTTTTCAACCATTTATGTCCAAAAGTTTATGTTTACTTATTTTTTCAAGCAGCTCCTAAACTGTCTAGTCTAGATTGTGTAATCTATGAAGCATTATTTTCAGTCTAATCCAGTGTTTTTCAAACGTGTTCATACTATCAACCCTCCCCTCCCAAACCCATATTGATTTTACATATAGATGTCCCCTCTCCCACCCAAATGGGAGTGATATCGTCCTCTGGTCTAGTCTATATATGTATCTAAACCAGTGGTTCTCAACCCTTCAAATACTACAACCCTTTAATACAGTTCCTCATGTTGTGGTGACCCCTACCAAAAATTATTTACGTTGTTTCTTCATAATATGTGTTTTCCCAGTATATGTGTTTTGCAGAACACCATAGGCAAACTTATTGAGAAAATTAATATTGTAGCACTGCACCTCGCTCAAGACTTGAGAGCCGCATTTTCCGGGCACGCTCAGAGGCTACAGACACCAGAAAGAAACATGGCGCAATGCTGCAGTTTTCACCTACGATGTATTCGAAGGCTTCCATGCATGTCTGGAAACGTGTGCTGTTGCGATTTACTTTGAGGACGCATATAACAGAGTGCCGCTCGAATACCTCATCAACACGCTCTTCCTCTTTAATGTTGACCCTTTCGTCGTCAGAAGGATATCAGTGGTGTTGCTCGAGAGGATGGTGGCTCTCAGGTGCAGTTATTGGACATCTAAACCCATAACAATATGCCCAGGTCTTCCACAGGGATCTCCCCTCTCACCTGTATTATTTAATGTCTACACCACGGCAATCATAGCAGCAGCTCGACGGAAGAGGTAGAACAATGTCTTTTGTGGATGATATCCTGATATACAGACAGGGAAGAGAAAGAACAGAAACTGTCAGATCACTGCAGAATGAGCTGGACATTATCACCTCCTGGTGTGATGATTCATGGGCACTGATCAACCAAGAGAAGGCTGCAGTGACATGGTTCTATCTTAACAATATATATCATATTGTAAAGTCTGCGACACCGACAGTGGAAATGAGAGGGTACGATGTAATCAGGCCCTCATACTTACAATACCTAGGCGTGCGGTTTGATCGTAGTCTGTGTTTCCAGGAACACGTTGATCATGTTATCACAAAGGTCTGCAAAGGACTTTCAGCTCTGAGAGTGATGGCAGCGGCTGACACTAAACAACCACAGCTCGTAATCTTATATGAGGCTCTTGTCCTCCCTGTCATTGAATATCCAGGTGCCACTATCACCGTCAGTTACACACAGATTGAGAGGCTGGAGAGAATTCAAAACGAAGCAATACAGATCATTCTTGGTTGCACAAGGGACACACCCTGTGTTGCTATGAGATTTCTCCTTGATTTTCCGAGCATATCTCAGAATTGCGATGTAGCATGCCACTGCATACCTCAGAGTAAGTTCTGACATAGACCACCCACTAAACAGCGAGATCCCTCGTGGTAAACCGTGGATGGATCGGGCCGAGGATACCGTTAAACATATCTGTGCCCAGAAGACATAACTCCTGGTGAGGAATGGATACCTATTCTTACAGTCTTTCAAGAGGCAGTCAAGACCGTCATTACACTCAACAGAGAGTGCAGGAAACACAGCCACGTAAGCGTGGATGCTGACGTCAAGGCACTAATATGCGAGAATACAGATGACACAGATGTTGTGATTTACACGGACGGGTCGGTCATCTGTCACCACCGATATGTATGGTCCTTTACTGTCAGATCTAAAGGAAGAACAGTACACGAAGCTAGTGGTGCCTATTCCACAACAGCGAGCAGTCTAAAAATGGAAGTATTCACTGTATTTTACTGACTGGAATTACAAGCCTATTCCCATGCATGCATACTAAGTGACTCACTGAATACGATTCATAAAGTCAAAACAGGTGATGTACGAAGGGAATGGGCGGAGTCATTAGAGAGAGCTAAAATGCGGGCATCACTACGAAAGATCACGCTTATTTTCTGTCCCCAGGCGTGGAGGAAAAAGAACAGGCAGACCAATTAACTAGTCTTGCCACCACAACAGGCGGTCAGCCTATGGACCGAGCAGACATACTTATTACTCTTCATGAATCCTCATGATCAGAGGATTTTGCAATGAATGAGCATGTCAATATCGAGAATTGGGAGTGAGGATAGGCATGGCCCGTAGAGAGCCCCTGACAAAGATTTCAAAAAGAGCTGCGAACCAACATAGAACCGGAACCATCAGCTGTATACTCTGAGAGATTTACTGAATCGGAGATCGGATCACCTATGGACATGTCCAGTGTGCGAAGAGGATAATCAACAGACTTAATACCTAATGTGTTTTCCAATGGTCTTAGGCGACCCCTGTGAAAGGGTCGTTTGACCCCCCCAAAGGGGTCGTGACCCACAGATTGAGAACTGCTAATCTAAACTGTCAGGCAATACAATCCATTCTAAATGGTTATCTCTGTCCGTATATTCAGGATGTCTGTCCAAACAGTTTAGCCTATCCAGTATGTCTGTTCAAACAGTCTTGTCTATCCAGTATCTCTAAACTTTCTATCCAATCTTGTCTACTCAAACTTTCTAATTTACATAGTAGGCCTACGCCTATCAAAATAGTCTGCACAATCCTTCTGAACGGTTTATCCAAACAGTTTCCAGTCTACTCCACCTCACCTGTCTAAATTGTCCATCAAAACAGTCTACAATACCTCATCTGTCTAAACTGTCTGTCAAAACAACTTACACTACCTTGTTTATCTAAACTGTCAATTGAATAAAAATCTAGTCTTCTAAGACATCTGTCATGTGACGTATTCTCTCCAGAACGTTATCTTCCCAATGAAGTCCCTGAACCCTTCTCTGTCTTGGACCATGCAGCTTACATTTTCCAGTGACATATTCATGTTATTTTTAATATCATCAGTCCATCGTCTTCTTGGTCTGCCCTTTCTCCTCTGTCCAGCTTCTCTGCCCTCCATTATTTGTCTTTCTAAACAGTCATGTCTCTTTATATGACCAAACAGGTGTAGTTTTATTTTTGCTATTGTGATTAGTAACCAGTACTCTGGAATCTTTAATTTGTTTATAATATCTGAGTTTCTCTTCTTTTCTTTCCATGATATTCTAAGTATCTTTCTGTAGCATTTCATCTCAAAGGATTTGATCTGCTATGCCGCTGTTTTACCCAGGGTCCATGTTTCATAGCTGTATGTTGCAACCAAAAAAATAAAAGTTCTTAGCATTAGCAGTTTTGTTTCTATTTTGTTATTTTTCCATACGTTTTTCAAACATGTTATTTTACAATATGCCATTGCCAATCTCCTCCTTATCTTTGCCATGCAGTCTCTTGCATCGCTGATGTTTGCTCCTAAGTATTCCTAAGACCATATAAATCTTATATTCAAAGAGCTCCAGTAAATTCAAGTTTACTTAAAGTTTGCCTAAACTCTCTATCCAAACAATGCTTAAATATCTTAATCTAAATTGTATATAAAAATAGCTCCCAAATATCCTAAATAGTACTTATGTAGAACACAAGCTTTTTGGAATTTTACAGTCATCAACAGACTATCAGGACTATTAGATATGTAGATTAAATCATATAAATAATATACAAGACATTTTCAACATTTCAACTGTAATGTCTTCCTCAATAATTAACGATTTTCAAATATCCTAGTACATACAAATAGCCAGCTAAATGTTCTATCCATCCAAAGAATTCTCAAGGCAGGGTTGCCATTTTATGACCAAATTTCTTGAAGTTTACAATTTTGTAACTGTTACTAGCCATGAGATTTATGTTTTGTCCTATTTTTTTACTTTTGTCCATTTTTGAAAATGGAGCTACTTTCAAATAAACTTTGCATAAATGTGGAATTGTGTTTGATGAAACTTTTTAATAGATAACAATTAAATTATATCTTCTTTTCTTTCATTCATTCTCAAACACCCACCAAATCTCTCTTATACAAGGACAATATCTGAAATGAGATTATTAAATGAATATTAGACAATGACAAGATGTCCAATAAATGATGTAGTCCAGATAATGGAAATGCGTTATATTGCCATTTTATTTGTGGCAATGACCTGATACATCCAACTTTGGCATTTGTAGCTAATACATTCAGTGTTTTTACTTATACAATTTCTACTGAATGTTGGACATCTGTAACCATATCAATAGTATAGTCGGCCAGCCATACAAGAGAAATAATTTTTGTACCTATCCCTTGGTAACCATGCTAACCATAGTCATGGATGCTTGACCTTTTGTCACTGTCTTGCATCTTTATCATGACAGCCACAGATGCCCACAACTTAATGATTAATATTGTCTCTTCTGTTCATGTTTGGTAGAAGGAAAGTGTGACTTTCAAGCAGGCTTTTACTAAAGTCAAAGTGAAACCTTATGACAAGACTGAGATAAAAAATAAAGCAAAAGTTGGATGCATAAATGTTTGAATTTACTAAAAAAATAATTAGATAATACTGTCAATCTTAAATATAAATTATTATGCTGGATAGCAAATTAAATTTTAAAATGCACAGAGATTCTGTAAGACATAAATCTAAAATGGTTGATTTAAGTTCATGTCTATAAATATCAAGTTATCTTTACACAAATGGCAATAATTAACAGTAGTATGTATTTATTATAGTAATTATATTTATTTAAACAAGTAATTGATGATGTAAAAGATGATCGTGGATAAGGTTTAAAAAACCTTTAAAAAATACATTTAAAAAATATAAACTGCACTAGACTAAAGGTATTCTGATTATTAAAATTGCCATCAGTGCAGATTCACAAACAAATTTGAAAGTAGATCAAGAAATATATGTATATCTCTCATTGATGAATCAATTGATTTTTGCTTTACAAAAAAATGTACAGTGATACAATGTTTTTCTGTAAACATTGATATAAAAACTGTATTCTTAGGTCTACTTTCTGTATTATCGGTAATGTCCACAATTCTGTATGATACATTGAAGACTGAGCTGAAGAAATATGATATAAATGTAGAAGATTGCATTGGTTTTACATCATATGTCGCTTGTTTGATTGATTTCATAATTCAGCTCAGAGAAATAAAGAACATATCACCAACTTGGTGTGCAAGTGATGTATGGCTGCCATATTTGGTATTATGCATTCAGCATAGATAGTAAAATGTTCACCAAATCTTGTATTTTTTATCACTGAAATTCCACTTTGGTTTTCAAAAATTTCATTTTCAAAATCACACACACAATGTAATACAAAATCTATGTGAAATAATATGTCCTAAGATGGATGATAAAAGTATAACAAAGTAACATTAAAGTGTTATGTGATGTATTCCTTCCAGAACGTTGTCTTTCCAATGAACTCTCTGAACCTCCCTCTGTCATGGGCGATGCGGCTTGCATTTTCTAGCAATGTATTCATGTTATCTATAATGTCGTCAGTCCATCGTCTTCTTGGTCTGTCCTTTCTCCTCTTCAAGGTATTCTTCCCTCCATTATTTGTCTTTCTAAACAGTTATATGACCTAACAGGCGTAGTTTTCTTTTTGTTATTGTGTTTAGTAACCAACACTCTGGAATCTTCAATGTGTTTATAATATTCTAAGTATCTTTCTGTAGCATTTCAGCTCGAAGGTGTTGATCTTCTTTACCCATGTTTTACTTAGGGTCCATGTTTCACAGCCATATGTTGCAACCGGAAAATAAAAGTTCGTAACATTAGCACTTTCGTTTCTATTTTGTTGTTTTTCCATATGTTTTTCAACCATGTTATTTTACAATATGCTATTGCCAATCTCTTCCTTATTTCTGCCATGCAGTCCCCTGCACCGTTGATGTTTGTTCCTAAGTATTAAAATTTATCCACACATTCTATCTCGGTATTGTCTATTCTGATTTTTTTGTGTGTGTTGTTATATCTGTTGACATGATTTTTGTATTTTGCGTATTTAAATACAATTTTTGTGATTAGCTATATTTCTTTTTGTTCTTGATTAGTTGTTCCAGTCCCTTTATATCATTTGAAAGAAGCACTGTGTCGTCTGCGTAGCGTAGTTCCGGGATTTCGAATCCACTGATGTTTAAAGCATGGTAGTCAGAATTGTGTAATGTCTTCTCTCACATTCCTCATTATACTTTCTGCATAGATTTTGAACAGGTATGGGGAGAGTGTGCATCCCTGCCTTACTCCACTCTGTACCTCAAACCACTCGAGAGATCGCCCTCTAACTTCACTGCAGCCTTTTGATCTTAGTAAAGTTCCTCTATTTGATGAATCAGATGTCTTGGGAAACCCATGCTGTTCATTATCTCCCATAGTTGCTGATGTTGGACGCAGTTGAACGCTTTTGAGTAATCTATGAAACACATGTGCAGGTCAGTTGAAAATTTCCTATACTTTTCCATAATAAGCCTCACTGTAAGGATGTGATCTCTTGTTTCTCTGCCCGATCTGAAGCCGGCCTGTGTTTCGTTTATCTCCATCTCTAATTTCTGCTTGATTCTTTGCATTATGATGTTTAACATTATTTTACTTGCTTGACTTATAAGGGCTATAGTTCGGTAGTTAGAGCAAATCTGAAGGTCGCCTTTTTTGGGAGGGATATATATAATGATTTTTCCATTCCTCCGGCCATGTGCCACTCTACCATATTTTTCAGCAGAGTTTGTGGTAAATCTTGATTCCGGCCTCGCTGCCTATGTGTATCATCATTAGAGAGAACTTGTAAAACTAAAGGACTTGTGACAGGAAATATAATGGCAATATTGGCAAGAGCTAAAATTTTACTTTGCACTATACAAGTCTGAGTGAAAGTTCCTTTAGTTTAATTCCTCAGAATTTTAGTAGGTTTTTTTTTTAGTAGTTTACTGGTATATAGAGTTCTAAAGTTTGGACCATTTTGTATAGGCCTATCCTATTTGGCCATAAACAGTTCCAACCACCGGACAACTCTATCTCAAGGAGTTTTTTGTGTATAATATGAAAAACATGTATAACTTATCATTAGTAACTAATGTCTATTCTGCTGCTGTTACAGATCAAGTTACTAGTTGTTGTATTTCTCCAAATTGTAAATTTGTTATTTTATTCTTATTTGATGTATGTCTGAATACTGTGACTGAACTTAGTAACTCAGCTTAGTAACCTATTCAATCTGAAGAGTATCTACTTTTATTGACATCAGTTCAGGTCGTAACATCTTGTTCACAGGTGCATTTTTTCAGAGATCCATGAAGATTATCACTTGAAGCTACTATGAGTGGACAGGGCATATGAAACATCCCTGAGGTTGAGAAAGTGTTGTGATGGAAGTCATTGTTTTAAAGAAAACATTGCAGTATCCACCCATAAAGAGAGTGAAAATGATATATTAAAGACATCTTTTACCTGAAAATGGAGGCAAATGGAAATACTGACTTCCTTGTTTGCTTTCAGAAATGGTACAAAAACCATTTCTCTTGTATGGCTGGCCGACTATACTATTTCCACATTGATGACTCTGGCAAAGGTAGTACTCAATCCCAGTATTGGCATAAAGTTTTTCATGAAAAAAGACGGGACATGATCAAGCTCTTCTCTATTCTTCATCATATGTTTGACGGGTCGGAAACAAATCTTGGACTGTCATAGAGTTTGTGTTAGAGATGCACAAGTCTGTTGCGCTGATCTTGTATTCACTTGGTGATATAGGAGTGTCACAACTTGTTATGGCGTGTTTATATGTGTAGGGGTGAGAGAGTGAGGTTGACAACAGTGCGCAACTCTCCCTCACTTTAATCCAATTTTCATAGCACAAGTCATGGCTTTCATCGTGCCAGTGCAGCATTCGGAAGCCTTCGTTGCCAACGTCTGGATCATGCGTGGTCTCAGTCTGACAACTAAGTTGAACGTGTACCGTGCAGTGGTTCTACCAACACTGCTTTATGCTGCATCATCCTGGACTGTCTATGCGAGACACGCTCGACAGCTTAACTCTTTTCATCTTCGGTGCCTATGAAACCTCATGGGAGTATGTTGGCAGGATCGTGTACCAGATATGAAAATTCTTCAGAAGTCCCGTATGCAAAGCATCCATGCAATTCTGACTAGGTCCCAACTCCGCTGGACTGGCCACATCGTCTGTATGCCAGACAAGCGCCTTCCAAAGAGATTATTCTATGGGGAGTTGTGCGAAGGTAAACGTTCAAGTGGAGGGCAGAAAAAGCGCTTCAAGGATCACCTAAAAAGCTCTCTCAAGAACTGCAGCATCGATCCTAGCTCCTGGGAGACTACAGCACTTGATCACTCAGCCTGGCACACTTAGATCACTGCTGGCATCATGAAATTTTAAAAAGAAAGAACACTGCGGGCAATCCACAAGCGTAAGAAGTGGAAGGACAAATCCGTAAATTCTCCTACCCCGAACCTTCAGCACTCCTGCATGCACTGCAATAGAACTTTCCGTGCACGAATCAGACTTATCGGGCATCTACGAACTCACAAACTAAAATAGCTAATTACCAATTTTAATTATTATTATATATATATATATATATATATATATATATATATATATATATATATATATATATATATATATATATATATATATATATATATTTTTTAACATCACATTTAATGTTTTTTCATGCCATGCCCATCTTCGCTTGCGAAGAAGGAACATCATCATCATCATGGCATGTTCATTGTCAGAAAATGATTATCTAGTCCCATGTGAAAAGCTGGGGTAGGCATAATTTTTTATTTGATCTGGGCGGTCACATTCCCACTTTAATTTGAAAGTAGCTTTAATCGTTGCTTTTGCTACCTCATTCGTCGCTCCCATCTGTTGAATGTCCTCTGTTGAATGCCCCAACTTCTTTAGACTATCGTAAAGCACAGGTTTAAATTTAATTTCAATGAGACACGACAGACTATAGCTAAAACTAGTAGGTAATGATGGGCAATGATAACAAGAAATCATAAAAATTACAATACACAAATCACATTCAACGTTTCAACCAAAAGGTCTTTATCAAGATACAAACAAAACATCAAAGACGACTTCTTTAGTGAGTTTGAGATATTGACTGAGGTTTGAAAAATTTTCAGACAGGCTGTGATCAGATGAGAACAATGCTCTATAAGGGATATTCTACATTATAATGATCATCACAACAGGCACAAAATTTATAGCTAACAGAATCAAATCCAATTATAACAACTTGATCTAGGCCAACAAAATATTTATGTAATAACAGAAATTTGCTACAGACTTTACAGTACAAACTATAAAGAATAAATATACCTTTGGATTTTAAAAAGTGTTGTAGACTATTGACACTTGTTTAAAACGTATGCGCTATAGGGGGATTCCACTGTATATAGTCAGTCTACAAAGCAACTTTAATAAAAAAAATAGCTCAGAGTTCTTTAGTCTGTTGTGTAATCTGTTACCGGGCAACTACATTTTTGTGTGTGATTTTATATATGTACTGTAAAACTGATTACTTTGTGTTGTCCATTAATAACTATTGGTAAACAGTTTTACTGCAGTCCCACAAATTATTGATCAACCTGTCAATCTATAAAGTTATGTCCTTATTTGATAAGTTTCTATTTCAGTGTTAGATGTATGTTGTCTCTGTAAGGTTTTTTAGGTTATAAATGATCTTATTTTGATATTGGAAAAAAAATGTTATAAATCTCCATTTACTAATTGATGAAAAGAAGACTAGCATTTAATGATTGTTTGCAAGTAAGAACTTGTTATTTATTCATAATCTAATCATATATATTATTTATTCATTTGGTACAATATCTGTTATTTGAATAAGTGTTAAAGCTGACAAGGGTTCACAGTGGCATACAATTTCATTAGAATTCTAGGTCCATATTAAGTTTTTTTAAACTCTGAATAAGGCTTTAACTTGCAAGATATTGACAGCCATGAAATATATAGATTTACAGTAGTATAACTTGGATGTGTGTGTGTCTACAGTGGTGGACGTGTGTGTGGCTACAGCATAACTTGGTCCTGTGTGTGTCTAATGTGTGTGTCAGCTTGTCATTAGAAAATTTGGTCATCTCTTTCACAATGTACAGTAGACACACACACTGACACAGTCCAAGTTACACTGTAGACAAAGTGTTAATGGATGAAGGTCAAAATTATGTTCCAAAATAAAATTCAAACAAAATGACCTGCTGAAAGATAGAGTATGACAACAATGTAAAATTACCTGCTGAAAGATGGAGTATGTCAACAATGTCAAAGATACAAGAACATAACTGTCAACTTGTACATATTTCTTTTTTTTTATAGAATACATTCAGGTTTCATTGAACATGCCCATATTGAATGTATAATTCAAAATGTTATGGAATTTTAATGGATAAATGTATATGTTTGTAATATGTTAATTATTGATCTTTTATCCAACAGCGTTGCATGACAAAGAGTCAATAACAATCCTGATAACAGATTCTGGAAATAAAGAGTTGTGGAGATCCATGATCTCCAATGCCTGTCAACACAGCACCTGATAATACTGATGATGTAAAAGGGAAACAACTGCAGTTATTGTTTATGGTGTGAAGGAACTCTTTATGCAGAATTTGGAGTACACATTCAGATTTTTTAATGGCACATTAAAGTTGAAATACAGAATAATCCTTGAGAAAGTTGACAGGCATGCAGGAGGGCATCAAGGCACTTGTACAAGTACATAAATGTGACAATGAAACAATCAATGTGGAGTTGTTTCTATGATCAACAACTAGAAAGAAGTGGTTTCAAATCAACTGTCCGCCGAAGACGGATGTGTTGGGCCATTGGCGCAAATAAAACGGCAACACAATGCATTTCCATTCTCTGGACTACATTCAACTGGAAATCTTGTAGGATCATTGTCCTGTTACACGAGAAATCCAGTGGGAGTTTGAGAATGAACGCTGAAGAAGAAGAAATCAACTGTCATGAGCCAAGAATTGAAAGAACTAGATGATGACCTGACTGAGGAATACATAAGAGAGCTACTTCGTTTTGTCTATCACGTGATGATAATAAGTAGCCGGGTGTCAGAGTAACGAATACAACAGCTTTGCTCTAGTATGAAATAATAAGTGGGTGGTCAGGTTGAGCTGTACATGGACTAGAATTAATTGTTGCAGAAACTAGTCCTAGCATGACACTGACTTGACTATCTAATTTTTGCAGAAACTACACCTGTCTTAGCATGTCAATCACTGGACTGTCTAATTGTTGCAGGAACTACACCTGTCCTAGCATGTCAATGACTTGACTGTCTATAATAATATAAATAATGTTACTAAATATTCATGCAATAAAATCAACTGCAGTCATGTCCCTAGTTTGTTCCTTTATTGGGAGATTAAAAGAATGTCAACAGGAGCATAAGGATTATAAGAAGCAATTAAGTAACACAATAGATGAAACTTGGAACAGTGTAATTCATGGAGAACAGGGTAAAACTTGTTCCATGTTTCGATTGTTTGATTTCAGTTTTTCTGCAGTGAACACATGTTATTTATCTAAGTAACACAATGAGGTTACTTTTTATTGACTGTATGATAAATTGATAAATAGAAATAGCACAAGGATTAATGATTACTCTATTGACTGACAAACTGATCAACAAGAGTAACACAAGGATTAATGATTACTCTATTGACTGACAAACTGATCAACAAGAGTAACACAAGGATTAATGATTATTCTATTGATTGAAAAACTGATCTACAGAAGTAACACAGGGAATCATATTACTTTCATTTGTTTTTGAGAATACAAAATGAATGTATTTGTCCAGACAAAATTAAAAAAATGTACATGACACTGTTGACAGTGGTGACATGTAACTTGTTTGGTTTGGAAATTTAACTAGACGGTGACCCGATCATAATACGCAAACAGATGCTCGCAACGACATAAGCACGCAGGACAAATGTGCTCACAGCAAAAGTGTGCAAAACAATTAAAAAGTTGGTTAAAAATGAACTGTTTATAATCCCCTAAAATTGGGACACTTGTAATGCAAGAAAACATTGTTGTAATGGGTGAAATGTAATTTATTGTTACTTCAATCAAATTGGTCATATAATAATATTTAAACATATCTGCCTATCCAAATCTAACTTATCAAAATAAATAGCCAAAAAGTTATATTTAAATAATGTTAGCTAAATAAAGTTGAATGTTAATGTTGTGAGCCACTCCTCTCAAGTAATCCAATAATGGCACTGCTCCATATGTTGGGGCCAAAACCTGCACAGTCCATTAAGGTGAACGTATTTTGCCTTTGATGTCTCTAGATGTCTGAAGCCTGCCAGAAACCTCTCGATTTTTATTTCATAGTGATCCTGTTCTTGATGAAATGTCTCGACCAATTTTAGACCAAAGGGTGCTTACCATCGATAGTCTGTTGAAAAGAATGATGCCAAGATTCCGCAGAATTATTGGTTCGATGGAGGTTTTTGATCACGCAATCTTGGACGTTCCACGGAAAACCTTGGATTCGTATGTCGGTTTCTTCGTTGTTTGCCAATGTTATGTGTCTTCCGAGTAATTTACCATTGATGCTATCAGAGGAGAACAAGTATCCCCCAATTCCTTAAATATAGCATAAACATCAGCTACTGGAACAAAGCTTAGAGCAAGAATCATATTGATGTGAATTCGCACATTTGGATTGTCACAGTATGCTGCAGTGAGATTAAACTCCTGTACTTTTTGCCAAAGATTCTGACCGAAGTGGAACAGGCATCCACTCATCTGTCCCAGGTAAGACGATCACGCATGCATTCTGAGTGGTTTTTCATAATCCGCCATGATACTTGATGGGTTCAGTGTCGACTGTATTTCTTTCAGTTTACGCAGATATGTTTCCTCTAATTTCTCTTACAATAAGATGTAGATGAGAGGATAGATAGAACCATCGACCAAGATGTGTATCATAAAAACTTGATAGAAAATATGAAAAAGAAAAGCTGCTTGCCATAACATTAATTATTTAAAAAAAGACTACCCTATTTACTACTGCCACCCCGTGTATGACACGACCTCAATATTCTACTCTGACCATATTGGTTCTGACTGAATATTAATTATTGTATGAATATTCATTATTGATTAAAGTTGGCACACTTTTTTCAGCACGCATTTGCCTTTTGCACTTTTGTTAAGGCGCCCTGCTCACTATTTGCTTGTGGCATGTGTCTGGGTTATTAGCATTCGTCTGCGCGCATTTGCTTTGCGCTATTTTGTTACGACACCGACTAGACACCATTCACTCTCAAAGATTATTCTGTAGGGGACAATTTAGAGTGAAAATTTATGATGTGGACAAATAAAATCTTGGCTTGATAACATCAGGGGATGGCACTCTCACAACCCTAGCAAATTACAGGTTTTATTAGGGCTTTAGTTGTTTACAAGGGCATTTTTGGGACTGTATGAAGCTACTCACATGCTATGACTGATACTCTTTGTGAAGTGGCTAAATTGTTCATTTTCAAGATACCACTTGAATCTGCATCTACTATTTTCTCTCCATAGTCTTCTCAATACAACTTGTGAGACAGATTGATTGGTAGCTGGATGCATTGGTCTTGCATTTTCCTTTTCTTAAGATGTTTTTTTTTATGATAACTCTTCATATTTGAGGCACTGTTATTTTTTTCTCAGCTAAAGTTGAAAATCTCTAACAGTTTACGCTTATCGGCTCAGTTCAAATTGACTAATATTTCATTGGTGATTTGATCTGCCAGGTGACATTCTGGTCTTAAACTTGTACTTATGTAATGTACAAGTTTTTAGAATGTCTCACGTAGACATGACGGACTATCACTAAAAATAGGAGGTTATGATATGCAAAGAAGAAACCATACAAATTACCTAATATTGATTGTCATAGTCTCAAACTTGGAAACAGCATACTGCAGTTTCCTATTGAGACAGGATCCTTTATGGAAACAGGGATGTATGTCTGTTCTTTGACTGTATAGCATTCATATCTCTGCCTGATGGCTTATGGTAACTCTCAAATTCCTGTCAGAACTATATGTTGTAGCAAGTAGATTGACAGCTTGTTTCCCATGGAGAATTTTGCCTTCATCTTCTAGGGTTATTGTCTATTGGGAAAAGGAGCACTCTTTATTTAGGGATTCATAATATAGCCTCATAATATAGCCTCACTAGCCTCATAATATTTATAATATTTTAAATATTATAATATAAAATATTGTTTTTATCTAAGTTGAGTGTTCTTTTTTTTTGTTTCTCCACATTTTTTCTA
The DNA here is from genome assembly GCA_034231615.1 of Meghimatium bilineatum. Taxonomy (NCBI): domain Eukaryota; kingdom Metazoa; phylum Mollusca; class Gastropoda; order Stylommatophora; family Philomycidae; genus Meghimatium; species Meghimatium bilineatum. The sequence goes on along the minus strand of CM067298.1, from coordinate 86,607,344 downwards.
TTTTAGTTCTTTGAAACTCTGCTACACCATTTTTTTATGTATTGTGTGCATCAACTGAGAACTGTTTTTCTGCCTCCATTCTGGCTTTGTTCATTTCTTCCTGTTGCTCTTGAAGTGTGCTGGACCTCAATGGTGTGTGTACTGGTATCCACTGGGTGTCGATTCTCTGGGTAACTATTGACTGTCTAAACAAACTGATCAACAGAAGTAACACAATTGTAATCATAATGATTACTCCAAGCACTTAAATATAGGGAAGGATGTAGAGTTCAAATCCCCCATTTAGTAAAATAGTTGATAATATACAGCACAACACAACAAGTAAAAAACATCATCACCCTTGCCCACTTCTCATGATAAGACTAAGGAAATTTTGGTGGGTTTTTTTTAAATAGTTTTCCTAAAAGTTGAAAAGTGGTGAACACACCCAAGTGTTCGATATACCTGCTCTGAACAAAGACACAAAACATATGTACTGGTTATAAATCCTAATATATTGTATTCTGTATATACTTGTATGACACATGTAGTGCTCCTAGATGTTGATTGTTGTCAGATTTTCTGGGTGTGTTTATTGCTGATTCCATGCATAATTAATTAGTCATCTGTGGCATTAGAAGTCATTGATAGCATTTCTATGTTATATATGGTATCATATGAGAAAAGTGTGTGTGTGTGCATGTGTTACTAAAGATAAACAGTATTTTAAAACTATTGTTGTTGTTCTGTGTCACTTTCTCTCTCTTCCTTATTATATTTTTATTTGTTCTTTATTGTCTCAAACTTTATCACATCTTTTTACTTTATGAAATTAATTTATCACATTTTATAAAGGTTACTTACAGAAAATGAATTCAAGATAAAACATAAAATATGTGTTACTTTAAAATCATGTTTGGAATCATTTAAGGTAATCATTTATGATTGTATTTTATTAATTTTTTTAAATACAAAAAGTTTCTTTTAGTAGAATAATTTCAAGTTTTATGATGTTTATAGAAATAGTCCCTAAAATATCTCACTGGAAAATATGTTACGGAAATAGAAACTATCTCGTGGAAAGTATCATTTGTACTCTGTCTGAAACAAAACTATAAAACATGAAAATACAGCAGTAATGCAATGTCATTTCTTGTGTATTAGTGAAATATCGTAATGTACCCACGCAATGATCAGACATTCCGCCAATGTAGGTAAACTAATATGTTTGACTTTGTGCCGTCCATTATATTGTGATGTAATTTGTCTACTGTCCTAGGTCAGACAGGTGTTGATCTTTACTGCATTGTTCATCCACAAATGTCAGTAAGCTAGCTGTTTTGTAGCAGAGAATTATTTAACTCACATCATGGGAATTGTCATAATTGGTGACATGAATACCATCCAATCTTATATTTGAGAACCATCGCTTAAAGCTATGTTGTTACGTGCTATGAGTGGTACTCTCAGCAGGTGGCTTTCTGTTTTGTTGAGAGGGATGGAGTACATATGGGGTAATCTGAGTACAATGAAGTCAACCCTCTATATCTTTTTAACCATTTTTCCCCTTGAGTATGAGGTACTGGTATATCATTTTCTAATAGCTGGTTTCTTTTTGGCAAATAACAAGTGACCATGATCCCTGATCAGTAAGTAACTTAGCCACAACACTACTGTGGCACCTTGAGTATCTCTCTTTCTTGAATAAGACCTCATGTTCCAAACATCAACTTGTGTTTTTGTTCATCTGTAATTAATTGGGTACTTAGAATATTTTTTTATTTTAAATTACCATGTTACAAATTCATTGTATTTAATGCTTCACCCTTATGCCATAAAGTGTTTTGAAGGAATTTCTAGTGAAACATGTCAAGAGTCAGTGAAAGATACCTGTAAGGAGAGTACCAACAACCCAAAAACAATAAACATGAAGGCCTTTTAGTGAATAGACCTAATGTCTTGTTAATGCTCATATATGGCACACTGTCAACAGTAGATCAACTCCGCAGCAATTGAGTATCGACTGCATTGCACCTTACATATCGAAACCTGCCCTAGTGAAATGAGTTTCCAAGACAAATATTATGAAATGAGATTACATGGAAAAAAATACAATATAAACTACCTCACACAGAAATAGAGTGTGCAAGTTTGCACCCCTCTCAAAGGATGACATATAGGCCTAAATGTATCTTTATACCCATATTTCTATATTTTTCAGAATCAGACCACCTTGCATTTGAAAATGAGATTTTGGTATCTCTGAGACAGAAAAAAACCCATTTAACCTAGATTTAGTCAGTGAGTTGTAAAAACTATGAGCTATAGACCTATATTTTGTCATCTGGCTGAAATGGATTGAGAACCTCTATGAAGTTTAATGATGTTGGTTTTTGTTGAACATCTCAATAAAAGTTGTTGCAGTATCAGTGTACATTGATAGTGTTTTCAATTTTTTCCCAACATTGTCCTATTTGATTGTGATATAATTTGTGCTCATCAAGAAGAGAAACATTTTAAAACATGACTAATTTTCATCTTTCAGAAATGAAATATTGAAACAATCCAGTTCTGGTAATTGATAAATATGAAAAAAAATATGTGTATAATTACAGACTTCCCTAGTTAGCTCAATCTCCTTGAAAACAGTACCATTGTGATTGTATGCACTTATTCCAGTACTCCTGCCACTGAAGTAAGTAATCCCCCCCTCTCCAGTATGCATTTCTTGGAATAGGCAAAGCTTGGAACAGGGTAATGAAGTCTTGTTAATCACTGGAAAAACACATAATAACAAACACAAATCAATGTTTTGACCAAAGGGCCTTTATCAATACTACATAAACAACAAAATGACAAGCAACAACAGCACTTTTGACATTCACTTGGCAGAGCTAAATGTGGAGATAACTCAGAAGACTGCAACCGTGTGTTCTGTAATTGCCTGTTGAATGTCATTTTTGCTACAGTAAGTAAATATTATCAATATTTCTTGGAATAGCAACGATGTCTCGTTGCTTTGACTTGAATCTTTTTAGTTCAGTGGTAGAGAGGTTAGTAGCCTCTTCTTACAAACTCAACTCACTCGGATTAGCTCATGGTTTAAAATCTGATAATCCCATATTGTACTGGCGATGTAATTTGATGCATTGTTGGTGTCTAAATATTCAACAATTGTTGAATAGCAATATCCTATAACAGTACAGAATGTACTTGCATTATTACTGTTATCCCATTTATTAAATATTATTATCCTAATATTATTATTCTAATATTATTATCCTAATATTATTATTCTAATATTATTATCCCTTTATTATTATCCTAATATTATTATCCCTTTATTATTATCCTGTTATTGAATTATTATTTTTAGGTATTAGTAAAGTACTCTCTATACAGAATTTGAAATCAAAATACTGAATGTAGGTTGTTTTTTTTGGACTGAAACACAGAATTCAGATGTTCTCTTTGGCTCAAAAACAGAATTCGGGGATTTTGTTTGGCTCAAATATAGAATTCAGGGTTTTTTGTGGGGGTTCAAATACAGAATTTGGGGGTTATGTTGGCATGAACAGAGTATGATCCCTCTGGAAATTGACAGGTATGCATCATGTACTGATAATCAGTTGTTGTCAATAGTGTGAATATTTGCAAAAATAATGATGTACCTCTACTCAACTGAAAAATAAATATGAGCTTCAACTTATTGAGAGTAAATAAGCCTATACTTCATTGAAGTTAAATGATCTTTACACAAATTATATGAACATGGTGAGAGTCTTTTGAAAATGGATTCATTGATCATCATCATTCATTGGGGAAAATTGTTATTGGATTTTGCTTAGTGCTAACTTTCTCATGGCTCCAAGTGTAATGATAGTCTGTCCTTTCTTCTTCTGCAGACTAGTCATGCTAAATTATCAAATATTTTTTCTCATGAAACAAAATGAAATATTCTTCAGATTTAACCTATAGCTACCCATACAAAAATTATGCAACTTTCTCTGGAACTCTGCCATTTTTTATGACTTCTGATTTTTCTGCACGTGTTTGCATTTTTGACATAACTTTTTATTTACTGAGTTATTGATTTCAAATTTGGAGATAATAGAGATAAGTGGATACTGGGTATAGTTTGCAGGTGTTGTTTGCTTGTGTTTTGTTGTGGACAATGAACATTGACTGTGTGGATAGACACACATAAAGAACTTACAGTGTCGAGGTTATCCGTAGGCCTAGCTGTAGAAAACACGGTTCAGCAAATTCCATGTCGTAAATGATTATTTACACCACTATTGTCTTCGTTTGAAACATCTTCCATGAACAATTCCTGTAAAATGGCATAAATGAAGTTAGGTCTACATAATTTGGTTTGTAAATGTGAAAAGGTCAAATAAATTACCACTAGGCTTATATATTGCTGTGGGAAAACCAAGGGAAATCACTCTATTCAATATTTATTATAATAGAATGATGGGAAATTAACAGATTGTTGTACATGACTACAAATGGCTATGTCCACTGGGACATATTTCGACAACGGGCACCTATGGCAAGAGTAAACACATCGAAAAATGTTAATATGGGGCTCTACAGGTTAAGCAGTAACCAGGTCTTCACTGCTACCTGGTTGTAATTAATAGGACCAACATCATGAGAATAGGCAATCTGTAAAGATACCAATCGCTCAATCTTGAGGGAGTGATTGCATCCATGATAAAAGCAGAATTTTTTTTTATCTTGGGAATGTCCACTAACAGTAGCAAGCAGCCTTTTTTCTTATGTATACGTTCTTACAGGAAATGTAATAAAAATTATTTGATTTGTCTTTAAATTACAATCAATATTATAATAGTTTAGTTTGTATCTTTTAATGCAATCATGAGCATTAAAAATAGTGATTGTGTGTTTAATGCAATCATGAACATTAAAAATAGTGATTGCGTGTTTAACGCAATCATGAACATTAAAAATAGTGATTGCGTGTTTAACGCATTCATGAACATTAAAAATAGTGATAGTTTGGGACAATTTTAATAGTTACGGACATTACAACATGAGATATGTGATTCTAAAATAAAACTCAACTTGAAAATAGGTCTATGTGTACATGGATTTCTGTAGTGCCAAGTATTGTGTCATGCATATTAGCGTGAATACACATAAAAAAATATGTGGGTACACAAAATACATATACATTATTATTTTATATATTCATTCTGCTACTAGTAAACAAATTGATTGTTTGTTGCTTTCTATTGGCAGTGCTATAATGATAAGTTTTGTTTAGTGCCTCAACTTATTAAATATATCTTTGTTATATTCTTTTATTGACAGTGTTATGAGAGAATTAGTTTTTTTTAGTGCCTCAATTTATTAAACATTTATTATATTTTAACCTTCACCAAGCCTATATCAACCCCGGCCGCCGAAAAACAAAATGGCGGCGCGCGCTGTTGGCGGCCCATCCCACCCAACGAGAATATCTTGAGATTTACACGTACCACAGTCCGTGCACATAGCTGGGGACATGCGCAATCGAAGCCGGTACATCCCCCACTTCCGAAATGATCGTTTTTGAGAATGGCTAGCTATTCGTAGACGTTTAAGAGCAATTAATCTGACCACATCTGCACACCGGTACGATGCCATGATGGTAGATCGGTTTTAAAGACCTTTATTTCATCGTATTTCAAATAAAATAACATTGAATTGTGGCTTGAATCATGAATTATTAGGTTATTTAGTTTCACAGCAGTGAATATACAGAATGCCGTGTTGGTTTGGGGACTTGTACGTTTGATATCGAATATGTTGAAGTGGCAGAAAAAATTACTCTAGGCCTAAGCTCAAAGAACTATTTTACTGCAAATCTACATGTTTTATACAGTTCCCCCGGCTATATTTTGACAATTTCGCAGTGAAAGAACATAAATACAACAGATTTGCGTGATTTAGTTTACAGTGTTGCCAAGGAATTCGATATGTAAGGTAAGTTATTTTTTTCCTCTTTATTTGTTATAAAATATGTTTTTTGTGAAAAACGTCTTTACCACTTTCTCATACGTCTGGTATCACACACATACGTACATAAATTACACCAATATATGCATAATTCAATTCTTTATTTATATGTGCAAATATTATTTAAATATCTCTAACAACCAAAAAATTATCACATTTTCAAAACAGTCACCATCAATAACGCAAATTTTCAAAAACTAATCCGGTGGCAGGGAGACGTTTCGTATTTTTTAATCTGGCTTGCTAAAGGTTCAAACCCAGCATTTCTGGAATAATTTTCATCATATAATTTGTGTTCTACACAAAACAATACCACACAAAAATAGTATGTCATCTTGCACTTATTTAAGAACTTATTCTATGGAAACCAGTGCAGATGCATTTCCAAAGTGAGGTTTCATTTTAGGACCCCCAAATTGAATACGGTTTAGTTTGGGTGTTAATACAATCAATGGGTTTTAGAATATGGATTGGTTTTGGGTGTTTTAATACAATCATGAATATTATAATATCTTTTAGTTTGGGTGTTTTAATACCATCATGGAAATTAGAATATGGTTTGGTTTGGATGTTTTAATACATTCATGGATACTATAAAACTGTTTTGTATATCACGTATGATTACTCAGGATGACAATTGTTTATTCTATCTTGGTGTTTTCATACATTTGCACCTCATTTGTGTTGTAGTAAGTTACAAATATCAATAGTAGTAGTTGCATAACTTCACAATACTTCTGTTGCTGTCACAGCTGAAGTTTGTACATTTAATTATTATAATGTGTACAATTTCTTACAGTAATGGCAGTGTTAATTTATAACAAATTCTTTGTAATTTATAACAAAGTTTTGTCATGTCCTCATCTCTAAGTCAGTTAAATCAGCATTTATTTTGTGTTATTTTTGGTACTTGGAAGGAATGTGTATTCAAAACATAGAAAGTGCTGCGATTGGGTTTCCATGGAATGTAGGCCCCTAGATAAATGAAATGGGTATTTTATAACTATAGGCCTACATTTTGCATGGCTTTTTTGGTTGGCAATGAATTGTAGTAAATATTTACCCGGTACTGTGAAAAAGTGCTGTTGATTGTGCATGTCTAGTTTCTTAATGAAATCCAAATGCTAATGCTAACCCTAACTCTTTGTTTATGTCTGCGTTTTGTTATAGTGTAGATGACATTTAGTGAATAATTTACTTTGTAAAGAACATTACACATATTTACTGCAAAGCTACATCATCTAGGAAATTTCCTCTTTGATAGGGGAAATCATCCAAGGACATCCAATTGAAAAATTTTCTATGTTCTGAGTGCACATTCCTTTCGTGACATCATTTTCTAATCTGCATGTTTTTTAATGCACACTCATTGCCTGTTTTTATAAACTATCAGGAAGACATTCTGTATATCAAGTAATTCATAAATTAAAATTCACCAAGGATTGTTTTTCATAACACTTTGGGTAATAGCTGTATTATAATATCCACAATTACAATCATGGATTTATGAAACAAGATGAATAAATGTATGTCATTAGTAACCCCTGTCTTGGTGTTTATGTGAGATAGTGAGTTTGCTTTGTTTTCCTTATTCAACTTTTACACATTATCACGACTGACCAATTGATGTGATCTAGTTTATCTTCAATGTTGTTCCTTTGTGTATAATTGAGGAAAACAAATTTCTATGTGTTTCTTGAGTTAACTTCATAATCAAATAGTTAGTTAGTCATTGGATCATCATCACTGCACTCCAGACAAGTCCATAGGCACTCAGATCTCTCCTTGAGTGTATCCACCTTTACACGTTGACAGACAGTCCCAGTACGTCGTTGATTGACCATCATTCTTTCTTGCCCACGAAACTGCTCCTTTCTAGCGATACCATATTTCAAACCAAATTCCTTTATTCTAGTCATGGAACAAGAGTCATCGTCACTTATACAGTCATTTGTTTGTGCGTTTTCCCGTAGGGCGTTCATAATGTCTGCTCGATCCATCGCTCCACTAACAGCCGTAGTAGCAGCATTCGCAGCCAACCTATCTGCTCTCTCATTACCCCGGACTCCAGAATGTCCTGGCACAAAAATGAAAGCCACTTTACGTATACAGGAATTCTTCACTGCATCCAGCCACTGTTCCTGAATGAATGTATCCCGCCTGAACTTTCACAATCATGCTCATTGAGTCACTGAGTATGCAGGCATGCTTGCAGACACACATTGCAAAGCTTTGGTTACTGCCGAAATCTCCATTGTCATGATGCTTGTTGTCTGAGCGAATGCACCACTTTCCTCTCTGATGGTCTACCCCACCTTTGGGCTGTGAAGGCCCAAGCACTCCTGATGTGTCTCTCAACCGACCCATCTGTATATATAATCATATCGCCTTCCTTGGAATTTTCACCGATCAGAGCGCGTACCTTCGACTCCACCACTGTTGGAAACCATTCCCTGCATTCTCTATTGAGTGTTATTATTACTGTGAAGGCCGTCAGATAATCTAAGGGTGTACGACTCCATTCCCCACTATGTAGCACATCTACCAATCTACACACACTCTGTATAATATCCTCTGCAAAATATAATCAAATATGAAGCACTAAGTTACAGAAAACATCCTACACATTTATAAGTTCAATATCAAATCACAAAATAAAAGCATATGTGTCTAATATGAGTTATGATGCAGGTTATCATCAGCACGCATGGGACAAGTCTAGAGGCGTTCTGGCTCAATAAATTCATCAGTGTAGCGACTGACAGCTTCAGTTCGATTTTGATTTATGTCTCTTCGTATATCTATTGTTTCCTTTTACAGGCTGTTCTGATATTTACACCAATCTCATGCAGTCTTGAGAGCGACAATAATTCACACTTGAAAATCTTCTGAGCAGATGAGATCCTTCAGCACATTAACTTTGTCAGATTGATCCATTGATGTACTTATTGACACTGTGGCCATGCTCACCAGTGTATTGGCTGTCATTATCCTCAACACCAGAACATCCTGACACAAATATGAAAGTAGTCTTTCTGGTGATATGTAGCGTCAATAATTCCACCCACTGATGCCAGGCAATTACCGCTTCAACTTTGAAGAGCACGATCATTGAGTTGCTGAATAACTATGCATGAGAATAGACATGACATCAGCCATAAACGTGCCTCCATCACAACCTTTATCACCATCCTAAGACTGATTGTGGTTGTTTGAAGGCATTGCTGGATTCTTTGATAGTTTTCCCACTAGATCAAACAGATAAAGCCCAGACACAGGTTGATGACGAATGATCCATCAGTTTAGATTATTACATCATTTTCTGCAGTCGAGTGTGATGACTACAAAGAAGGTATCCAGTAGAGTGTGATGACTACAGAGAAGGTATCCAGTAGAGTGTGATTACAAAGAAGGTATCCAGTAGAGTGTGATGACTACAAAGAAGGTATTCTTCTGTAGAGTGTAATGACTACAGAGAAGGTATTCTTCTGTAGAGTGTGAAGACTACAGAGAAGGTATTCTTCTGTAGAGTGTGATGACTGCAGAGAAGGTATCCAGTAGAGTGTGATTACAAAGAAGGTATCCAGTAGAGTGTGATTACAAAGAAGGTATCCAGTAGAGTGTGATTACAAAGAAGGTATCCAGTAGAGTGTGATTACAAAGAAGGTATCCAGTAGAGTGTAATGACTACACAGAAGGTATTCTTCTGTAGAGTGTGATGACTACAGAGAAGGTATCCAGTAGAGAAGGTATCCAGTAGAGTGTATTACAAAGAAGGTATCCAGTAGAGTGTGATGACTACAAAGAAGGTATTCTTCTGTAGAGTGTAATGTCTACAGAGAAGGTATTCTTCTGTAGAGTGTGATGACTACAGAGAAGGTATTCTTCTGTAGAGTGTGATGACTACAAAGAAGGTATCCAGTAGAGTGTGATTACAAAGAAGGTATACAGTAGAGTGTATTACAAAGAAGGTATCAAGTAGAGTGTGATGACTACAAAGAAGGTATTCTTCTGTGAGTGTGTTGACTACAGAAGGTATCCAGTAGAGTGTGATTACAAAGAAGGTATCCAGTAGAGTGTGATTACAAAGAAGGTATCCAGTAGAGTGTGATGACTACAAAGAAGGTATCCAGTAGATTGTGTTGACTACAAAGAAGGTATCCAGTAGAGTGTGATGACTACAGATAATGTATCCAGTAGAGTGTGATGACTACAAAGAAAGTATCCAGTAGAGTGTGTTGACTACAGAGAAGGTATCCAGTAGAGTGTGTTGACTACAGAGAAAGTATCCAGTAGAGTGTGATGACTACAAAGAAGGTATCCAGTAGAGTGTGATATTTACAAAGAAGGTATTCATTAGAGTGATGACTACAAAGAAGGTATCCAGTAGAGTGTGATGACTACAAAGAAGGTATCCAGTAGAGTGTGTTCACTACAGAGAAGGTATCCAGTAGAGTGTATTACAAAGAAGGTATCCAGTAGTGTGTGATGACTACAAAGAAGGTATTCTTCTGTATAGTGTGATGACTACAGAGAAGGTATTCTTCTGTAGAGTGTGATGACTACAGAGAAGGTATTCTTCTGTAGAGTGTAATGACTACAGAGAAGGTCACTTCTGTTAGTGTGATGACTACAGAGAAGGTATTCTTCTGTAGAGTGTAATGACTACAGAGAAGGTATACTTCTGTGAGTGTGATGACTACAAAGAAGGTAATTCTTCTGTAGAGTGTGTTTACAGAGAAGGCATCATCTAATGCCAGTGAAATGGGTATCTACTTCTCCCCAGAATCAATGCAAGTGCTTTATATTTATGACAGGATATGCAGGTGTTGAAGTGACATGAGCAAACAATACACTGGCGAGTATGGTCACACTGGCATAATAACAGAGATGCCAACGAGCACCCGGAAACGTAATGTCGTCGGTGTCTACAGATGCCTATAGGGTCCTAAACATTAAAGAATACACCAATTGGGCATTTTAAAGTGTTATTAAATAGGGACATATGTTATAAATCCATGCACTATAAAGGGATTCCACTATACTTTGTTTCCCTGTTATACCTCACACACATAGATAAAAGTTAAATATAAACATTCCAAATATCAGACAACATTCATAAATACAAAAAATAATACACATGAAGAGTTGATACAGGTATTTCAGACGCATCATTTCAGAATGTTTAATCAAAGCAAACACCAACAGCATTACAAATCTTTAAAAAAAAAATATATTATATACCATCATAAAAGTAAGTAAAACAAGTTATTGTAGGAAGTATTCATGAACATGTGCAAATTATGTTAATCTAGATTCTGCACCAGCATAAAACTTAGTTCTGTATTTGTTACAGTGCAGCTGATGTTAGCATATATCTAGAGTAGCTACAGTGCAGCTGATGTTAGCATATATCTAGAGTAGCTACAGTGCAGCTGATGTTAGCATATATCTAGAGTAGCTACAGTGCAGCTGATGTTAGCATATATCTAGAGTAGCTACAGTGCAACTGATGTTAGCATATTTCTAGAATAGCTACAGTGCAGCTGATGTTAGCATATATCTAGAGTAGCTACAGAGCAGCTGATGTTAGCATATATCTAGAGTAGCTACAGAGCAGCTGATGTTAGCACATATCTAGAGTAGCTACAGAGCAGCTGATTTTTAGCATATATCTAGAGTAGCTACAGTGCAGCTGATGTTAGCATATATCTAGAGTAGCTACAGTGCAGCTGATGTTAGCATATATCTAGAGTAGCTACAGTGCAGCTGATGTTAGCATATATCTAGAGTAGCTACAGTGCAGCTGATGTTAGCATATATCTAGAGTAGCTACAGTGCAGCTGATGTTAGCATATATCTAGAGTAGCTACAGAGCACCTGATGTTAGCATATATCTAGAGTAGCTACAGTGCAGCTGATGTTAGCATATATCCAGAGTAGCTACAGAGCAGTTGATGTTAGCATATTTCTAGAATAGCCACAGAGCAGCTGATGTATACATCAAACAGTAAAATATTTATTAAAAATTGTTTTAGTTTAAAATTCATGTTAGCAATATTTGGTTAAATTATCCACAAACAATTGTTCAATTCAATATACAGAAATCTCAGACACATGTAGTATCCTAAAGAAACATTAATAATGTAAAAATAAAATGCATAAACAGAATTAACCAAATAGACGAGGTCAACTAAAGTACTACATGGAATAATATAATTTTTTATTACCATAGAACTAATTGACTGTCAAACATGACTTGACATATTCACATATAACTAGTTTAACTGTCAAACATATGTTATCTACATACCCAAGTGAAAGAAATGTAAAATGGTTAATATAATAGAGAGCATCCCACAGGGAGGAGTCCTATCCCCCACACTCACAATTTTCATAGATGACCTGCCAAAGCTATTCATCACACCATACATACATACGGCTCTCTATGCAGATGATCTCGATATATTAACACAAGTAGAATACATAGGAGTTGCACAAGTAAGAATGCAGGAGGACATGAATAAAATTGAAAATGGGCAAAACCTAGGGTGCTCAAAGAAATAAAAGCAAGACCGTCAACACACTTCATCCTCTACACAAAACTGGAAAACTATACTCTCACACTGGACAATACCCAACTTCCAAAAGAAAAAAAATCTGGTCTACCTGGGACTAAAGTTTGGCAAGAAACTTACATGGGGATTACATATCGAAGAGACAGAAATAAAAGCCAAATCAAGACTACAAATAAGGAAAAAAAAACTATCTGAGACATTTAGGGGAGTTAGCAAACAAACCATAAGACAAGACTATGTAGATCATATTTGCCCAACTCTAGAATATGGATTGAGCAACATATGCAATGGCAGCAAATATCAATCTCCAGAAGCTGGACAAAATTCAGAATGCAGGTCTCCAAATTATTACAGTAGCACACCTATAGCAGCAATGGAAGCGACAGCTGAATTACAAAATATAATGAACCATCAGTCTCAGTCAGTCAGTTCCTCTTTTGCCAAGTTTGGCACATAGGGAGGATGTCATAGTTCTCCATGCCTGTCGGTTGGTTGCCAAGTATTGCAGATCTTGTGCATTTATGCCTGTTGATTTTAATTCATTCATAAATGTTCTTCTGAGCATTGTTTTTGGTCTTCCCTATTTTCTTTTTCCGTCTGGTATCCACATGAAGACATGTTGTGGAATTATGTCTTCCTTCAAGAATATAATGAACAACAGGGATGAGAAAATCACAATAATTACTGAAATATTTAAATGTCTGAAACATCACCTTATGCATAAGTAAATAAATGAACAAACAAAAAAATGACTAAAAAGACTAAGCTTCAATCAATTGTTAAAAAAATGAAAACCAATAAACCATTAGTGTTGCAAACACCTCAACCACATATACTACAGAACTTACGATTCCAGGCATTGAGAAAAGAACTATGAAAACACTACTGCTCTCAAAACAAAGACACTTAATCACCTAGACATCCAATAACACCCGCTCACGGTGGATTAAAACAGTCACAGATGGATCATCTGAGTATGGAGGATCTGGGATACCAATACTTATACCAAACACCCCAAAAATGGAATTCTCAGTTTCAACTGGAAAATTAACAAACCACAGGTCATAGCTACAAGCAATCTTAGAAGCATCTACGGCACTAGAAGAACAGGGACTCAAAAGGAGCAAACATAGTCTTCCTCTGCAACTGCATGTGGATTCTCCAGATTATTCAATGCAAACCTAAAGATCTAATAAAAACCTCATAAATTTTAAATCAACTGTCTACTAACAATGTGGTGCTGCTGTGGATCCCTACAGATTGTGGAATTGAAGGAGATGAGGCAGCTGACAGATTGGCAAAAGCAGGTGCAAAAAAAAGGAACAATCCCATCAGAATATCAATGACTGAAGCAAAAACTCACACCAAAGGAAAATATAAACATACATGGAGTCAGAGAACAGGCAGTAAATGGTGGACATCCAGATTAAGGATTCACCATGTCCCAGATATACATTGGCAACACTAAGGAAACAACATGTTTGCTAAATGATTTATGACAGACTCAACACAAACTATATTCACAGTTTAAGATAACTGTGACAGAACACAACACCTGCTAATGATATAGGTATTATCATCTTCTAGTCTGAAAAATGCATTAAAGTAAGATGAATATCTGCTATTTAAAGCTACAAATGGCACTTGACATGGCCTCTGAAAATTCACAATCTAATTTTGCAATATTCTATAGCTCTGTGAAGACATTCTTCACATGGGTTACTAAATTCACAGTAATTTAGTTCAACACTGATTAAAACTTTACATTAAATATTCTTTATATGCTTGAATGCCGAGATTTCATCTCTTCAACAACATTTTTAACTAGCAAGTTTGCTGTTTGGAGAATGTCAAACAGCTCATCAATGCTGGCCTTCTTCAAGTATGAGGGTGAACATTGTTTCCCTGTCTCTTTGACACATGACAGCATTTGAAGTCTTTTGTCATGTGGTGTTTCATCTACTTTTATCCCATCATCATCAATTACATGGCAGATGCTACTTGTCTCCTTTGTGCAAATGAAATTAGGAGTCAGCAGTGGAGGTTCTGGGTCTGAATCTATATAAACAGAAATGAAAGTGGTTAACAAGATGTCTGTTCATTCATTTTAAAAAAAGATAATAAAATGTTAATAAAATAAGGCATGCTTAAATCTAGAAAATATTTAACAATATTTTGTTAGAATCCAAACTAATGTTGTTCATGTTTTACGACAGTTATGTTTGCCAAATTTGTTCTTTTTGTTTCAGTCATGCTCACAATCCTGATGGTTTTTGCATAGTTGTCCAGGAACCAGAATGCATTGTGTCATGGTTTCAAGCTTTGCTGAGATATCTGCGCCTTTCAGCCTGACATCCATCTCAAACATTGCTCTTAACCTGAGTGAGACAACCTGATTCACCCCAAAACCTTCTTAGTCATCGCTTAGGACATGTATGGCATATCACAGCGTTGTTATTCTTTGTTTCCCTTTCCAACTCAGCAACACAGTGGCACTTTTAACCGATCCAGCACTATGGCTGAGAGCTAGTGAGGGAGAGTATCTTACAATCTTGAGATCTGGTCGCATACCAGTATTTAATTAGCTGCAAGGAGTGCAGTAGAATGTTTGATAGTGAGCTTGCTTACTATCACAGGGTTGCATCGTGAAAGGTTCGAAACCACGCTTTGGACAAAAACAAAATCAGGGTAATTATTTCTTGCATGACACAGCCGTCCTCAAATCGACCCAGCTGCAAAAGGGTATTTGACGCATGAGTTAGGAAAGGTAAAGACAATAAGGAAGGGAACTGACCACCCCAAATAATAATTGCTTCAGTTTTGTACATGAAGAGGTATCTTCATCCCCGACAGCAGGTTCCTGCCATGGGACCTATCGTTTACCTTAATTAGGAACAGATGAACAACTGGACATTTCAAAAGTAATAGCAACCTGAATGTAAATATTAACAGAAAATCACTAATCAAATGTTTCTGGGTTGAATGCTATGTCCTCAATAGAATATACAATCATGGAGTATAGATTACCCTCTCAGTCACGATCTGAGCCAAAACATATAATTGTGACTACAGCAGTAATTTTCACCTTCTTTTTCTTCTCCCATAAAATTCATCATGTCCACAAAATAGTGTGTCAGTAGGCAAAGACTTTGCTAAAGAAAGTGTGGCAGTAAAATTGCTAAGAGCATAAAATCTTGTAATACTGTTCTACTGCTACATGTCTAGGAATGTAAAATTCAGCCCTCGGCTAACTTCAAGTGAGGCTGTTTTGTTGTTGTCGATAATCCTAAAGCAAGTGAGTAGTTCTACTCTTGGCAGCACAATGCCATTCTTAAAAAGTGCACGTCTTCTGAAGTTGACTTAGTGATCCATACAGTGAATTAGTGACTGTTAGGGATATCTGTAAAAGTTTTTTCTGGCAGTTGGAAAGGTAAAGGCAGTAAATAAGGTGGTGTTCTACTGTTTCATTGGGATGAGAGCAATGTCTACACTTAGGAAATTCCTCCGGTTTGATGCGGTTTAAGTGGCTATTGACTCTTGCATGTCCTGTTTGAAACTGAAAGATAAGGGATTGATTTCACCAAGTTAGACTGCAAATGTAAAGGTAATATGTCTTATAAACCAGTGTCATTAGAACATTGTTTTCCACAAGTGCTCAGCTGTCTAGTCAGTGATTGACCAGAAACCACCTGACTAGTATAACTACCTCTCTTGCCTAGTAGTGATTACACCATTCCTCAACTTTCCCAGAGCATGAGCAACGGTACATTATTTTCTGATGGCTGGATAAACCATGAGAAAAATGTGTATTTCAAACAGTTAATAGTGAGTGGACTAAAAACCCTGGTTTCCTCATCAGTGAGCAAATGACTTAACAATTACACTACCGCCGAAGTTAGACTCACTAGTTATACAGCAATGCTCAAATGTAAAAACAAATTGCCACCATTTCTAACCACACTTCTCTACTAAAATACATTTTATGGCCCCCAGTTGTGACAGTAAAAAATGTATTCTTACTTAAATACTTGAAAGAAAATCATTTATATAAAAACGCCCATCTCATTTAACAATGTTCCCATAAGTCTAACACAGACAGACACACACCTTTGATTGGAGACAGTTTCAAGTCAGCTCTAGGGTGAATCCGGAATTCTTCATCATCAATGCTGGATGGTGTAATTTCTGGCAAAAAGGAATCAACAAGAACAATCATGAAGCGAGAAAGTATGCTTTGAATCATTGTGCAGAAAAAATGTGACATTAAGCATAGCATTAATCCATAGCATAGGTTCACAAACTTTTTTGGAACACCACCCACTTTGCAAGACAAATATTGTAACTCGCCACTCCCATTTTATCAGTTTTCCGCGTTCAAGCCGTTTGATATTTTTGACGTGTGGTTTTTATACAATTGTAGTAATGGATGAATTACTGCTTATGCTGTTAAATTATTGAAAAAGTAGTGATGAATATATGTAGTGACTTGAACAGTTATTGCTGTAGGCCTACCAATATTGATGAAACATAGCCCATATTTAAAGTGTATGCTTGATTAACATTATGCACATTTTCATGCAATGGTTTAAATATGAAAATTTAGAATAGATATAAATAGATTGCATACAATGGTAAAAATTTTATTGTAATAATTTAAACACAAGAAAATATATCGCAAAAAAAATGAGAATAATTAATTTTTTAACATATATATATATATATATGTATATATATATATATATATGTATATATATATATATATGTATATATATATATATATGTATATATATATATATATGTATATATATATATATATATATATATATATATATATATATATATATACATATATATATATATATATATATATATATATATATATATATATATATATATATATATATATATATATATATATATATATATATATATATATATATATATATATATATATATATATAAATTTCTTCCATAAGGAGCCACCGACCCTTAGACTGCCTGCTGCTGGTGGACCGCTGGATCAGCAAGCAATCCAACCAACAAAATACCATTTAAAACAATTATAATACAATAAATAAAGACGAGAATTAAATACAAGATAGACACTGAGATCCCTGAAGAGTAATTCGGTTTTAGGAAAAACAAAGGAACCAGAGAAGCTATTCGTAATATCCTACTATTGATAGATAAATATATAGAAGTCCAATAAATGATCTATATTTGCTTCATAGACTACAGCAAGGCTTTGACAAAGTCCCAAAATAAAAAATTAATTGAATGTCTTCAAGAAATAGGCATAGATAGAAAAGACATCAGACTGATTAGAAATACATATTGGGAACAGACTGCATCAAATCAATAAGGTGTGAAAACAGCTACTCACCATACACAGAAATAAAAAGAGGGGTAAGACAAGGATGTATTTTATCACCCAGCCTATTTATTATCTACACAGAATATCTTTAAACACATAGAAGGACTCAAGATCAGTGGGAAAATAATAAACAACCTGTGATATGCAGATGACATTGTTCTTTTAGCAGAAAGTGAACATGCACTAAAAAGACTAATAGATGAAGTCGTGAAATCAAGTAAAGAATATGGACTGGATATAAACATCCAAAAAATACAAAAACCATGATAATCAGTAAAGTCATAGAAGAACAGGTGCTAAACACAAAAAATTCATGAAGAGAAACTACAACAAGTAGAACACTATCAATATCTTGGACACATAATCACAAATGAAACAGAAGTTAAAAGGAGAATAGAAATGGCTAAAAGTACTTTCAATAAATGAGGAAAATATTAACATCTAAACAAATTACAAACAAGCTTAAAAAAAAATTGAGAATTATAAAATGCTACATCTATTCTATATTAATGTATGGCTCAGAAACAAGGACAATAAACAAACAATTAGAAGACAGAATTGATGCCTTTGAGATGTGGATATATAGAAGAATAGGGAGAACATTATGGAAAGAGAAGAAAACAAAGAGGTTCTAACAACACTTAATACGAAGAAAGAATTATTAAAGGAAATAAATTATTTTGGACACATTAAAAGACATGACACCTTGAAAACTTTACTTGAGGCTAAAGTCGAAGGGATGCGAGCAAGAGGTAGGGAGAGATACAAGTGGGAAAGTAACATCACAAGATGGAAAGGTTACAGTCTAGCAGAGTGCACACCAAAATAGGAGACATAATATTGGAGGTCTATTGCAGCCAACCTTCACTGTGGAGATGGCACATGATGGTGAAGTAAACATAGATGAAAACGGTGGATGAAAAACTGTTCGCCTGTCTACAGTGTACTGGCAAAATCAATGGACGCATTAATAGCACATACAAATTGAACAGTTAAGCAAGCCGTCATTTATATGATATGCCTTAATTATTTACTTTTACATCAATTTTCACAAAATTGTTACTTTAATTCCCTATGGGATATGGTATTCAAACTCACTGCCATCCTTCCTTAGTCACAATTTAAAACATGCATGCATGGCATGACCATGCTATTATTCTTTGCTTTCCAGTAACTGAGTGTAATTAAGTATAAACCATACAATGGTTTGTCTACTGTTTTTTCTGAAGGTGAAATTCTTTATAGAAATTAGTCATCTTTATGGATGCTTTGAAATCCTATTGATGCTTATGATTCTGGAAGAGTTGGCCCGTGCTAATCCTTATTCACACAATGTGATATTTCTTGTCCATCGTTATCTTGATCTGTCCTTGTCTATTTTATCAGTAATCATTCCAATGACTTATTCATACAACATGGTATCTTCTTCTTCTTCAGCGTTCATTCTCAAATTCCCCCTGGATATCTCTTGCAACAGGACAATGGTCCCACAAGATTTCCAGTTGGATGTAGTCCAGAGAATGGAATTGCGTTGTGTTGCCGTTTTATTTGCGCCAATGGCCCAACACATCCGTCTTCGGCGGGAACATGGTATCTAGTTTCTAACATTTCCTTGGTCTGTTCTTGTCTATTTTATCTGCAATCATGCTTTACATTATTATTTTTCCATATTGTTGTTTCTTTATAAGGCAAAAAAAATCTTAATTTTCATGTTATTAAAAATTCCACTCATCTCCAGCCTGTGCTTATACAACTACATTATCCTTTATGAAAATATACATTCTTACAGATATTTTCATAAAGAAACATATAGAAGGCAAAAATAATCATGCACCTTGCTCAATTGTAGAACCTTTCGACCTTGGACTTTTACTGCCATCTTGTATTTCCTCAGCAATGCTAGCAAATTTAACAATCCCATGCTGTACCATATAGGAATTTAAAGTGGACTTGACACTTTCCACTTTTGGATGACGAATTGGTAACTGATCTATCTGTACCTCAGTTAAAGAGCTGAGATCACCAATTGTGTTAATGTTGCGACCTTTCATCATCTGACACAGACCTCTATACCTGTAGGTAGATTTAAAATGTTGCCATAATAACTGCAATATATCAGACCTAAATAAGAAAATATCAGGGTATATTTGTTTAAAATATCATTAGCAATCAGAATATTATCATCATCATCATCAAGTGGCATGCTGGCTGGAGTAGGTAAACAAAGATCTCTACAACTATCTCTAGTTTATCAGGATCATTCATCACGTTTTATCACCACACATATCACACATATAAATACTATAATTTTTTTTAAGTGTTCATTCTTAAACTCCCGCTGGATTTCTCTTGTAACAGATCAATGGTCATAGATTTCAAACTAGACATAGTCCAGAGAAAGGATATGAGCTCGCTGCGTCACAATTTTATTTGCACCAATGGTCAACATATCTGAACACCGTATATTTCAGAATAAAAGCAGATAATTTTTGTCCGCTATTGGTGTAATGGATTAATCGCATTAATTATTGATTATACACATAATTTTTTTTTAAATTATTGGAAGAAAGAAAAAACTGTAACAAAATAGTAAAATAGGTCTACTGGTAACAGGAAAAGACTGGTAAGAAATGTCATTCAAATTCTTCGAGGTCAGAATCACTGACTGCATTCGGAAACAAATCCCAAATTTCAATTTCTGTTGCGGGAACATCAGGATGGATATTATCAGTCTCTCTCTCACTGTCTACTAGTACATTGTCATCATCAGCCTCAAAGATAGCATATTCCTCACTTCTATCAATTGCATTACTGATAGAGCCCTTTTTGAAAGATCAAACGATCATTTTGGATGGAATATCCAAACCACGATTCTTTGATGCACTTGGCGATTGCAATGTCACCCTTTTTTGCCACCATTGATCACAGCTAATTCGGATGACAGTATTCATTCCATTTTAATCAAAGTTTGTCCTTAAATGGAAGACATGTAGTAGCTGCAGGAGACTTCCAGGAATTACAGATACAGTCTTCCCCCCAAATCATAGTGTTATTTTTTCCACTTTCTCTGTGAGATGTGCCCGAAATGAGTCCCATAGTAGCAAGGTTGGTTTTTATTATAGTGACCCCCTTCCTCTGCTCCTACACTATTTATCCAGCCACTACACAGCGTGACCTTCATCCAACCAATCTTTCATATGTGTACGTACAAAGACATCACTTTGGAGTGCCGCCCACTTAGGCAGATTTCTGTATTTTTGTTGAACTGGTTGTGGTGGTGGTAGGGGGAGGAGTGCGAAATATACCTCATCTGCCAAGGCTAAAACAACAGTGAAATGCATCTTCTCTCCAATCATCTTTACAAAAACTGTCTTCACACCGTTTTGTTCCACTGTGTGATTTGATGGCAAGTATATAAGCCAACTAAAAGTTGCCCTGATTCATTCATTGACTAGATTTTGAATTTACCATAATGACTATTTGTTGCAGCCAACCTTTGTTGCTGTACAGAATTGAATGAATGAATCCTATATCTGTTTTATATGGTTCTATCTGTGTTGGTAAAAAGAATTTGTTAGCATTTCAAATTCTAGGTTATATTGATTTAATTCTTCCCTGTTATTGTTTTATTCTGTTGTTGTATTCCCGAAGTAGTGTCAATTCTTCCCTGTTATTGTTTTATTCTTTTGTATTCCCGAAGTAGTCTAAACATATGCTCTTTTCCTCCCTATTCTCCAGTTGAAATCACCCAATGATGTATAACTCATCTTTGTCGTTAATCTTGTTTAGGTTTTCAAAAATTCAGTAGTTTCTTCTATTTCTTTGTTATCAATGCAAAGTGCATATATTTGGATTAGTGTGGTTGTTCCTTCCTCCTCTTTCTATCATAATCCATCAGTTCTATTCATATTATCCTTTCTAAAATATATTCAATGTCCATGATATATTTTACTTTATTTGGATGGACCAAGAATCCAACAAGGTGTTTTGCACCTTAACCTTTAGCACCCTGCCTTAAAATTACGCAAATTCCTCCTGTGATCTGACTTATTATTTGACACATTTGACAATTTGCGTTATTTTTGGTGGTGTTTGGTAAAATCCAATAACTGTGTTGTTGTTACTTGTCAGTCTATTTTATACTAGGTCTAGGAACACACAACGTGGACATAGTTATATGATGTCTGGCACCCCTGCTAAAATTATTCTACATATCTAGGCTATCGTATTTATGTTGCTTCATAACCAAACTAACATAATATCAGTTGTTAAAACAAACAAAACAAATAAAACATGTAGTCACTTATACTGTCCGATCCATTTTTCTCTAGGTCTAGTGTCAGCAGTTCACAAATTCTATATTTGGCCTAAGTTGTCCGGTGTCATTTGGTTGGTTGGTTACTGATCCAGCGGTTCATGGGCTCATTCCCTTTGACCCATCGTGTCATGTCATTCATAATAAAACTAAGTGTCACTAATGTCACTCATATCTATTTTGAAAACAAACGTAAATCCCAAGAGTTTCTCATCATCAGAATCACAATTCATAATGATTTTACATACAATGACTTCAATTACAATCGGATCTGTAATTATCACACCGGTTCTACAGATGACTAGATTTCAAATTACTTTTCTGATATTCTATTTTTCTAAACCAAATCCAGGAAAATGAAGTCAAATGTTATTGCTAGCTAGGGATTTGCTGATTCAAGTCATGTGAGCCTAACATTTTGTTGTTCCGCACAGATAAATCAGTGCACAGTGGCAGGATTATATTGAAAGATATTTGTTGCCACGTGCCAACAAATTAACTAGCCTCGCCAACACAACAGAAGGTCAGCCTATGGACAGAGCAGACATACTCACTGCTCTTCGCGAGTCCTCACGATCAGAGGATTTTGAGATGAATAAGCATGAGTCAATATCAAGAATGCAAGAATTGGGAGTGAGAATGGGCATGGCCCGAAGAGAACCCTTAACAAATATTTCGAAAAGAGTAGTGAACCAACATAGAACCGGAACCATCAGCCGTTATACCCTGAGAGATTTGCTGAAGCAGAGACCGGAGCACCTATGGATGTGTCCGGTGTGCGATGATGATAATCAACATACCTAATACCTAATATCCGTCTGCAACTCAGTCACCGGCAGGGTATTACAGGTTAAAAAGTTGTTGTCTACCTCACTTTATATTATTTTGTAGTTTTCTATTATTTAAAAAAAAAAATTTACACCCATTCTTTCTGGTATCAGCAATGCCTAAAAATGGCTATATGTTTCTTTATCATAAATTTTATCAGCTCTGGTGTTTTGTTGCTGTGATATCATATATTTAGCGTTGCCGTTCTTGTGGTCTTCATTTATAGCTCCTGTTGTAGGTTTAATACAGCATTTACACACTGCCCGCTTACAAGGCCTGTCGCAGTGGAATGTTTTTCACTGACCTGGTTTACATATCAGAATATTCACGCCTTTCTCTGCTGAGTAACTCTTTCAGATGATATCATTGTTCCTAATTACTTTAATTGGTCAGCCTGGTTTAGTATTGAATCATTCACTTTGATGTTGCCTCATATAGTAGAAAACACAGTAGAAAATTAACAGTCTGCCCCTTAGAGCGCCCGTGCGCTACTTCTACTTGCTGCCTCCTAGAGCGCCCGAGCGCCACTTCTTTTTACTTGTGTCGTTGTGATCGATATGA
Source organism: Meghimatium bilineatum (assembly GCA_034231615.1). NCBI lineage: Eukaryota > Metazoa > Mollusca > Gastropoda > Stylommatophora > Philomycidae > Meghimatium > Meghimatium bilineatum. The sequence goes on along the minus strand of CM067298.1, from coordinate 86,583,682 downwards.
CATTTTTTGTGTGTGCCAGGTCTATTAGAAACCATGACCATTGCATAGATCCGTGGTTTAGCTTCTGTTTTGTTTTAATCGGAGCAATCAGACAAAAAATGATTTATTACGATTTTCTTTAAAATTAGGAGTTTTAACCGATTTTCGAGTCGCTGCCGGCGGTTTTTTTTTACTTATGTCGTTGCGATCGATATTACATTAAATTTAATTTATTCATACGATCCATTTAATTTGCGCTGGGTCTATTAGAAACCATGACCATTGTGTAGATCCGTGGTTTAGCTTCCTGTTTTATGTTTAATCTAAGAGATCGTTTACAAAAATGGATTTATTACAATTTTTTTTTAATTAGCGAATTATTAGACCTAATTTTGGAAATGGAAATGGAATGTACATTGATGATGACAGCCGTATTTACGATGGAAATATGCACGATGTAGGTAATTTGCACATCAAATATAACGTGGAAAGTGACAGTGAAGTTCTTGTTAGATAGGCCTAATGTTTCCGACAAAGAGATGGACATGCGTGGCACTAATTGTGATATCGCAAATTTCGCCATAGTGATGTATAGTTTTTCGAGTAGAAGTTGAAAGTTGTGTACAAAACATTGGGTCTGTACATAATCTTGATGAGATTGCCACATGTTATGAATACTTTAGCATCATTGTCAACGATGAGTTTATCAATTTGCAGCTGATCTGACAAATTTGTATGTAATATAATGCAAAGAACAAACAAGGAAAGAAAACACGCGCTGAACATCTGCAACCGCCATTGAAATAAAACGTCATTTTTTAAATTTATATTATGATGGACCTGTGTATTCTGTTTGAGTATGGCATGTACTGGAGTACAGATGACAGGCTCAACGTTTTGGGCATATCGCCCTTTTTGGAATAAAGGGGATTTGAGAATATATCTCAATATTTTCGTCTCAATATGACTCCTCTACTTACCCCAAAGGTAAAAAAAAATAATTTTCACCACATTATCTTGAGTTTGACAGTTTATTATTTGAAACATATATGTATTCAATTATCTTTGATATAGATTTATGCAAGACTATTCATTTTTCTGTTGATCTGCCAAGTCTGAGTGTGATATGATGAATAGTTTGAAAGAAAATGCAATTTTGTCATCATCATACCCATATTTTGGAGGAGTTGTGCCCCTTGCCTTAGGGATCAGGGATTGACAATTGGGAAATCTCATAGGGGTGAAAGGGTTAAGAAAAACTAAAACAATCTATGTAGATCTGTTTGAGAAAATGGTTTCCAATGTGTGCTTACCTCATATTTCAAGAGTTATAATACAGTGAATCCACATCTCATTGCATTGTAATGCAGCAAATTTCATCTCATAATATATTTGGTTAACAAAAGGCAGACAAACTGGCAAATAATAAGAATATGACGACAAAGCTGACATTAAAAAAAGTCTACACAAATGTCAAAAAATAGTGAATTATCACACTTAAGTCACCAGAGAAATGATGCATTCAAATAGTTCAAGAATGAAGAACAAATAATAATCTGTGGATTCTGTACTGATAACTTGTATTTAATGTTTTAATAAATCAAAAAACATTGTGGTATTTATAAAATGACCAATGTTAAAAATCCATCTACACCAGAGAAAGATGTCCTTCAGCAGTACTCTTTTGAAAAGTTCTACAAAGACATCATCTTAAGCTTATGCCTTTTTAAAAACATATTTAGAAGTTGCCATCTGAAAGTCTACAAGAAGAATATGTGTTTGGCACTTCATCTATAGCAATATTAGGACAAGTTGTTATACCATATGTCAAAACTTGTTTTAACAGTGTTCTATGAAATAAAACATTTATAAATATCAGACTAGCAGTTCGTAAACTTTTTGCTGTTGCTGACCCCTTTAAATATCTTTTTTCCCCAAATATCTGTTCATGTATTTATTGTAAATATAAAAACTCATAAATTTGTTCATGTCTTTGCAGAACAACTGAGAGTGAGAGGACTCCATGGACCCACAGGTGTCATCAAACTGTAGTTTTAAGAACTTCTGGATTAGAAAACAATTTAAAATGGAGTAATTTTTATACAAACCTTAGTAAATGTTACAGAATTATTATATTATACTAATAATATTATAATTAGAAGATTTTTAAAAAGCATACCATAGTGAAGAAGTTAACTGTGGAAGAATATCATCCAGTGGATGGGGACAATTGACAAGTTCTGGAAAAACAGGCCCTGAGTTAGTCAGCTGAGACTCTTGTGTAGGCTTGTACGACAGCTGAGATTGCGGGAGGATAGTCTTCCTGGCAAGTATAGATCTTGCTGGTTCCTTGAATGATTTAGAAATTTGTGAAGAGAAAACTTAAAACCTGGAACTCACATTGTGTTATACACGCTATAAGTGATAATTATTTCTACTACTAGACAAATCATCCAAGAATGTAAAACAAATAGATTTTAAAATGTATGATGGAACTATATTGTAAGATACATGAATTATACATAACTAGTCTATGTTGCTAAAGTAAAAAAAACATTCATTGCTCTTATTATTTCAATGTTTGATCTATCTTTTTTATTGCCCTAAGTTTCTCAAAATCCTTTCTGTAGCGTTTCATTATGAAGGCTGTTTGTTATAATTCCTAGAGATTACATGCTCATGCTTCCTATGTGCAATAGGGTGACTTCTACAGAGTTTTCTTTCATACCCAGGTTTCAACTCTGCAGTGTGTATTGCCGACACACCCAGTGTGACTATGGGACAAGATAAATTTCATACTTTGCTTGGGTCAGCCCTTTGTCAGAACAGTTTATCTCACTCACTATATCCTTGGGGTACCAAAAACAAGTTTCTCTGTACGGAAATATATCATAATTATTGCAGAATTTTCCTGTTGGTGTTCTGATCATATCTCTAGGCTTGTGTGAATATTATATATTTTCACCTGCACCTCAATTCCTTACTGTATTCTGTGCTGACCCATCTGTGTATACTAGCAGTATGTAATGATTGAGTATGCAATTATGAATGAAATCCTCCTACTCGGAGTACGTCTCTGTGTGTAAACGCATGTTCTACTATTTTGTATGAGACCTCCAATCACATCAGTCTAAAACCATTTGATAGTACGACATTTATATAATTAGATGGACTCTTAGAATAAAAGACTCTTGATGCTACTGAATAGGTTTTTATCTCTTCATTCACACAACTTAGACAAAATCTAAACAAACCTGTACTTTTGTTGACTCAAGTTTTCTTCTGTATCTTGATACTTTTGCTTGCTGCTGAAAATAGTTTATTGAAATCTCAAAATTATGAACTTTTCTCATTAATTATGAAATAACAGTTATTCTGATCAGAATTTTGTTTCTTTTTATTTCATTCTCAAACCCATTTAGATTAACAGGATGTAATATAGAGAATGACATCTTCAATCATGTTTTACATATTGTGATATCTGCATCTTTTTGTCTGACACATCCAACTTCAGCAGGGACAGTTGTACTGTCTTTGTACAAATGTGTACATACTGTTACATGTGTACAGATAACTACTATTAGTTAGTTCAATGTGTACAGATTATTATTATTATTGCCATAGCATATGTATATTACTAAATGTGTACATTCTGTTGCACACAGTATATAAATGTATACAGATGAACATTATTATATTTTATTAAATGTGTACATGTGAACAATAATATATTTTGTTACAAGTGTACAGAAAATCAATCTATACTTTGCTAAATGTATCATTTAAACACATAATTTTAAAATGTACACATTTACACTACTACAAAGTTGAAGTTGACATGAAGGTTATTCCCATCAGAACCTCCCCAAACTCAATTACATTGTGTTAAGTGGTCAAGAATTAAGCAGAAGTGGAGAGAGATTATCTTACTTTATTAAATTGTGAAGCTTTCTGGCCTGGACTGCTCGTCTGAGGCAAGATCATGGGTGAAGCAGAATTAAATTCTTTATAACACTCTCTGACTGGACTCTCTCCACTGACAATTGGTTCAGCAAAAGAAACTCTCAGATTCTGCTGATAAATGGTTAATAGAAATGCAAATTAAGTTGCAGTTGACTTGCTGTATTTGAACAGCAACCATAAAAATCCAACTGTCTTCTTTGGCTGTTGGTCAATGTAGTTATGTCAAGCTCTTAACACTGTCTTCTTTGACTGTTGGTCAATGTAGTTATGTCAAGCTCTTAACATTTATGTTTATTGTTTATCATTGATAAATACATTACATGATAGAGAACACACTTGTGTCTAATGCACCTCTGGTCTTAAACTTGCTCTAATTGAAGATGGATAAGGGAAGTGTACCCAGGATGCTTAGGAAACATTCGCTGTATTTAGACACTGCAATAAATAAGGCATCTAGGGTGCACTCGATTGACAGATTTCAAGTTTTGTATTAAGTGTGGCAAGGTAGAACTGGGCAGGTGAGGGCTGGATGAGAAGTGTGTCAACTAGCTAGCTGCTGGAACTATCAGCATGTACTCTCTTCAGCATTTGTTCCGGTAGACTGAATGCCCATGAGTGTGCCGAGTGCAATGACATTAGCTCATAATAAATAACCAATGTCTATTAAATCAACAAATCCCTTGGACATTTTTATGTCTTTGCGTAGTCTTGGATGCAACTGTCACAGACAATGATACTTCATTTGTATCTGTACTTGTATATATTCTAAGGATGCTAATTTCTCTTCCTGTTAACTTCATCTATATCAGATCTTTCTAGGTGTCAATTTTCTATACTGTTTCTGTGTATTCCCTGTGAACTCCATGTCACTGCTTTGGTATACTGTTTCCCTGCTTTCTCAGCTCGTGTCCAATCCATCTCCATTTTCTTTCCTTACTTAGCATCCACTAGAGCCATCTGTTTATTTCCATGTAACATCAATCTTAATCAAATCCTATCACCTAATGTGTGCTTATGAGACAAACAACACTAATTTCTTAATATCTATTTAGAATGGATGAAACAATTATATATTTCAGTCCCCCTAAACACAATCCGAACATTATTTATTTGAAATTGTATAATTCTATATAAAGTGTACTTTGCTATCACTTTAAAAAAATTTAGATATGTCATTCCTCCTTTAATATAAGATCAATAATTGATATAGAAAATACAATCTTTATTCACATTACAGTGAAGACTATTGTAGATCACATTTTACAAAAAATTGAATTCACAGTGACCATATCTGTTTGCTGAAAGTTTAAATAAAATAATAAAATTCAGCATTTAAAAAATGTTATGCCATTATGATTTAGAATTATGACATTATCTCAAGAAAAAAGTCACTCAACAGGTAAAAACTGTACTATCAAACCATAACCTTTAGCACGCCGTCGGGAAAAAAATAATTCCTGATAACAAGAAGATAACATGAACAACAAATTGAAGAAACTACTCATTGCAGATGACCAAGTACTAATAGTGACATCTGAAGAAAAATTGCAAGATATGAATAGACTACATAAAATGTCAAAAATTCAATATGAAGATTAGTATTGAAAAGACAAATAATGGCAATAGCAAAGAAAGAAAGAAAGAAAGAAATACTATCTCCATCGATAATCAACACCGTAAACAGGTACAGGATTTCAATTACTTAGGAAGCATTATATCAAGTGAAGGAAAAAATAGTAAAGAGATAAAAAATAAATGCAACCAAATATACCAGATCCTAGGACAGACAACACATATTTTTAAGAACAAAAATGTAAACATAGATACTAAAGTTGCATTATACAAGACTATTATTATCCCATCACTGTGCTACCAGTGCCAAACCTGGACAATGGCAGCACAAGACAAAAGAAAAATAGTGACAGCAGAAATGACATGTCTATGAAGAAAACTTGGAGTGTCATTAAGAGATAGAACTAGAAACAATAACACACAGATAACCAAAACAATTCATCAAAAAATTCATCGGAACACATCAAAAGACAAAAGATCAAGTGGTTTTCACACACTTCCAGACTACCAACAGACAGCATGCCACAGATGGCCATGACACATAGACATCACAGCTGTAAACCAGAGGCAGAACATGTAATAAATGGAACACAAAAATCAAAGAAGACATGGAAATAAGCTTACAAACAGCACACAAGAAAACCATCTCCAGACTACTCTTTTACACCTGACACCGCAAAGCAAACAAGAGTCACAGCAGACAGCCAGATAGATAAAGTTAGATTAGATATTAGATTTAGTATTCAATTATTTATTTCCATTAAAAAATATATTTAAACATCTAAAAAAAAATTTATTGCGTTTTCCAACACCCACCAAAATTAACAGAAATGAATTCAGCTGCAGGGGAAATTTACAGAATTTATTTAGCGTGATAAAGGATACAAAAATTAAAGTTTATCATTTAATTAGATACCGGTAACTGACAACTTTTATTAGAATAAAACATCATTCCAAATTAAGCATTGCAAATTTTTTTAAGTGTGTGTAAATGTGAATTATAGGTCATTGGGTTTTTTTTGATCTCTTGAATTTCATGAATCTCAAAACAAATTTATTTTTGCTTGAACCTCATCATTTGTCGATGACACAAATATAGCAGCTGTATTGTCATGTGATGTATTCTCTCTAGAACATTGTCTTCACAATGAACTCACAGAACCTCTCTGTTTTGGGCTATGCATAATATATATTATAGTAGCTGTATTACATAACTATATATATTATTACTATTATATATATATATATATATAAGTACAAAAACTAACCAACTTACTGTAACTATATGCATTTGAAAAACATCTTTGGTGCTAGTTGCTTTTAAAGGAACTACTCTTTATAAAAAATAAAATTGTAATAATTCTCTGAGGATTCATCTCTGATGCAATGGATGAAATTTCTATGATAAAAATGTGTCACTTGAGATTGGATGCTGTGTGGAGAAACATTATTTATCTGAGACCATAAAAGAGATACTGTATTTCCATAACTCACAAATTTTCCTCAAAAACCTTCTAATAATTTATTATGTACTGAGGCCAATGTGGGCATATTCAATTAAATCTGATTAAGTTTACAAATAAATGAATTTTTCATATTAGTTGATATCCTTAGCTTTCATCAAAAAAAAGAGTTCATAATTAAAATTTATCTGTCCCCAATTACAAGGTTTATACATATGTAATGAAAAAACACAAATAATTGACATTCAGGTAAAGAGTCTTTCAGACAAATAAACACAGACATACTCACTTTCCCTGAAGGAGGAGTCTCTGTGCATCTCTTCAGGATACTGCAGCTGGGAGATCTGGTTGGGGACCAGTCATACACAATCTGCAAACTCCTTTCTGGTGATTCCATTCTGACCTGCTCTGGTTTTGTCTCTATAATATTCACTGTGGTAGCAACTTTATTTTCTTTCGTATCTGAATTAGGTGTATCTGAGCCAGTCTTGATATTCTGTTGATTACTGAAACCATCATCAGGTTGATTCTTATGGATTTCAACTGGATCAACTGGTGCATTCTCTACATTTATGCATTCTTCTACTATATTGTCATTATGTTGTTGAGTTTCTATCACCATTACTTCATTACATTTTGCGATGTCTATAGAAACATCTTTGAGGTTAGGATCTGTTGTCACGTCTGTAGAAATATCTTTGATGCTAGGATCCGTTGTCATGTCTGTACCATCATCTATGAGGCTAGGATCCATTGTGATGTCTGTAGAAACATCTTTGATGCTAGGATCCATTGTCTTATTTGGAGAGACATCTTTGAGGTTAGGATCCGTTGTCATGTCTGTAGAAACATCTTTGATGCTAGGATCCGTTGTGATGTCCTTACCAGCATCTTTGAGGCTAGGATCTGTTGTCACGTTTGTAGAAACATCTCTGAGGTCAGGGTTAAGTGTCACATCTGAACAAACATTTTTAAGGCTATGATTCACTGTCATATCTGTAAAAATATCTTTGAGGTTAGGATTTACTGTCACTTCGGTATACACATTTTTGGGGTTAGGATTCACTGTTACGTCTGTACAAACATCTTTGGGACAAGGATTCACCGTCACATCTGCACAAACATCTTTGGGACAAGGATTCACTGTCACATCTGCACAAACATCTTTGGGGCAAGGATTCACTGTTACATCTGCACAACCATCTTTGAGGCAAGGATTCACTGTCACATCTGCACAACTATCTTTGAGGCAAGGATTCACTGTCACATCTGCACAAACATCTTTGAGGCAAGGATTCACTGTCACATCTGTACAAACATCTTTGAGGCTAGGATTCACTGTCACATTTGCACAAACAACTTTGAGGCTAGGATCCATTGCCACATCTGTACAAATATCTTTGGAACTAGGATCCAGTGTTAATTCCAACACATTCTCATTTAATTTAATACTTTCTACCTCGATTTTAGAACATGTTGCATCACCCAATATAGAGTCATCATTTTCCTTCTGTGGTTCTAGAGTTTCATCTGGATTCAGAATCCACATCTTCATTTCTGATTGTATATGCTTCTGCATTATATCTGCCCTAGTATCAGCTTCTGGAGATTCGGATGAACCACTCTGGATGACGACAACACTGTCTTTGTCCTCAAATTTTGATAACGGATTATTCATCTTGCCAGATTTATCCTGAGAAATCTGTAACTTAATCTTCTGAAGTGTTGCACTCAAAGCAGCATCAATCATTAAAATCCGTTCTTCCATACAATTCCTCAAGTCACTACTGTCTGGACTATTATTGCTCCTAACATCAGACTTCTGTGAATCTTCTATTGCTGCAGCAGGAAGATATTTAAAATCAGAAAGAGGCATGTCATCAATGTCCACATTATTCTGATTAACGTTGGGTACATTTTCACTGTCATCTTTCTCACATTTATTCAAATATGAAGACAAGGGCAAGTTATCGTCATCATCACTCAAGTTGCGGCTTGCAGTTAGTTTAAGTTTTCTCCTCTTTGGCAGTAAATTCTGGTTATTTAATGTTGCAGGGCATTTTTTACTTGTTTTAAACAAATATTTCTGTTGTGAATGCTTAGTGGGTGATGGCAGGACAGGTTTTTTCTTTCCATCTGTTGATACCAGCTTCAGTCTATTTTTCCAACCTTCAACTCTTTGATGCTTTTCCTTGACAATATCTTGACTGTCCAAATTATCAGATTCAATTGACTCAACTTTTATTTTCTTTGATGCAAATGGCTTACTAACATCTGATTTTTCTAACTTCCTTTTTGTAAGTTTTCCCATCCGTTTAACAATACTATGCCTTCTCGCTTGATTACTCATGGGAGATTTAGTATTTGGTGTAACTTCTATTTCCTTTGCACTAATTTTAATCTTTTTACTAACTACTTCTGAATCCTGATCATCACTAGGAGAATCAAGGACTATGTCACCATCATGGAAAATAGATAATTGTGTATCAACATTACTATTGGAATGAGACAATGGAGTATTAGTTTTCACATCTTTTACAGGAGCATTTTCAGAAGAATCAACAGGTTTTGAGCACTGGGATCCTTTCTCGACTGTGATGTTTCTTTTCCTACTGCTTCTTTTGCATTTAACCGCCAAGAGCTTCTTAGGGGTTCCTCTCTTTCGTTTGTTTGTGACATGCATCATCACTTCATCAGCCAAAGTGGGCTGAGCACAAATGAAATCTGAATCTGAACTAGATATCTGTTTGTTAGATTGTTCACTTGATGATGAAACTCTGCCACTTCCACATATTGAGGAGTCTGAACTGTTGATCTCAGGCATTCTCTGTGAGTTTCCTGATGGTGAACATAATGTTGCCATCATCATGTTCATTGAAGAATTGGAAACTTCTATGCTTGGAAACAAGTTCTCACTTTCTGGCTCAACTAAATGTGATATATCTGCTACACTCTTATCAATTTCTATGCATCCTTGTACATTCGTTGGGATTGAAGGTTCAGCCACATTTTGTTCAGCTGTTGTTATTTTTAAGTCCTTGACTACATCAAAACCTTGAGAAGATATTATCTCTGAATTTTCAAGTAGTAATTGTTCTTCATTTTTATTACTACCTTTTTCAACTGTGCTTCCATTTTTTTGTTCAGTATCAGCTGTGTGTAACTGGCTAACATTTGAAGAATCAAAGTCAACAAAAAGTTTTCTGGCACTCGCAACTCTGACTGGTGGTGAATTGCTACTGTCGCTCTTCAGTGGTGTCTCAGCTATGGAATGGTCTGCTTCTTTAGCACGTTTCAATTTGAAGGGAGACTGTGTGTCTTCAACAAGTGTGCAAGAAATATCAGCACTGGAATCACTTTCAGAAATTGTTTCTCGTTCTAGGACATTGTTAGTATTATCTGTGGTATGTACAGTTTTGCAAACCTCATGTCCTTCAGAACACATAACCAACGAACCTAATTTTGAAGATGTTAAAGAACTTTCATGTGACTCTCCTTCTGAAGAGTTCTTCAAACGACCAGAATCTAGTACCTGGTCCTGGTCAGTTATTTTTTTTAAAGGAACCCTGCGAGGTGTTTTGACTGTTTCTTCTGAAATTGCTACCTCATCTTTGCTTTTTGCTAGTGGGATGTTGTCCTGACTTCGTACTTTTCTGAGTGAAATTCTTCTCTGTGACTTTGTGAAAATGGAGCTCTGGCTCAGATTTTTTGTATGTTGCTTTGTTCTAAACATTAAAAATGGAGAGTCAATGTTATTCTGGTCATGTATGAGCATCTGGCTGTCTGTAGGGCTACTAGAACCAGGAGAAGTATCAATATGAGTTTCACATGGTAAAGTTCTTAAACTGTCAGAGTTCTGCTCTTTTACATTATTTGCTAATGTCATATTTCTCTTATTTTCTTCATTATCTATAATTGCACACTCTGATTTGTTATTCAAATCTGCTTCAATAATAATATTAGCAGACTCTTCCGGTGGTCTGACATCAGAACATTTAGCTTCAGTATTCAGATTTTGAAATTCATTTATGCGGACAGATCGTCTTCGTGTAAGTACAGTACCAAGATGAGAGGCTTCATGGCTATCATTTTCTCCAAAGACCTTTGAATGCACAGTGCCTGTCTGAAATAAAGATCAAAAGTATATATTATTATATATAAGATGATTAGCCAATGTGCTAAATATAATAAAGCAACAGGAATACAAAATTAATACTCTAATACTCCTTGTATTTTATATATATATATATATATATATATATATATATATATATATATATATATATATATATATATATATATATATATATATAAAATACAAGGAGTATTAATTGGATATATATA
>CM067298.1:85847361-85967361 GCA_034231615.1 Meghimatium bilineatum | reverse complement strand
CAATAAGTATAACAAAACTAGAAAACTAAATTATTTAGAATTCAGTAGCTTGGAATATGTGATTTGTGGTTATAATGTTAAAGTGTTGCTTACTAAATACTCGTGCAATTTGAAGTAGCCGGTACGCCAGTGTTCCGATGTAGACAATGTCATCTTTTTGAAAGATACTCAACACCGTAGAGCATACCCGGAGTATACTTTGTTGGCGTTCATATCTCTGATTATGCTTGATCGGTGGTGGGCAATATACGCCAATAGTCAATGCGCAGTAAGAACGAGCACAGGTACATCCGAGAATTTCCATATTCACTCGGGAATGAGACAGAGATGTGTCTTATACCCAATATTGTTTATAACATACATATATCACATCTGAAAAGTAACAAAGGCAACGAAATAATACAATCTGAAGGATAACTTAAACGAACTACTATTTGCAGACGACCAAGCAATATCATCATCATCAGAAGAGCAATTACGAAGACAAATAGATAGATTAAATCATACATGCAATACCTTTAACATGAAGATAAATATAGAAAATACCGAAGTAATGAAGATAGGAAGAACAGAAATATATATATATATATATATATATATATATATATATATATATATATATATATATATATATATATATATATATATATATATATATATATATATATATATATATATATATATATATATATATATATTGGAAACAACAGATTTAAACAAGTGACAGAATTCACATACCTAGGAAGCAATATAACAACAAACGGCAAGAACAGCAAAGAAAAATACACAACAGATGTAGTAAAGCATACCAAGCCCTAGAGCAAATTATACCAATCTTCAGAAACAAAAATGTAGAATTAAGCACCAAAATAACACTATTCAAAACGATTATTATTTTAAACGCTGTGCTACCAGTGCCAAACATGGACACGACATCACAAGACAAACGTAAACTTTTGACAGCTGAAGTGGCATGCTTACGCAGAATCCTAGGAATATCACTAAGAGACAGTGAGGAAGGAGGACATTAGACAAAGAACCGGTACCACCACAATATTGGAATATATTAAAAGACAACAGATCAAATGGTTTGCACACAGTTCAGCAGACTACCATCAGACAGCGTACCACAGGAAGCTATGCTACACAGATACAGTGAAGGCAGACCTAGAGGCCGACCACGAAAACAATGGACCACCGAAATAAGAGGCAACAAATTCCACAAAATACTCAGCACATAAGAGGACTGTCTCCAGAAAACTCTTCTACCCCAGACGCTGACAAAGCAACAAAGGGTTTAACGAAGAGAGAGAGGTTGTGGGCAAAACAAGCCCCGTGGGCCAAATACTTCACACTAAGCCATATTCACTGGCCAACCAGGATGATGTATTTAGTATTATAAGCCATTGTTTGTGAAGCCAGGAAATACTACTTGCAAAACTATAAAGGACTAAGTAAGATATGTTGGACCGTTCCCACATGAAATATGGTCACTCCGATCCAAAAATAATAACGAGCTGTCCACCTTTTGTATATGTTGTGGATTATGGTTTATGCTTCTCTGTAGGACAGTGAATATCTGAATTGTTTCTTTTACCACAGTCTCACTTATATCTCATGATTTCATTGCGATATTTGAATGTCCTGTATTATTTCTTGCAACTTTCGTTGATTTCAGGCTTTTACTTTTTAGTTTCTGTGATTCTCGAAGAGATTAGACTCAGTGATTAGTTGTACTCCAGATTTAGTAGCTATGACTTTCCTGGGGAAAGGGGCAATATTCCATTTAATTCGCATGGGTGAGCGGCCGTGCACGTAATTAGAAAGTACCGCTCATGAAATGTAACACACGTGCACATAAATAATGAGAGACAGAAATTTGTATTTTTTATGTAGCATCAACCTTCACATGGAATTATTCACCGCTCAGATATCTTCACATTATCTCACGTGAGAAAAAAAAATTAGAAGGAATATTGAGGTGGATTCCTTCTTCTTCTGCGTTCGCTCTCATATATCCACAACAAATATTTCGTGCGATTTCCGCCGGGGAGCGTGAAGTACGTTGTGCTGCAAGTTTCACAGTAGAACTGTAATTATTTGCACCCCGGTTGGCCACTTGTGGTCAGGACGTCCGAGGTCCAGCACATCCGTTTTCGTCATTCCTTTTTTTCGGGTTTGGTCCCTAGTCCGTGACAGCCTGTCTATCTGTCGCTGGGCACGCTGGTGTGTAGTGCCTCTTCGCCAAGACGCTTGTCGAGCGCGTCTATCTGGCACGAGGTGCTCAACCGTCCATGAATCCATCTCGTGCAATTGGACAAACTCTGCCTGTGTCCATTGGTACTGAACCTTTTCTCATCCGCGAGCCTGGTTCCGTATGAGGAAGAACTCGCCAGAAGAGTTGGACCATGGCTCGTTCGCCCTCCTACCCGAGGCGTAATTCATAGACATCGTGAACCCCTTGCACAAGTTTGAGTCTCACACCACGCGTTTGAGAGCAAGGCGTTCTCGAGCTGAGCGACCTTGTCCCAATAGCGCCTGAGCCCATCAGGTACTGAACCCTTTCTCTCTGCAAGTGTATTTCCGGTATAGGAAAGCTTGACAGTAGAGTTGGGCCAGGGCTAAAATCGTTGTCCCTTTTCTGCCTGAGCCCATCAGGTACTAAACCCTTTCTCTCTGCAAGTGTATTTCCGGAATAGGAAACTTTGACAGTAGAGTTGGACCAGGACTGCCATCTTTGTCCCTTTCTTGCCTAAGCCCATCGGGTTCGGAACCCATTCTCTTCGCGAGCATATTTCCGGTATGGGAAGGCTTGACATTAGAGTTGGTTTAGGTCTTCTTGCTTTTCCGAAAGCCCACGATTGGGTCTGGGTCTCTGCCTATAAGGATCACAGGTAACTAGAAGCTCGTCTCGAGCTAACAGAGCTTATAGTTACCTTTTCCTTGGAACTTTTCACTTTTCATTTGCAGCTCGCGCTGCCCTCTGGCGCTGTTCTGCCATTTCATTATGTCATTGTACTCATTATAACATATATTTGTTTCTTTCCATGCATCCACCTGGCCGCCCCTCCAATGTTCTGACTGGACTAACAGGCGTCACTGTATGTCGACAGTGTCGCTGCATGTGGTGATACAAATGGTGTCGGAGATATTGTTTGTCTCTTTTGCAGTCAAATCTCTTTCCATCTGCTTCCTCCACATTCTTGGACACGATCTCTAAATGATTTGACCAGAATCAGCACGAGCTGCTGTTTTCTGTTACCAGGGTGCACCGCGAGGAGGTACATTTGGGATCTTGGTTATCTGCTAACCCTGGGTCCGCCTAGAGCTATGCGTTCCCTTTGCACCCCTGGTGGATTCCTAAAACTGTTCCTAAAAAGGAAATGAGTGCTTTAGTCGTAATGCACATGAGAGAAAAAATGAGGTTGTTAAGAAAATGTGTTCCATTTTTCCTTGCCTTTTAGAATTTATTTACATTTGGACTGATGTGTTTTGTTTTGTCTCTGCCTTTACAGTTTGCGTATTACCATTTACCATTTATTATCCAATTCCTTCTTAAATATGTGTTTTCATTTAGCGTTATGATCATATGCAATTCTGGTCTGTACTAATCATGTGGAATGTTTCGTGAGAAATTAGTTTCAGTAAAAAAACCAAAAACAAAAAACTTCAATTTGTTTTGCTCTCCAGATCTCATCCAATGAATCGCACAAAGATTTTACCTGTTTTTAATTTATTTTCTGCCATAATTACTGTTTAATAGTCAATCTAATAATGAATGTTTTTTTATTCCATTGGTTATACAACTGGAGGAGCGCGGAAGCCTAGTTCATAGGGAGTTTGCTTGCTATCACCGGGTTACAATGTGCCGGGTTCGAAACCACGTCCGGCAAAAAAACAACAACTTGGTTGTGATTTCTCACTTGACACGACCACTCCTCCAGTCCACTCAGTTGTAAGTACCTACTGCATGAGTTAGGGGAGATAAAGATAGCAAGGAAGGGAACTGGCCACGACACCTAATAGTTGCTGCGACTTAGTACATGAAGAATTATATTCATCAACGGCAGGTTGCTTCCATGGAACATACCTTACCTTTATGCAGCTTGCAACATCTAAATTATAAATTTCTTTAAATGCACTTTTTAGTTTAAAAAAACAGTGGGAAAATTGTGAATATATTCATGGTGTCTTGGCGTCATTTGTAAACCTGCTGGTGTGTTGCCGGGGTCAGAAAGGGGACTAAAGAATAACACCGCTTTTTTACCTTCTACACACAACGTAACATCTAAGGATGTTATTTTGGGGAGGAGTTGGTTGCCCATCCTATACAGGGAAAAGTAACCTAGAAGCCATGCTAAAGTCGGATGTGTCAGGCCGAAAGGCACAGAAATCGCAGCGAAGCTGTAAACCAAGACACAAGCATTCCGTTTTCAGAACTTCATCCTGCTAACTTTCAGGAGTTTGAGAATGAGAGCAGAAGATTTTGTAAACAGTAAAGGGACATAACGATGAAAATGTTTTAGATGTCTGTAAGATTGATATCTTGAAGACTTTACTTGAGGGTAAAGTCGAAAGGAGGCGAGCAAGAGGTAGGCAGATATACAAGTAGGAGTGTAACATCACAAGATAGACAGGTTACAGTCTAGCAGAGTGCACCACCAAAACAAGAGACATGGAATGTTGGAGGTCTGTTGCAGCCAACCTTCATTGTGGAGACGGCACTTGATGATAATGACGATGGGTATGTACAGTGAATTCTGAATAAATAAGACAATTTACTACAATATAATTTTTGTTTATCTTTGTTTTATTTTAGAACTAATTTTTAACAGAAAGTCGTCCGGAGAAAAGGAATACGCCGTGTCATGTTCTACAGCTTGGCTGCGATATTCGTGCTTTTCGTTCTGTGCATCCGTCTTCATCATGACTTTTGAGTCACTCTGACCAATGGGGGTGGGACAGCCAACTCCATTTCCAAAAATCTCATTTAATCGTCTCCTACGACATGCATGTCACGTCACAATGTTTTTGTCCCTATTTTGAACCCCTGGAACGTAAGGGCGAGCATATCCTCAAATCTAAATAACCCCTTCCTCCCCGACACTCCTAACAAAGGTTCGAATAATTTCTTTCATAATAAAGCTGAGTACAGAGTAGTCCGGCTCTGTGGCGAAGTGGTACAGCGCGCGTCTGCGACGGCAAAGGTACCGAGTTCGATCCTCACCACAGGCAATTGTGCATCCGGACCGTTCAGAAAGCAATGGCAACCCACTGAACGTATTTATATTGCCTAGAAAATCACCACAGCCAACAAATGCTGGGTTGATAGCTACGTCCTGGATAGGATATGCTACCAATTTAAAAAAATAAAATAAAGAAAAAGTAAAAAAAAATCACAACCCATTCTCTTATTTTTTAAATCTATGTTCTATAATAACAATATAACGTTGATCACAGAACCCCGCGGACACACAGCATGTTCTGAATATTTGGCATTTCTAAACGCCTATAATTAGAAATGATATCAATGTCTTGGCGAATAAATCGGTCGTACAAGTGCCCTATACATTCACATCCTCATGTCAGTGCTACTAAATCTTAAACACCAGCTTTGATTTTTTTTTTTATTCTTGTGTTTTTTGTAGATTTGCAAAGATACACAAAATAATTTAACGTTCATTTACAGAAAGACAGTGCTAAAAGACTTACACAATGCAGATTGATGTTATTTCAAGATAGCAACATTATAAATTGTCTAACACAATGTTTCTCAAACGTTTTCTCGTGACATCACTTCTTTCTTATAGATCAGAGATGGTCAACCTATTTGAATCGGCGATCTAAACTCAGAGACTTTGTTTTGGGATGTGGACAGCAACCTTTTTTTAAAAATAAAAGAAAAAAGGCAAGTCCTTTGAAATTTCAAAGGATCATGTAGTTTTAAACAGCAAACTACTTGCTCCGTTTAAAGTCAAAGCTTTTTCCCCGCCTGCCTGACAGTAAAAGTTGGTTGCCGGTACTATCTCAGAAAGTCTTATTCGTTCTGAGTAATGTTTTTGAATAGTAAAATCAATGATTGTTATGTTTCCATCTCGACACTGTTTGCCATCACATGCTTATATATATAGACCTTGTTTTGGTTCCCTAGTATTTTTGCTGAGATAGTTTATGGTTTTATATTTTCTATGTTTAGTGACTAATACAGATGCCATGTTCTTTAATTCAGCCTGGTTATCCAATAAAAAGCAGTTTGCAGTCGCATTTTGCACACAACCGGTATAGAAAAAAGCCAGTGCCTACTTTCGCATAATGTACGAGGTAGAGAAGAAGATGGACGCAAGATATCAAAGACCACCTGAACATGACAATAACAGAAGCAGGGAGACTGGATCAAGATAGACATAAGTTTCTAAATGTTATGATAACTGTTACATCCTGTTCAGGATATGCTACCTGATGATGATGATGATAATGATACGAGGTAGACTAATTTTTGTGTGACAGTATGCCACACAGAGGAGCGCGGCAGCCTAGTTGATAGTGAGTTTGCTTTCTATCACTGGGTTACAGAGTGCCAGGTTCGAAACCACGTCCGGACAAAAAAAATCCAGGTTGTAATTTCTTGCTTGACACGACCACTCCTCCAGTCGACTCAGCTGTAAATGAGTACCTGACGCATGAGTTAGGGAGGAAAAGACAGCAAGGAAGGGAACTGACCACTCACCTAAAAGTTGCTGCGACTTAGTACATTTTTTTCTTCTTCTTTCGTTCACTTGAAACATGTCTATATCTGTAATTCTGTCTCCTTAATAAAACTCACTGTCTTTTGTAGTTCATACAGTGTCCCATAGAGTTTTGATTCCAGTGTTGTTTCCTCTGGCCAATATGTCTGCCTCAGCGTTTCATGCTCAGAACACTCTTGAAGTATATGTTTGGCACTCTGTGCTGCCTGTCCACATGTACACATGGCTGTGTTGCCAATCTTGAACTTTGTATACATGTGACTGCGGAGTCGGTTGTGTCCTGTTCTGAGACGTAGAATTATAACTTGTTCTGGTCTGTTCATAATATGATAGTCATCTTGTGTTGGTGTTTGTGGCTTTCTTATTGACTTGATCATCTGTTTTTTCTGATAGTAGGTGATTGGTATATCTGGTTGGTCTTCGGCAGCACCTTCCTTAGCCAGTTGGTCTGCTTTTTCATTTCCTGGTATTCCACAGTGAGAGGGTATCCACTGCATGGTTACCCTATACTGGTAAGACAATTCGCTAAGTAGTTTTTTCAAGTCTGTTAGTTTTCCAGACTGGAGAGCTTGAAGCACTGACCTTGCATCTGTCAGGAATACAACAGGCTGTAGGTCAGAGTTGGAGTTCAGCAGTTTTTTAGCTGCCACACTAATTGCCTGGATTTCTGCATCATAATTATTGCAGAATTTTCCTGTCGGTGTTCTGATTGTATCTCTAGGCTTGTGTGGATATTCTATATATACACCTGCACCTCCATTCCTCACGGCATTCTGTGCTGACCCATCTGTGTATACTCTGACCCATATATCTTGTGGATATTCCTCATCCAGGAAACTGAGGGTGACTGTCCTTCGCTGCACACTGTTCTGTTCGTCCTCGCTTAGTATTCCTTTCACATGGGTCTGAATGTATATTGGCATTCCATGCCTTTCACTCCACGGGGTTTGTTCTGGTACAAGCCTTAAGGGGCTGTCAACTTCAGGTAGGTCTGTAAGTTGTCTGCGGAGTCGTTTAGCTTGGTGGATAAAGCTGCTTCTTTTCAGTCGTCCCATTGCTAGATTTTGGAATCTCTCCTTCATTGGATGACTTGGCATACAATGAAACTTTTCTGCCTGAATTAGTACGTTTGTGTCTCTGCGTTCGCCAAGTGTTTGCATTCTTCCCATTTTCTGCATCTCTGCTATGGGTGTTGATTTCATTGCTCCCAACATTATTCTAAGTGCCTGGTTTTGCACTTTATCTAGATCTTGTAATGTGGTGTTTGATGCAGGACACCATGCTGCTGAACCATATTCCAGGTGTGGTCTTATGCCTTGCTGGTAAACTTTACTGAGTATATTCCCACTGGCTCCCCATGTGGTTCCACTTAGTTTTCTCAGGATAACTAACTTCCTCCTGGCTTTTGTTGTTGCTTTGTTTATGTGCTGCTTCCATGTCAGTTTATCATCAAAAGTAACTCCGAGGTATGTGGGTTGTTTGTCTTCTTTCAAGAGCTCTCCATCTATTTTAATATGACCGGCTTTTTGTTTTGGTGAGAGGGTAAAAAGTGTAGTGCTGCACTTATCTGTGTTAATGCTGACGCACCATCTATTAGCCCATAAGGTTAGGGCATCGATAGCTCTTTGTATTTGTTTAGTGGCCACTGTCGCATGTTCTTCTGTGCACCAGATCACCAGGTCGTCAGCATACATTGCCACTTTGATCCCGTGTGGTAGTTCAGCAACTAGGTCATTGATGTAAACCAAGAAAAGTGTGGGCGACAGGACTCCTCCCTGGGGGACTCCATGACGCAGTAGAACTTTCTTGCTCTTGCGACCATCTAATTGTACCCTGGCTCTTCTATTATGCAGGTATGTTTTTACCCATTTGTACATTCTTGAGCTAACTTAGTACATGAAGAGTTATCTTTATCCCCGACGGCAGGTTACTGCCATGGGACATACCTTTACCTTTATGCCAGGTTGACATTTTTCTAGTGGGATGAAGATACAAAGCTAGTATTAGTCACTTATAGTTTCAAGAAGCTTGTATTAATCACTTATAGTTTCAGTTAGCTTGTTTTAGTCACTTGTAGTTTCAGTTAGCTTGTTGTAGTCACTTGTAGCTTCAATTAGCTTGTTTTAGTTACTTGTAGTTTCAAGTAGTATTTTCTGAGTACATGGCCAGTGCATATATCACTTTTAAACCAGCATTGAGGGCTAGCAGAATTTAGCTAGGCTAGCAGAATGTGGCTTGCATTTTCTAGCGATGTATTCATGTTATCTTTAATGTCGTCAGTCCATCGTCTTCTTGGTCTGCCCTTTCTCCTCTACCCAGGTACTCTTCCCTCCATTATTTGTCTTTCTAAACAGTTATGTCTCTTTATATGACCAAACAGGCGTAGTTTTCTTTTTGTTATTGTGTTTAGTAACCAACACTCTGGAATATTCAATGTGTTTATAATATCTGAGTTTCTGATTTTATCCTTCCATGATATTCTAAGTATCTTCCTGTCGCATTTTAGCTCGAAGGCGTTGTTCCTCTTTGCCGATGTTTTACTTAGAGTCCATGTTTCACAGCCGTATGTTGCAACCGGAAATATAAAAGTTCGTAACATTAGCACTTTCGTTTCTATTTTGTTATTTTTCCATATGTTTTTCAGCCGTGTTATTTTGCAATATGCCATTGCCAATCTCTTCCTTATTTCTGCCATGCAGTCTCCTGCACCGTTGATGTTTGCTCCTAAGTATTCAAATTTATCCACAAATTCTATCTCGGTATTGTCTATTCTGATTTTTGGTTGTTGTGTTGTTTTAACTGTTGACATGATTTTTGTTTTCTGCGTGTTTAAATACAAATTTTGTGCTTCGCTATATTTCTTTGTGTTCTTGATTAGTTATTCCAATCCCTTTATATCATTTGAAAGAAGCACTGTGTCGTCCGCGTAGCGTAGTTCGGGATTAGGAATCCACCTATGTTTAAAGCGTGGTAGTCAGTGTTGTGTATGTCTTCTCTCACGTTCCTCATTATACTTTCAGCGTAGATGTTGAACAGGTATGGGGAGAGTGTGCATCCTTGCCTTACTCCACTCTGCACCTCAAACCACTCTGAGAGATCGTCCTCTAACTTCACTGAGCCTTTTGATCTTGGTAAAGTTCCTCTATTAGATGAATCAGATGTCTTGGGAAACCCATGATGTTGATTATCTCCCATAGTTGCTGGTGTTGGACGCAGTCGAACGCTTTTGAGTAATCTATGAAACACATGTGCAGGTCAGTTGAAAATTCCCTACACTTTTCTATGATCAATCTCATGTTAAGAATGTGATCTCTTGTTCCTCTGCCCGATCTGAAACCAGCCTGTGTTTCGTTTATCTCCATCTCTAATTTCTGTTTGATTTTTTGCATTATGATGTTTAACATTATTTTACTTGCTTGACTTATAAGGGCTATAGTTCGGTAGTTAGAGCAAATCTGAAGGTCGCCTTTTTTGGGAGGGGTATATATAATGATTTTTTCCATTCATCCGGCCATGTGCCGCTTCCCATATTTTGCAGCAGAGTTTGTGGTAATTCTTGATTCCGGCCTCGCCGCCTGCGTGTATCATTTCTGTTGTTAAGCCATATTTGCCTGGGGCTTTACCTTTCTTTAAATTTTCTATTGCGTATCTTACTTCTTCCTTTGTGGGTTCTGGCTCCTTTTCATATTCGTTTATTGTTCTGGTTTTGGTTTTTCTTGGGTCATTATACATCTCACTGCAGTATTCCTTCCATCTATGTAAGATATGCTTCCCTTCTATTGGTATGTTTCCTTGTTTATCTTTCAGCACTTTTAATGATGGTTGAGGTTTGCTGTCTCTTAGGTGTCGTACATTTTCGAACATCGTTTTACTGTTACCTTGGCTTTTCTGCCCTTCTATTTCCAGGCATATTTTGTTTATGTAGTTATGCTTGTCTTGTCTAATTCTTCTTTGTATATCTCTTGACAGGATTCTATAATTTGTTCTGTTTTTACAACTATTTTTGATGTGTCTTCTTTCTTGGATAATGTTCATAGTTTCTTCTGATATATACTCTTTCTTCTTCCTGCTCTTTTTGTGTAGCATGTTTTTTGATGTTTTTCTCTATTATTACGTACAGTAAACAATATACAATCAAGTGCAAAGTAATGCCGCAAATATTTAAATATCAACATGCAAATAAGGATGAAGCAAAGTAATCTTCTTCTTCTTCTTCTTCTGCGTTCGTTCTCTAACTCCTGCAGATTAGCAGGATGTAGTCCAGAGACGGAATGCGTTGTGTCATTGTTTAAAGCATTGCTGCGATATCTGCGCCTTTCGGCCTGACACATCCGACTTCAGCATGGCTTTGGGTCACTGACCCTATATGGGATGGGACAGCCAACTCCATCCAATAACCTCGTTAGTCGCCTTTTACGGCATACGTGTAAGGTAAACAGTGTTGCTATTCTTTGCTCCCCTTTCGGGATCCGGCAACACACGGGCGGAAGCAAAGTAATGACTCACATTAAGAATCTTTAAAAAAGTAATATAAATTTCATTTTTGTGTCACATAACATGCAATGTTTGTTTTCATCTTCATGCATTGAAATGATTTTCTAAATTCAGTACAATACTAGTTTTTAACCTGATTCTAATCATCAACCTATTTATTACACAGAAGAAAAATGACACGTGAAAACATAAATTGAAGATTTTTAATAAACTAACGTAAAACAGATAGAAAACAGATTATGAAGTGTAATATAATTCAATATTTTGTTTACTGTATATTTATTATTCATCTTCACTGCTCATTCTTAAACTCCCGCTGGTTCTATCGTATACCAGGACAATGTTCCTACAAGATTTCCAGCAGGATGTAGCCAAGAGAAAGGAAATGCGCTGTGTCGCAGTTTTGTTTGCACCAATGGCCCTACACGCTCGTCTTCGGTGGATACTGAATATTTACTGCAATGACTGAAATTGTAACTTTTTAAAAAGCAAATTTCTCCCACAAAGCCTGTTTATTAGAATACTCCAGAAATACGCCACTTTGTGTATTTGATGTATGTTTTTTGTGTATCTAATGAGAACATGAAATATACAATTTCTCATACTTTTATGGGTTATATTCGATATTGAAACAATTATAATATTATATAAATATTAAGACGGCCATCAAAATGAAAATTTTTATAAAATTAATATTTTTTAGTATTCTGTTTACGCCAGAGACCACACAGAAAACAAACTGATGGATTATAATCCATGTAGGAAAAGATTATCACTGCGGTGAAGAAGCATAGTAGGATCCAGGCTCATATCAGCGCTCCTGTTGTATGAATAAAATTACATGATTTGTGTTCCTTTGATGTACGCAGATTAATTGTTTTTATCCCTTTTTTTTCGTTCAGTATTTTCTAACAATATTTTCCTCGTCCCTCTTTTTTATATCTCTGATGTCTTATCATCCATTTTGAGAATCCCTTGGCAAGCAGAAGTACATATTTCGCATGTTTACAACATATATAATCCGTCACAAGCTATAAGAAACCTAGAACATTTCCCCAACAATAATACGAGAGAAGTACGAGGGTTTGAAATGTGCGGATCTAGTTGTGGGGGTCGAATTCCCAGACACTGTTTTATGTATTAGGAATTCTTTCCTCTAAGTCAATCCTATTCTCATCATGCTGTTCACATTACTGATAATTGTTCCACACATTTGACTTGCTTTTATCGAAGGAATGCGTTTAACGTTTGGCCTATGAATTCTGAATTTATTCATTTTATTTCTAAGCCGTTGTGTGATTCAGCTTATTTACTAACTCAACAAAATAATCAGATGCGTTATTAAAATATTTCGTATAGCTAAAGGGTGTGTCAACGTCGATTCAGAGAACTAAATTAAAACTAAAGGGCGTAGCCATGTTATCTCACAAAATACATGCAATTTATACCACGCTCAGTCGTCTTTGTATCAAAAATTGGTCAGGTCTCAATTTCGTTGGGAATAAGGACAGTTGTGAGAAGACGAAGGAAGAAGCAGATACGACAGCGTGACAAGGAAAAAGAGAGTGTGAGAGGAAGATGAAAGTGGTAAGTAAGTACACAGAAAAAGTGGAAGTAGATAAGATATAATGCAAATAAAATAAAAATAGAAACGAAAATGACTTAGCTCGATAGTAGTTTGCAACAATTCAGACTTTCGTCAGCATGCCCATGATATGCTTGACTTCTTCCGCCGCCGCCTGTACCCAGAGGATGTCCTTCTCTCTGCCCTGAGTCGTATCCTCCCTATCTCCCATGCTGATGCCCTATCATGCACCCCTCGTCCTCCTTCTACAAGCCCCAAACTGATCACCATTTTCCTCCTATAAATTTCACATGCCTTGGTTGTAGTTCCGGGTCTGCCTCCTTGCGCCATGGCCTTCGTCTCCTGTCCCTCTATATTTAACCTTCACTAGTGACCTTTTCTCCGGCGCAGTCTTCCCATATCTTTCTTGTTTGGCGCACATTCTATATACTCCATGTCTGTAGTTCATCAAGCCTTTGTCCACTCAAGTTGTATTGCCTCATAGCCTGCAGATGGTCTTTCTCGCCTCTACGACCTTGAACGTGGTAACAGGCCGTAATTGCTATTTAACTTGATGTCTCCAGTTCCCACTCTTTTTCACCGCAAACTACTAACAAGCTAAGTCATTTTCATTTTTATTTTATTTGCATTATATCTTATCTATTTCCACCGTTTCTGTGCACTTACTTACCACTTTCATCTTTCTCTCACACTCTCTTTTCCTCTGTCATGCTGTCCTATCTTTGCTTCCTCCGTCGGTTCCTCACTACTGTCCCTCTTCCCTCTTTTATTCTTCCTATCACCACAATGTGTGTCTCTATATAAGATTTTTTTTTACTATTGTCCTTTGTCATCATTAAGCCTTTTTAGTCGAAACGTCGTCTGTCACTGTCAAAGTTATTTTGGTAACACTTATACCTGTTTTTGTTGACTGTTATATTTGCCCTGTATTACTCATGCAACCCATTTCATGTTTAGGGTTGCTACCCGACACTAAAACTTGTATCCCTCAATTTCTTTTGGCCGATCACATTGTCCGTACGACAGATGAACGTCTAACAAAAATACGTATGTGGAGAACTATGTGTAGATCAGCGTTTAACTGGATGCCAGAGAAAATGTTTCAATATCATATGAATACATCTCTCTAGCTCTGCATGATTGACCCAATCTCTTGGGAAACACAGTTCTTGACTGTTCATCTTGGAAAAGTCATATAAATGCGAGTATTAATGTTTTGAATAGAGTAGAGCTATGCATGCGATTCACACAAAAAAATATAGGGGGGGGGGGGGGTCTCGCTGTTTCCCTTCATCTCACAAGGTGCTACTTTCGTGCGCACGCTGTAATAGATCTTTCAGAGCCGGATTGGACTCATCCGCCATCTGAGGACTCGCAAACAATCAAATTAATTTGACCTTTTTCAATGGCATGATTACCTTCTCGTTCGAAGAAGGAATTCACCATCATTTACTCACATAAATTTCATTATTGGCAACAAAATAGCCACAAAACCCACCAGCAGGACCGGATTTAGACTTAATAGGGCTCTAAGTTATTTGAGATAGGGGGCCCTAAGCTATTTGAGATATGGGGCCCCTTTAACGATTAAGAATATATAGATTAAGAAATAAAGAAATGTTGGGGGCCCCATAAAGTGGGGGTCCTAAGCTATAGCGTGTTTATCTTATAGGTAAATCCTGCACTGTCCACCAGGGTCGTAGCAGTGCTGCATTGCATGCTCCAACACACAAGAGTCATTCATAGATTTTTATCTGCAGCGAAGCGAATGAGTGGAAAAATTGTGACCGGTCTGTAATTGAAATTGATGTTCTCTTCCCATGATTTTCTTTGTCGTCTGCTTCTTTCAACTTTAAATTTTCTATGCATTTGTTTTTGATAAGAAATCATGTTTTTTACCAAACATGTCCAAGTCATCCTAGTTTTTAAAAAAAAAATTGTTAAATAGTTTTTTTTTACAATTGTTATATGTTTCTTGAAAAGGGTCCATGTTGGACCGTAACGTGGAATAGGCCTATTGTCCTTGTTCTTTGTTTTATTGTTAGTTTTTTTTTTTAATATTGATAGTTAGGATTTTATAGTAAGCTTAATACTTTTTAAATTGTTTTTTTATTTACCACTTATAAGGAATCATGTCTGCTTACACGTCAAAACAATAACATTATCGCAAGGTTTCGTCGTTTGACCGTTGAAAGCAGTGATTTTTATTTTGGCAGACGGATATTTTTCGTGCCGACAAGATGAGCTAACAAATGTTACACTTGACTTCATATTCACCTTTGTCCATCGCCACAGGCATGACAGTTGACAATGAATGATAGTAGGTGAATTACAATTACTGCTAAACTTTGAAGTAGGGAAAGAGTTGCGTCATTCTTCAACCACACTCACTCTTATCAATCACATGGCGTAGTTGTTGTTCAATCAGTGTTGCCAACTCCTTTTATCAAAAAAGTGAAACTGATCTCGTGCCCAGAAAGCACTAAAATCCCTATAAATATATAAAATGAATGCACTCTAATAGTGCGCACGCATTAGTTCAACAATTGTTGTACTTAATACTTAAAACAGCACTATATGGTATGTCTAGTGTGAATAACAACGCTGATGGCGAGAATATTCAGACAATCTATCGTGCACTAGGATCCTATGAATGACCAAAATATTCAAGCGTACAGTTCCTCGTTCCATGATATGCGTATCTAGAAATTTCGAAATTTCAATAGATATTTAAAGGTGGTTCTTCCAAATCGTTGAAACAATAAGACTGAGTAACTCTGAGTGTTTTTCTTGAATTTGTCTTAGAGAGTCACTGTCAACATCGAAACGGTCACCCTTCTTCTTCTATGCTCGTTCTCCAACTCCTGCAGATGAGTATGATGTAGTCCAAATAATTGAATGCGCTGTAATAAGGTTTACATCTTGACGGTGATAATTGCGCTTTTCTACAAGTCAATACATTTATGCACTTCAGCATGAAATCTTCATTATTTTGACACATTCTATGTGATGGGGCAGTCGACATTTGAAAAAAAATTGAAGTTTCTAGTACTCAGCGTGTACGGGGTGCTCGAGATATGAACATGTAACACATGCTGAAAAGTGACGAGTGATAAAAAGCAACTCTGCAGGACATGACAATTTCTCGATAGAACCTAGAGTCAGGCAAATATGTAAGCAGTGTATAACTGGATATCCCATATGGATGATGGGGAATGCATTGCTGGCTGTTTCATACGTTAACCAATCTTTCGAACGTAGCTCCTGACTGGATTACCATTACACATGGGGCGGTATGACAGGGGTTCGGGAATTAATGCTTGACAAGGGAACTGAAGCTCGTGACTCCAACTCTGAATGTTCATGAAAGGTAGAAAACCACCCACTCAATAACATTTGCCCTGAAAGGTAGAAAACCACACAGTCAATTACATTTGCACTGAAAGGTAGAAAACCACACAGTCAGCCAATAACATCTGCACTGAAAGATAGAAACCACATAGTCAATAACATTTGCCCTGAAATCTGTATGAAGTAATAAATTAAGTTCACGAGTATCTTTCCCACTGCTCAAAAGGATACACGAGTGAAATTGCTTGTAATTCATGGAATAGCAACACATATACACATTGGTTAAACAATCTCAGTACAACTACCATAATCTTGTTCACTGTCCATGTCTTCTGATAAGTGATACCTCTGCTTTTCACTATCAGGAATAATTTTTTTTATCCCCAGGAATCACGAGTGATGTCTTGCTTGTGTAATGAGGGGAGGGGGATGTCCCCGATAGCTATTTTTCAGACCAAGAAAACTTCAACTTTTAGTAGTAGGCACTCAGAAGGATTCTACTGGCTACAACAGACTGATATGTCACACGTACAAAAAAGATAAAATTAGTGAGACAGATCTGTACAACTGTAGACTGAGCCCAGAGATTACAGAGTACATTCTTCATGCATCTCAATTTCTACCAAGAATAGAGGGAGAAAATATAGCTTATGATACAACATTATTTCCGAACCCGAGGGTTCTCATGGATGACCTGAAGTTAATTACACATTTCATTGAAGATTGGTTCTCTAACTTGATAACTGACTGTGGTTCTCTAACTTGATAACTGACTGTGGTTATCTAACTTGATAACTGACTGGTTCTCTAACTTGATAACTGACTGTGGTTTTCTAGCTTGATAACTGACTGTGGTTCTCTAACTTGATAACTGACTGTGGTTCTCTAACTTGATAACTGACTGTGGTTCTCTAACTTGATAACTGACTGTGGTTCTCTAACTTGACAACTGACTGTGGTTCTCTAACTTGACAACTGACTGTGGTTCTCTGACTTGATAACTGACTGTGGTTCTCTAACTTGATAACTGACTGTGGTTCTCTAACTTGATAACTGACTGTGGTTCTCTAACTTGATAACTGACTGTGGTTCTCTAACTTGATAACTGACTGTGGTTCTCTAACTTGATAACTGACTGTGGTTCTCTAACTTGATAACTGACTGTGGTTCTCTAACTTGATAACTGACTGTGGTTCTCTAACTTGATAACTGACTGTGGTTCTCTAACTTGATAACTGACTGTGGTTCTCTAACTTGATAACTGACTGTGGTTCTCTAACTTGATAACTGACTGTGGTTCTCTAACTTGATAACTGACTGTGGTTCTCTAACTTGATAACTGACTGTGGTTCTCTAACGTGATAACTGACCGAAGAACGCTGAAGAAGAGAGAATGTGTGTGTCTGTATATTTAAGGCACACTCCATTATTTTGTATGCAAACATGCTGTCAATTATCGTGTCAATGTTGGAAACTTTTGACCGCACAATTCATCACTTAATGTGTGCCCTTTTAGTGAGGTATACTTCTTTCAACTGCAGAAGGTCTAATATTTGTTACGTCAGAACTTCTTGACCATCACAAATAATAATTATCTGAAGTTCAGGCAATCATGTTATCACGACTTTGAAAGTTTATGTGACATGTTTGATTTTTTAAACCACACAATCCTTTGTTTGTTAATTGGGGGATTAAAGCCTCTTTGCCGAGGCAGAACACTTTCAACCTAAGTATATTCTGGCTATATCAGGATGTATTAGTTTTAATCTAATTGTGACTTAATGGTATGGGAAAAAGAAAAAAACCACACAATCCATACGGCAACCAGCAGACAGAAAGATAACAGAGAAGAATCGTGCGTGCAAGCACATCATCAACAGGTCATTAGACTAACGTACCGAATGTTTGATACAATTGACACTATGTAAGGGACTATTATTCCCTTGATTTCTAATACCCTCCGTATTTATTGTCCATTACATTAAGGGTATGAGCTCACCGTGTAAATTATTCAGAACAATGTCCATGGCCACTTATACATTGGCGAGCCTGTCCGAATAAATTACACTCGTGTAACAGAAATCTAGAGCGGTTTTTCAGAAGAAAAGATCACTTAGCGGTAAATCACGAGACACATGGAAGCGAAGTGGTTGACATAATCCTGGCAAAGGTGTCGTTTGCATAGAAATCGGTACCACCCTGAGGTTTATTTTACAGGCGCGATGTTCACTGGTGGTCCTGACAGAATGTCTGAAGAATGTCAATGTGTGAATGCTTATGGTGCAGTGGATATGTCTTTTTAGGCGCCACCATCAACATACAAGAAGTGTTTGTCTGCATAATTGAATTCAGCATTGTCTGTTGTTAGTGCTTTCTGTTTATGTCTGCGATTTCTATTTGTTAATGTGTGATAAAAGAACTTCTTTCTCTTCTCCGTTCTTCTGTCAGTTAATCACATTACGCCACTAAAAGCTTAAATGAAATGTATGATTCGCTACATGTCTAAGTGTCTATTAAGTTTGGACGTTACACCAACACTATATGTTATATTTTCTCCATATCCACCCAATATCAAGAAATCGGACTAATTTATTTCTATAGTTGTCTGTTTTTTTGTCCTTCAATGTTTTTCTTTCGTTGTACAGTAAGTTTGACTTTCACACTATCCATATATTTTAAATTTGCGGGATACCGATTCTCTAGTCACCAAAAACTTATTATGGTGACTTTCTTAAAATGTGGGAGGTCAAGATAATTCAACAAATAACATCAGTGTAACAAATTACTAATGATATTGAACAACAGATGTTTGTTAAAGTAGGCATTTCTTATAATGCCGTTGAAGTGATAGATTCATGATTAATGTATATGTATGATCTTTTTTGTCCTTTAGATGGTTATTTAGCAGGTGTGTGTATTTAAGTAGTGTTAATTCTAGAATGAACCAGTCACTGCTGTTCTGCATTAGCCTTTGATTTACGTAGACCTGGATTAATCAATAAGCATTTTAAGCACTTGCTTAGGGCCCCGAGGGACATGCTCCGAGAGGCACTCCACAACAAATGTGAGTGTTCCAAGAAAATACACTTTTCAGTTTACAAATTCCGAGACAAAATACGTCTTTATTTTTTTACTAAAATAAGAAAACTAGCTGAATTCATATGTAAGCTAGTAATAGTCTTCTTTCCTTTCATTGTATACGCCTTTGTGCCTTGCAGCGTCAGAAGAGTTCTCTGGAGACGGCTTTTTGTGTGTATTTTATAGGTTTCTTTACATTGACTCTTATTTTTGTAATTCATTGTTTGCACGGTCTGTCCCTGGTGGGGTATCCATCGTGTCTGTATAGTAATGCTTTTTGAGGGGCACTATCTGATGGTAGTCTGGAAACGTGAAAACCACTTAATCTGTTGTCTTCAGATGTAATCCAGGATCGGAATTTTGTTTGTTAGTCTTCTGATGTTTTTGATTCTATTTCTTATTGTTATTTTGAGTATTCAACTTAGACAAGTCATTTATGTTGTAGCAAGTTTTCTTGTGACTTCTGTTGTTAATGTCCATGTTTGACATTGGTAGCATAGTGATGGTATGTTGATAGTTTTATATAGTGAAGTTTTAGTGTTTATGTTTACATATTTGTTTTTGAAAATAGGAGACGTCTAAGATCTTGTACACCATATTGCATCTATGTTGGATTGATTTCTTTGGTATTTTTTCCCATTTGATGCTTTCAAGATAAATGAATTCTTTTGCCTGTTTAAGTAGTTGGTCATCGATGAGAATAGTGGTATTTCTTTCTATTTTTTTTTTTTGCAATTCACATTACTCTGATTTTCTGCATTTATCTTCATGTTAAAATCCCTACATGTTATTTGCAGTCTATTTATATATTGTAGTTGCTCTTATGATGTTGATATTATTGCCTGAACGTCTGCAAAAAGAAGTTCGCTCAGGAGGTTGTTTTGGTTGTCGCTTTCATTATTGCTAGCAATTTTACATATACAATCGATATATGTGATGATTAGTAAATAGTGATGTGTTTAAAAAAGTTAATTATGCATGTGGTTGCGTCTGTGGGTCTCACCAATGGCCCACTAGACAAACCACCCATGCAACAAAAAACCTTAGTGGATGAAATGCAGTAATATTGAGGTTATCTTCTTATAGAAGCTTCATGGCACGTTATCTATACAATTGTGCA
Source organism: Meghimatium bilineatum (assembly GCA_034231615.1). Lineage (NCBI taxonomy): Eukaryota > Metazoa > Mollusca > Gastropoda > Stylommatophora > Philomycidae > Meghimatium > Meghimatium bilineatum. The sequence continues at coordinate 85,946,987 of CM067298.1, read as the reverse complement.
TTTATTTTGTTGTTGAAATGTGTTTCATGTTTACCTGAATATATATGTATGTGGTTGGGAGGGAGCCAGAGATGTACTGTGCAGCACTGGGGAGGAAGAAACTGACAGCGCTGTTTTTTCTTATGGCTTAGACTCATCATAGAGGCACAGTGACTCAGGACATGACAATCCTTTTGACTTGAACATTTGGTTGCATGCCTGGAGCAATAGAGAAGTTCAGCATAACCAGTAGTCAATTGGTGGCGGGGAATGAGCACAGTGAACCCTATCTTGGCCACAGTGACTAGGAGCAGTGCATAGGTTGAAACCTACTTTCCTGGAGGTGTGATAGTTATTCTCTGGCTCTGTCCCGGGGTGGGTCGAAAATCCACAGACTTCCCAGCCATATAATGCCATTAGGTCAAAGGGCATAAGCCCATGGAACGCTGGATCAGCAACCAACCAAAAAAGTTAACTCTCTAACAATTGTCAAGCTAGTGTGGAGACACATTTTCACTTTAGTGACTAAACATACTTTGTCTAGAAAGCTGTTAGTGTCTACAACCCGATGACCATTATTCGACTTCAAGAAAAATTCTCAGACTGTAATATCATGACCTACCGTAATTAAACATCACTGAGATTTTAGATCAGTGATAACATATTTGTATCACTTCATCTTCTTCTTACAATTGTTAATGTCGGATGAGGGAGGGGTGATTTAACTTTTTATTACATTTTTAACATTTCATTAAATAAAATGACATTTTTGTGACCTTTACGCCGATAATGCTGTCAGCATATCCCCATTACTTTAAAAAAAATTTAAAAAATTGAAAATTGCTTTTGCTGTCACAGAAATATTGGTACCCATTTCCTAGGTCATCCATAATTCTTGGTGATTTAAGCATATTTCCAATTGATCTGGCAATTAAACCTTGAATCACCAGACTAGGAAGTCAGTACACTAAAAACGTATGCCTATATTGTATCATTGAAAAAATCATTCTATATATGTATTTGTGAGTGGGGTTTGTTTTATATATCTATGCATGCATGTGTGTGCACGTATATATATATATATATATATATATGTGATTATGTATGCATATACATGTTTGTATGTAAGTTTGTTATGGGGGCACCAAAATCTTTAAGAGCTTAAGGTATCCAGAGATATTAATCCGGCCCTGGCTTTACGTGTATGTCGCTTGTGTTCTAGTCTCTCCCTATGTGTGGCATATAAATGGAGTTAATCTACAGACTAAGCTGAAAGTTTACATAGCAGTGGTACTTCCAGTTCTATTATACTCTGGTGAAACATGGACCATGTATATACAACATGTGAGGAAGCTCAATCCCTTTCACACAACTTGTCTCAGAAAAGTTATGAACATCAGGTCAGATGGCAAGACAAGATTCCTGATACCACTGTCCTTGACAAATCTGATATCACTAGCATTGACACTATTCTGATGCAGACACAGAGTCATTTGAGCAAGTCATCTGATATGTATGCCAGATCATCGCCTGCCAAAGATCTCTACAAGCAAGGACTCGTTAAAGACCTCACTGAAAATCTTTGAAATAGACCAAGATATAAGGGAATAATTTTCACAAAATAGAGCTACATGGAACTCCATAGTAAAAAAAGGCACAGCTTTTTATGAAAAGATGGAGAAATGCAGCAGATCAACAATGGAGAGTTGCTAGAAAGTCACTGGTATACCAAAACCACCTACAGTCAAAACTGTCCAATGACATTTGTGCCCAGAATATGGATTATTAGTAATCTATGAACTCATAATCAAGGACATAACTCAACTGAATTTCAAAAGTGGATGTAACAAATAGTCATCATCACTTGTGATGGATGAACAACAATAAATCTGTCCCTCAGAAGTTTCTGCACCTTTGCGGAATGCCAACCTTCAGTGCGCAATACCACTGTCCTCTGCCACAATTTCCCAGCAATTGTGGACAGTAGAAAAGTCTTTCACTGAGGCCTTGCATACATCTTGGTATATCAGGAGTGGTCTGCCTCCAACTCTTCTTCTTCAAAAGTTCACCAAACAATATTTTCTGCGGGATACAATTGTTGGTCATTCTTCTCACATCACTTAACTATCTTAATCATCTACTGCTTAGTGCTTCCATAAGTGATAGTAGTTCGCTGCAGTACCTCTGTGTTTGTGATTTTGTCCAGCCACTTGATGTTCATTACGTTGCAAAGACAGCAAATGTGAAATATATTGAGTCTTCTCTCATGTCTGGAGTATGATGTCCATGTCTCTGAGCCGTATAATAAAGTGATGAGTCCACAAGACTGATAGATTTGTATCTTCATTTTCAATGTTAACTTTGTGTTTATTTACGTTCTATTTGATAATTCGCTAAAAATAGTAGCTGAACTTCCTATTCGTGCATTGATTTCTTCACCTAATGATAGTGAAACTGTAACAGTGGAACCAAGGTAGCAGAATTTTGCATTTGGGTTGAGATGATTATCATACAGAAGGATATTTGTTGGTGCAATAGTACCTTAACATAAAACCACTGTCTTTGTAAAACTTATACTCACATAACAAAATGTTACAGGTTTCTTCCACTCCGGTGATAATTGCAGGGTAACCTCAGAATGTAAAAAAAGCATCATCAGCAAAAAAGAGTTAATTGAGAAGAACCTCAGTTGTTTTTTTATTTGGCTCTTAATCGAGCTAAAGTGAAGCGTGTCATCAGATCTAGGATGGATAGAAATATTGTCAACCAGAATCCTTGAAGGTGTATCCTAGAAGGACAGCAAATAAGATGCTGAATAGAGAGTAGGGTAAGTACACAATCCTGCGTACCCCACTATTGAACTCAAAGTTGTTGGATATGCAATCATCAAATTCTATACTGACTCATGTCTTTTGGAAAGAGACAATATCTTACCAATTTTGGTGGACACTCAATGTAGTCCAGTATTTTAAGAGTAGTGGTCTGCTGACCATATAAAAAGCCTTTGAAGATCGCAACAGTAATTAAAAGTGGCCTATCTTGCTCTGCATTTTTCTTGAAGCTGTTGAGTAAAAATCATGTCAATCGCCGAGCAGTCAGCTCTGAATTCGCATTGAGGCTCTGGGAAATCATAGAGTCTGCAAGTTTCTGTAGTCATTTCAGGATAACACATGCAAAGGCCTTTCCAGTAATTCTTAGAAGGGAGATGTCACAGTAACAATTGGAGTCCCTTTATCACCCTTGCTCTTAAAGAAGGTAACTTTCTCCCATCCCTCATCTCATGAGGGATTACACCTTCACTCCAGCTCTTAATTTTTTGGTGCTTTGTCATCTAGGAGTCACGTGTTTGTGTTTTGTGCTATTCCTGAGCAGCTGATATGGGGAATGCATCTTGCCCATTTTGCACAAACCCACTCTCGACTCCACTGTTTTACTTTAAAGATATCTCTACATTTAAAGTCAAGCAATGTTGTAGTTTATCCATTGTAGTATTTCAGTGGGCAAAAGGTTTATTGATGATATTGATCTTATAGCTGGGTCAGAACAATCATTGCAAGAATTAACATCAAAGTTGGAAAAAGTTACCAGCATGTATGGAATGGAAATCAATACAGATAAGAGCAAAATCTTGGTAAACAGCAGAGACACAGAAAACCAGACTAATATCATGATTATAGGACATAAGCTTGAGGAGGTGAATACCTTCAAATACCTCGGATCCAGTATATGCAGCGATGGTAAATGCAAAGCAGAACTAAAAATAAGGCTGGAGATGGCTTTAGCATCCTTGTCAAGGCTGTGATTTGGAAAAGCAACATCAGTGTTGGAGTGAAAATCAAACTGTATAAGTCGCTGGTGCTTTCTGTTGTGTTGTATGGTTGTGAGAGTTGGACACTCACTGCGGACATGGAGAGAAGATTACAGGCTTTCGAGTACAAATGCTACAGAAGAATTCTACGAATTTCCTATAGGGAACATAAGACCAATGTGTACGTAAGAAATAAAGTAGAGATGTGTGCAGGTGTTCAGGAGCCATTGCTTTCAATAGTGAAACGATGAAAACTAGCATGGTTCGGACATGTATGCAGGCACGATTCCTTGTCAAAAACAATACTGCAGGGAACTGTCGAGGGTGGAAGAAGCAGAGGAGGACAAATAAAGACATAGACAGACAACATCAAGGAATTTGTTCCTATGATTAATGATACAACAATATGTGTAGCATCATATATGCATAGTTATAAATATTATAAACATAAGAATAGCACAAATGCTTCATCTGTTCTCATCTAATATCAATAAACATAGTTAATTGATAGGAAAGTTAGGAAAAAGTATTGTCATCAACAACAGCTATTTTAGATTATAGTAGATATCTATATGACAGCATGAAGAATAAAAACACAAAAGGTAACACTTTTCAGTACCAGCAATAACAAATAATAATGCAATGAAGAGTCCTAGAAACAAAAAGTGATAAAAGTGATACATCAGTAGAATGATAAGCATGAATGAGATTCAGAGCTTTTCAATGAAAAGTAGATATGAAAAATATAATTAAACGTCAACATTTTTCTGGCTTTTTTCTATTATTGTTTTGAATTAACCTTAGGCACGCTGTGTTTACAATTACATAATTTCTCTCCTGCCGCTGACTGCCACAGAATTCGTTTTTGAAAATGTTGTGCAATGATTGGTGGCTGTTTTGAAATCGCGTAACTTTTTGGTTGTTACAGATATTTAAATAATATTTGCACATATAAATAAAAAATTTAATTCTGCATATATTGGTGTAAGTTTTGTTTGTGTGTGTCTGTGATACGAGACATGTGAGAAAGTGATAAAGACAGATTTAGACCTATCTAGATCTAGGCCTACCGTAATTTTGATTTATCGAAAGCTGTGAAATCTGTTGAATATTATATATTTTACATAATGGAAACCTCGTAGTATATTTTTTTAAATGTATTTGAAGAACTTACCTCTCAAGTTTTTCACTTTCCATTCAGAAAAAATAATGATTGCAATGAATATACGATGAATGAACAGTATATAAAACTTTATTCACTGTCATGTCGCTTCGCCGCAATGAAGATGCCTACAGATTGTTCGGATTTCAATTTCATAATCACACGACATTATCTATTGCCATTTTAACAATAGAAACAGGAAGTTAAATGAAATGTCTACTTCATATAGCCAAAACATTCTGTCAAAAAATTATAAATCTGGCTATTTTCGTTTGGATTCAAGTTTAACGCACTGGGCGGCAGATTTTGCCTTCCGTAATCAAGACATGACACAATAATATGGCAACCCTGGCAAAAATTTTACAGTAAACATGCATGGATTGGACCCAACTATGGATGATTTAATAATACCAGTATAACATTAGTTTCAATTTGCCTGGAACTAATCAAATTTAACCTGCCTGTGCTGAAACAATGTTTCAAGATTTCGACTTTTCTATTCCTTTAAATTCAGTTCTGAGATCTACATTCAAATTTACATATGACACGTCAATACATGCATATCAGGTACAAAGTTCTGTAAATCTGTATTACTACAGAAAAATTATACTAATTGACAGGTATGGTGCCTACATTTCTCCATGACAGATACATGAAATCTCCACACATTATTAGAAGATAAAAATGCATATTTTATTGTCAATGTCAATTATGTGCAATCAGAATTCTGAGAAATCACATTTCAAAACAAACACTCATAACTTGATCAATGGACATATAGAAAACAAAATTTGCAAAAATTTACAACAAAAACATGTCTGTATAAATTTAAATATGATAAAGTTCCACTGAAAATTAACTAACAATACATGATTATTTATATTTGAACATCATGCAACATTATTATGTTACATAATTAGTGGTCTATCATCCTATGGGACTTGGGGCCATGGGAACCATCAGTATGCATACACTTCGATATGTGTTTGGGGCGACTGAGCACCTATCGGTTTGCCTGGAGCATAGTGATGTCAGCTCATAATCAATAATAAATAATCTCAGTTGATGATTTGATGCTTTGCTGAAAGAGACAAATTACATGTGGAAATCGCTGAAAGTACCTCAATGTTATCAAATACTCTGATTGGTTAATTCAAGCTGTCTCAAGGTCATCTTCAAATCGAGATTATGTAATTAGGTACGCTTGTTAGAGTCATTTAAAGTCTGTAGAAGTAGCAGTGTGTTTTTTGTGTAACCTTTTACCTAGACCTACAAATATTGAAAAGCATAGACTCAATGAATGAGAAATTTATAAACTTCTAAAAAAAATGTTTCTGATAGTTCTAGCATTAGTTTATCTGATGCAGGAAGTGATTTAGAAAGTGTTAATTTGCATTGTGATTCGGAGGATATAAATTTATATGACTGTAATCCACGTGTTTCAAATTTGTGGTCAGGTACAAATTACAAGGTAAGGTCTCCATTTTCATTTACTGGCAATAATTGTGTACTAATTCAAAACATTGATCATGCAGACATTTTAAGAATCATTGAATTTGTATCAAATTATACTATTATAGGCCTACAACATATTTGTGATGAAACATAAATTTGCTGACAAGCATATTATTGATAAGAAAAACTACATAGAGAATACAATGGATTATTATGATTATTTGTTTGAAATAACATTTCCTTTATTGAGACAAATTATGTTAAAGGTTTTTACGTCTCCTCCATAATATAAAGAAACATTATGTTTGTAAATTCATGAGTATACAGTAATAATACACTCAATTGTTGAAAGTGAGAACGTGGTGAGAAAACTGATTAGAGGAAAAAATTCATCAAGCCTTAAAATTAATTTTTTCCGCACTGTAGTTACATTTTGATCTTTTTTACACCCCCCTCCCCCACTACGACGGGGTTAAAAATGATGAAGTCTACACCTTCTGAGCCTTCTGGCTTTAGTTATTAATTCTAGCTTTTTTTCTATCTAACATATTCTTCTCATATCTATTTCTAGCACCACAGGCATTTCTATATCAACTCCTTACCCTTTAAATTTCATAATAAGGCTTTTCTTGTAATGTTTTCTGCTAGTTCTGACAACACTTCGTCTGAAAACAATGACTATGAAACAAATAAAATATTTTGAATATATTAAAACAGCTGGTTGAATACCTTATTTGAAAGTAGAGTTGAAGGGTGGCAATAAAGAGAGGCAGAGATACACATGGGAGGGAAATATCACAAGATTTACAGTTTAGAAGAGTGTACGACCAAGGCAAGAGACAGAGGATGTTGGAGCTCCGTTGCAGTTTATCTCCATTGCAGAGATGGCATTTGATGATGATGATTTCTGCTGGTATCCTCAATGTGTTATATTCATCTTTATAAGATGCAGCTTCATAAGATCTCTTGTGTCTGTTGAATTCTTGCCATGAGTTCCTCTTTGAGGAGGTCCTATCATACAATTTTGAATTTTCAATATGCAGGTATCTATTTATAAACTAGCAAGGGAAAAAAAGCAGGAATATGTAGGGAGGCTTGCAGGAATTAATACTTTTACAATTTACTGAAAGACACAGAGTCCAGAAAATTATTACTAACAACAAGCAATGATATTTGTAAAATATCACTTGTGAAAAGAATAGCATTTACTTTCAAGATTTACTCACAATTTTCCAACTATACTTGCATGCAATGTGCTAGAATAAAATACAAGTTTGATTTCTGAACTGTATAGCAAAAGTTGTGTGGCCAAAATAAGTAAAGTAACTTCTCAATACCAGCATTTATGTAATCTTTTCTCCAGCTATTATCTTTTACAGGATGGATCAGCTGTCTTGTATAAAGTATAGACAAGACAAATACAGTACTTGCAGTTTGCATCCTAAAAACAACTATTAAGGATTTTCCTGGAATTGGTTCTATCACAGTTATTTAGGCAGTCTCCGTAGCTCATGTGTCATCCACACTGCTAGACTAAGGAGAGCCAAAGATCCTGACTGGTGTGTGGCTGCAATGGGAGTTGGAACATATGTCAACAGTGTGAGAATCCCCAGACTTGCCTGCAGACAATATCATGAAATTTCATAGTTAGCATTAATCAGCACATTCTCTGACACTCCATACTTCTTATAATAGGTTATTACACATATAAATAACTCCCTAACCTAACCTTGAATGCAGCAGTGAAAGTATTACCTGAACCACAACCTCTGTTAATTTTGATGGTCACAGCTCTGATATACCCAAATTGGACCTAATTTCTAGTTGAAAAGAGTGTACCTCCCTATATGAAATCCTTTTCAACGTTTAATTTCACAACATCAATAAAAATTATGTTGCTAGTACCTGTACTGTTGACTTATTACCTGTCAGCCACACTATGATGATACACTGTCCTTCTCTTTCATCAATGCTCAATATATTCTCTTTCCATAACATTCCTCAAATAATTTATAATTGCTCCATTGTGACCATGAGGAACTTCCTTTATGTACTTGCTTCCATCAGTATCTCCTGTCTGGTCTGTCAACATTAGTAACTAATCACTGATTTTTTCAGTAACTTATGGTTGGTTCTTACACATGTGTTGCCAGGCCAAAAGGGGAGTAAAGAATTGCAACACTGTTTACCATCGATGCATGTCATAAAAGATGACTAATGAGGTTATGGGGTGGAGTTGACTGTCCTATCCCATATAGGATCAAAGTGAACCTGAAGCCATGCTGAAGTTGGATTTGTCAAGCCAAAAGGTGCAGATATTTCAACAAATGTGTAAACCAGGGGTTCTCAACCTTTTCATATTACAAGCACTGTCCATATGTAGTCATTTGTGCTGAGCACTTTTTAACTTGCATGGCTCACGCACATGCTCTTACGAGATCACAAAGGTACCCATAAGCCCATGTTGAGAATGCTTGCTGTAAACTATGACAAGAAACATTCCGTTCTCTGGACTATATTCTGTTAATTTGCATTTAAATTAAATTCCTAAAAATTGAACAGACACAAGAATGGAATGTATGATTACATGAAAACTGACCTGACCAAAGGCCATCCCTAATAGCAGATTAACTGCAAGTCTAGCTCGTGGGTGAAGAGGTGCCTTTCTTGCCAACCACCAAAACCCAGCAACTAGTACTACAGTTGATTCAGCCTGGTAATTAAGAAGCACTCTTAAAATTATAAGCAAGAAACATTTTAAAGTTTCAAAGCTATCTTAGAATGTTCCATTCCATTTGAAAAAATAATTCTTGAATTATACAAAGATAAATTATAGAAATCTATCTTAGAATTTTCTATTCAAAGATAATCTTGGCAAAGAAATAAATCATAGAATGTTCTATTCAGAAACCATCTTGGCATTCCATTAGTTTTGAGAGATAAAGAAGTTAATGTCAGTGTTAGAACTTGATCACAAGCTGCTTCTACTTCCATTTTGTCCACCCAGTGTCAGTCATATGTCTCAATCTGGTTTCTCCAGTATTCATAATTGCTTGCATAACCTGCTTCCAGATAGATCTACCTTTCACAACTTCCTTCCAATATTCATGTCTCATGGCATCAAATTATATTTGCAAATTATAACAAAGGAAAGCTCATCATTTAGTTCTGTCACCAGATATCAATTTCTCTTCTTCTTCAGTGTTCATTCTCAAACTCCTGTTGGAGCTCCCTTGTAGCAGGACCATGGTCCTACTAGATTTCCATCAGGATGTAGTCCAGAGAATGGAAATGCATTGTGTCACCGTTTTATTTGTGCTAATGGCCCGACACACCCATCTTCGGTGGGAGATCGATTCTCAATACAGGGTATCTTTGGGAAGCTTTCCTACTATAATCGGCATAGTTAACCAAGTAATTTTAGGTAATCTTGACAGCGTGACTATTTTGGGAATTTTTGCACACTTCAGTACATCATTTTTAGTTAACTATCTTACTATGAGAATCCAAGTGAGCCTCAAGCAGTGCATGTGAAATGTATGAATCCTTTCCTCCTGTAAAACATATAGTCTTTGATTCAATGGAAAGATATTCAGCACATAGGGTTTTAGAGGATGCCAGATAATGTGCGAGTACATCATCAATTGTCTTAGGGTTCCTCCCCTGGTTTTACTGTCAGTATTTATTCCCCTAACCTTGTATACTCCTGTACTGACCTGCTAAACAACCAGGTTTTCTATCCGAGCTTGCTCCATTAGCATTATGTACTCCCATGTTGACCAACTAGACAGGTGGATTATATCAGGTGCTCTCAACCTTTTTTGTTTACTGTGTCCCCTTTAGGTCACTAAACTGTTAGGTCACTGACTTTCTTTAGGCCTCAACAAATCTTTTAAAGGTTTACGGAGTTATATTGTACAAAATTTTATTTAATATAAATGTCATCCTGTGTTCCCCCAGATGGGTGTATATGGCCTTGCAATTTGCAATTATTTGTCTGTGGCCTTCTGCACATCTCTGTAGACCACCTCTCCCCCCCCCCATATTGAGAATCACTTGGTTATATAATGCTGTATGCACCTACCAATCAATCCATTTGGGGGTCACAGTGAGCACAGACTAAAGTGGCTGTAGTGAACACATGGTTTTTTTCTGCGATGCAATACACATGAACAAAATACTCAGAGAGAATCAAAACGCAATTCCTGCCATGAATTCATGTAAGCTTTAATCATTCACTCGATACTGAAAATATGATATTAAACTTAACAGGTACACATACGTTGAAGACATCTAAAAACCACAATCTTTTCATGCACACATACATTTATCTCACACACAGTAATCCAATTCTATAATGTTGAACTTTTCCTTTCTGTATTGTTTTCAATATTTTCTCTGCTTCATTTACTTTCAGACTTCTTTGACAAAAGTAAGTCATGTTTACAACATTATGACAGTATTTTTACAAAAAGGAGCTGGTGGCGTATCTTATTTAGGACATAACCATTAACCCACTTTTTTTTGGCTAGTGGTGATTTAATAGGCAACATATCTATTCAGTAGGTTATCATTTCTTTATGAAGGTTCGGATGCACAATTGCCTGTGCTGGAAATTGAACTTGGTATTTTGACCTCATAGGCATGCTCTGTACCTCACAACCACAAAGCCAGACTTTATTAAAGAAACTAGAATATTATACGGTGGAACCAAAATTTCTGCTTTTAACAGACACAATTCTATGGATGGTTTATGGATAGTCCCTCATCCACTGTCAATAGTTTCTCCCAAGACTTAAAGCAATTAATTAGACAGCAAAGTGTATCCATAAGCTGTCCAAGCTTTAAATGTTACTACCACCCTTGTGTTGTCAGGTCTGAAAGGGGAACAAAGAACAACAGCATTGTTCACTTCAATGCATATTGTAAGAAGTGACTAAGGAAGTTATGGGGTGGAGTTGGTTGTCGCATCCCATACATGGCCAAAGTGACCCAAAAGTGCTGAAGTCAAATGTGTCAGGCAAAAAGGAGTAGATATTGCAACAAAGATGTAAACCATGACATAACAAATTCTGTTCTCAGGACTACATCCTACTAATCTGCAGGAGTTTGAGATGTAGAAATGTTATCTACATGGAATATGGTTTTTATCATACCTGCCTTGACATTCATGCTTGCAAAACTAAGAGTTTGAAATTGCAAGGGATCCAGATTTTGATCTGTATTTATGACATGAGGGTTTGCAAACTTTACACACTACAAGGTTTCGCAAACCTAACACACAACATGACAGTTTGCCTGACTGCATGTGGGCTTACAAACTACAATGAAAAACAAAATGCTAATAATTATTTAGACTAAGTTGACTTATTGTTTTATTCATTCTTTCTTGAATGTTCAACTAATATAAACATTAGATATTTGTAAATTTAAAATTAGGGACCTCACATATACCATTGAACGGTTCTTGTTTGGAACGCAACCCCCCCCCATGTGATTCCCCTATATTTACCTTGAAATATTTATATGTTTATGATTTATTAATTTAAATGATTAATTGGGCAAGACTTTTATTTTTATAGGTCGCAGGTAGGCTTAAGAAAATTATGGTAGCCATTTTGTATCTAGAACTGAGCCGGCAGTCAGTGATGTCACAAAATTTCGGATCTGCACAAATTTTATAAAATGTTTCAATGATAGAAGATGTAGTTAACCAAACATGAACTCCCCAAAAAAACAACATTAATGCATACAATTTAGCTCAGTTAAATTTTCAAACTTACAAGATGTCTGTGGTTGAACTGGACAAATGTTGGATTTTCAAATATGTTTCTCCATTTTGGAGAAATGACCCACATATCATCTGGAATCCACTTGTCAGCCATTTTAGGATAGGAATTGTATGTCAAACCAGCATCAAGACCTGCCACAAATGCTCCTGAAATGTCGCAGAAGTTAAAATAAACATATAACAGGCCTTTAAATTCTTCAAAAACATCTGACACATTAAGAAAAACTAGTTAGAAGAAACATATCTGCATTCAAACTTATTGGGTCAACATCAGAGCACTTACACAGTAGCTGTTATTTATTCTCCCAGGTTATTGGTTATGAGCCGACATTACAAATTAGACATACAAATACATAAATACTTAGTCAACCAAGCATATGTCAAAGAGTATACATGCCCAAGGTTCACTGGTAGGTTGAAATAAATCTTCACTGTCCCACAGTTGTCCAGTCTACTCAAACCATATTTAATACCAAATTCCTTAATCACAGTCTAGCTGTGTCATCATTCATTGTCCACATTTAGCAAAGATTCACTATGCAACTTTGGCACACACACCACCTTATTCATCATCCATTCACTATTAGATGCCTGGAATGAAATGTGTCCACTCTGAATACACAAATTGTCAGCAAGTGGTAAATTCATGTGATATGATAGTAGTTAATGATGCTATCAACTCATATCAGCACCTGCAATATTCATCTTCCAATGCATGGGCTGAGAATTGGATACTATAAAACGGGATGCTGTCATGTCCGCCTCAATCACATTCCTAGATTTTTTTTCATTTATTTATTTTATGAATCTGGGTCAACCTCTGAAACAATTTATAGTGTAAAAAAACCTCTCAACTTGTTATTGTATCAGGACCACTGGTCAGGAAGTTGATGAAATTTTCCTCCTTCACAAGCGAAGACGAGCATGGCATGAAAAACAATAAACATATGTGGCAAAATAATGGTGGAAAAAAATACATTGGTGCTTGTCTATTTTGTTTTAATATTGTGAGTCTGCAGATGCAAGAGGAGTCCAATTCATGTCAGGAAAGATCCGCTACAGTTCTGCATAGGGTCCTGAGTAAAAACGTTTTCAGGTCTTTCCTTCCATTTCTGTCAATGGTAGATGGCCCACAGTGTTATTTCCTGTTCAAATTTTGTGATACCAGTGGCGATAGCTCAGCAATCAAGAGCTGTAGTCTCCCAGATGCTGGGATCAATGCTATAGTGTTTGAGGGAGTTCTTCAAGTAATCCATGAAGCGCTTTTTCTGCCCTCCGCTTGAACATTTATCATCACATATAGTACCCCATAGAGCAATTTCATTGGAAGGCGCGTGTCCGGCATACAGTCGATGTGGGTGGTCTAGAGCAAGGGTCGGCAACCTATGGCATGCGTGCCACACTTGGCACGTCAAGCAATTTCAAATGGCATGCAGACTCTTCACATGTGATGAATCTGGACTCCTTCACATTCTTCTTGATATGTGATGTTGGCACTCTGAATAATTTGAAACCTTAAGTTGGCACACAGTTAGCAAAAGGTTGCCGACCCCTGGTCTAGAGAAGTTGGGACCTAAACTACAAGGCATAGACAGTTTGCATAGAGGACTTTTGAAGAATTTCTATGTCTGGTATTTAATCCTGCCAACATATTCTCCCGAGATTTTTTTAAACAAATGGTTAGGAAGTTATTGCACTAAACACCGTACTACTAAAATTTCAATAAATATTGATTGCAGTCAAATGAAGTCTCAAAGTTCCCTTGAAAATGTGAATTTCGGGAAGTAAAGACTGCGAGGAAGAGGAGATGGCTACCGCCTTCATTAGCAGAGACACTGAAATGTGAGATTGCTATCATCTCACACCTCTACTGAATTAATAAATATTATGGGTTACTTTACTTACTTTTTACTTACTTATGACAACACACCAAAAATGGAACCCTCAATAGCTATTGGCAAATTATCAAAAAACTACAGGGTTTGAATTCTACTGCAGGCAAATGTTTATCAGGACCATTCAGAAAACAATGGCAAACTAGTAATTGTAAAAAATGTCAAGAAAATCACTATAGCCAAAAAATGCTATATTTATATCTACATCCTGTATAGTATATGCTACAATTTACAAGGCAGAGCTGCAAGCAATCTTAGTAGCATAAAAGATACTAGAAGAACATAGATCCAAAAGGAGCAAACAGTCTTTCTGTGTGACTGTTAGGTCAGTTCTCCAGACCATACTAAATGAACATAACGATTTTTTAAAACAAAAACAACATAAGAACTTTTTAATCAACTGTCTACTAACAACAAACCAGTACTGTAATAGACCATTGCACACAGCAGAATTGCAGGAAATAAGGCAGCTGACAGAATGACAAAAGCAGGTACAAAAAAGAAACATTCTATGAGAGTATCACCGGAATGAAGCAAAAACTCTCATAACATGAATATACAAACTTACATGGAGTCAGAGAACAGGCAGCAACTTTCACAAGACCTCATCCTAAAGCTGAACAGATCATAGCAAACTACCATCTTCAGGCTTCATGCAGGACACTGTAGACTACAAACCCATCTCCATAAAACAAATCCATATCCACATACTGACCAATGTCAAAGAGTTCCCAGACTCAAGAACGCATCCTGCAGACATGTCCACTCTTTGGCAATATGAAGTATAAAACCTGACTCCAAGAGACAACTCAAAGTGAAGCTGTGGGGCAATAGTGAGGACCTCCTGCTGATGATGATTGAATTCATGAAGACAAGGCACTTACCTGTATAGACTGTCAAGCTTAGAACAAGAAATCGAGTGCAATCAAAAGAAAAATACATTTTAATTGACTGAATAATCAAAACAAAATATTTACTTATGAAATAAAATAGTAAATGTTTTTGTTAACTTTATACCAGATAATGCAGTTAAAAATATAGCAGCTTTAACCCCATGAGCCATGCCACGTAATTTTCTCAAGGCAGGTGCATCAGCCATCTGCAATAATTCAAAAATAAACCTCATGAGTTTCTAAACACACTGAAAAATGTTTGAAACAACACAAATAATTGTATGCACATGGTTGTATATGACTATGTCAATAGCGACGCAGATAACGGCAAAAAAGGTCCAGCAACTTTGATTAGGTATTAGGTCTGTTGATTATCTTCTTCACACATCTAACACATCCATATGTGCACAGATCTCCGCTTCAGTAAATCTCTCAGTGTATAACTGCTGATGGTTCCGATTCTATGTTGGTTCATTGCTCTTTATGAAATATTTGCCAGGGGTTCTCTATGGGCCACACCCATCCTCACTCCCAATTCGTACATTCTTGATATTGACTCATGCTTATTCATCTCAAAATCCTCTGATCATGAGGACTCACGAAAAGCAATGATTTTGTCTGCTAGATCCATAGGCTGACAGTTGTGGGGATAAAGATAAGCGTGAGTTTTCGTAGTGATGTCCACCTTTTAGCTCTCTCTAATGACTCCATCCATCCCCTATGTACATCACCTGTTTTGACGGACTTTCTAAATCATATTCAGTGAGTCACTTAGTATGCACGCATGGGAATAGGCTTGCGAATCCAGCCAGTTAAGTGCCTGTGTTACTGCAAATAATTCCATCTTTGATGAAGCAACTTTGATGTTGGTGGACAGCGAGTAAATATGGGAACCAGTTCTCTCATACGGCTGACCTACTAGCGATAGGGTTATAGACATCCACTGTTCAATGGAAGTGGTAAAAAGAAACTGAGCTATTAGTTACCACAGCCAAAGTCAGATATGTTAGGCCATGGATGCAAATAAAACGGCATCACAACTCATTTTCACTCTCTGGACTACATCCTGCTGCAAATCTAGTAGCTCCATTGTTATATTATAAGAGAGATCCAGTGTAAGTTTGTGAAAAAAAAAAGATGTCAAAATATTAATGTAAAAAATACCTTAAAGTGAAAATATTGCAAAAGAAAGGTACCTTAATTGGTGTCAAAAGATTATTAAAACCTTGCCATAGAAATAAGGTATAAAGCACAAATGCTGCACCCAAGTGTATGGCCAATCTGTAATGACTGACTCTAGGCACATCTGACGGGTCAGGCTTATCTTCCAGACCACTTTTAACCATATACCAGCCAAGAAATCCCTGAAAAGTTCACAATGATGGAAATAGTCAATGATTAATTATAATGTATTGCCAACTGTAATAATTTGAGTTTGTTATTTTGGTTATCTTAATTCACTACAATGCATTATGTGTATACCCATTAGTGTTTAGTCTCTGTCAGCAGATGAAGAAAACCTATACTGACGATCCTGTGTTCACTGTTTGCACACACATTTATTTTATAAGAAATTTCAGTCTATGTAGTCAAATTTGACAGTCACACAGAACCTGATTTCACAAAAACACTCAAATCAATAACAATTATCTTTATTAAATCAGCATGTCAGCTTCTTTGCTATCATAAACAACAATGTTAAACATTATTCAAGACCCTGATTTAATACATAATTTCAATGACAGGGAAGCATCATCATCCATTATCATGTCCACTATGTAACTGTTCTCCATCTCATTCACATACACTCTCATGCTTTCTGTAAACAAGGGAATTTTCATAGTCTGAAAAAAATTATGGTAGCCATCAACCTATCTTCAAAGATTCTGGATAGTGTGAACTTGTCCATTATTTAATTAAATAAATTGAACATGATTTTGAAACTTTATAAATAGAGGTCTACATTATATTTTGCATGTTTCTTGTTGTTTCTGATAATTTAAAACTACAAATAAAACATGTGTGATATTAAATATTCAGGTTTTAATAAAATTTAAAAAGCATTCAATATTCCACCATTGTTTATGTCTTGACATTTAACGTGGTGTTTTTCATTAAAAAACCCATTTATTACACATACAGTACGCTGGATCGACAACATCAAAGAGACATTACACGAACACAAAATAACATTATCTGAAGCTGCCAGAAAAGTGAGAACAAGAACATTTATCTCCCTCGATTCCCGTAAAGGGTAAAAGAGGAAGGAAAGAAGAAGTTTATGTCTTTATTCTAATTTAAGATATTTTTTCCCAAAATAAAAAAATGTATGATTCAAGTGCCTGGTAAATGAATGTTGACTGTGTTCCATATTAAATTTTCTCCTTTTCTTTCATTCACTTGAAATTGGGTATGTATTTGCAATATCATCTCTTGTATTGTTTCAAACTTAAGTCTGTACAGTTTGGTAGTTGTTGAACTTTTTGAAGCAGAAAACCCATAACAAATTTGACAGAATTTTCAAAACAAGTACCCTAAAACACATTGAATATATAGATAATTTTCATTATATTTTGGCACCTCAATTGTTGCTATTTCTGGATGTATACAATGCTCTTAAATATATTATTTAAGTATTAAATCAGTATACCTGTAAACCTAGAAGGCCAGCACACAGTACAAGCCGAGGTTTCATAGATGGAGATATCCAACCTTTACGTAAGAAATACAGAGCCGGTAGAAGGAATACAAAACCAGTAGCTCGTCCCCACATTCTGTGGCCCCACTCCATGTAGTAGATGAACTTGAAGTCAGACAGGGTCATTTCTTTCTTACTCTGCATACTACATGAAAACATATATTGAAAGAACATTTTGAATATACTCATGTGACAAAATACAAAGTTGTTAAGTGTGAAAAGATGTATATGTTTTGCAACAAAAACATTGTCCCAAATAATGTGTGTTATAACATTTCAGAAATGCTTTCTCGAATTAAAGAAAATAAAGAATTTGTTGATTAGTTGCTAATACAGCAGTCCATGGGCTCAAGCTCTTTGACCCAATGCCATTGTGTGACATATGCATGTGTTTGTGAGCTGTTGTTTTGTTCCAATTATCTGACCTTGGAGAGAGAGGCATTTTTCTGATGTCATCCAGCATTGGACATTCAAAAAGGTGGTGGTAAATATTTTTTGTTATAACGGCATTATATTGCTGGGAAGTCTGTGGATTTTCAACCTACATCCCCCCCCCCTCCCCCGGACCATTGCCAGAAAATAACTATCACACCACCAAGAATGTAAGTTTCTACCTATTAACTGCTCTGAGCCACTGCATCCGAGATAGGATTCACTGTACTCATTCCCCACCACCCAAATGCCTCCTGATTATACCGAAATTCTTTATGGATCCAGGCATGCAACCAAATGTTCAAGGCAAAAGACTTGTCACATCCTGAGTGACTGCGCCTTTATGATGGGCATCAGCCATAGGAAAACAGTGCATTCAGTTTCCCCATCCCCAGTGCTGCACAGTACTTCTCTGGCTCCTTCTCAATCACAGATGGTGCATGCATATATATACTAATAACAATGAACACAAAATGAAACAACACATGAAAAGCATAATTGTATGGATGATACATGCTACAAAGCTTCCATAAGAGAGCCTCAATGCAATGGTATGTCATCTACTAAGGTTTTCTGTTGATGGGTAGTTTGTCTAGTGGGCTATTGATGGGAACAACCGACACAACTGGCATATTCTATTCAGGAATAGCCATCAAACCAGAATTTTATATTTTCTAGGCAATATAAATATGTTTATTTGTTTGCCATTACTTTCTGAACAGTCCAGGTGCACAATTGCCTGGGTGGGATTTGAACCCGGTAATTTGGCCATCACAGACACTCTCTGTACATTGCCGCCACAGAGCCAAACAATTAATTTCTTTAAATAACATGCACTAAAATATTGAGAACTATTGCTGCTCCTTCACACCAGAAAAAGACAATACACATATTTTGGAGATATCATGAGAAGAGGAAATATGAAACACATCTTTAAGAGAAAATTTGTAAGGGAGAACCAAGAGCAAAGATGCTAGACAGCTTGGTATGGAAGAACATTGACATCAGAAATGATTAACAGCACATGAAACAGAATGCGGTGGACAGACATGATAACCAATGCCACATGGTGTGAAAAGATTAATATTATAAACTCTATCTTATTTCAAAATAAATGCATTTTAATATTAACAAATAACAAATTGAAGCCATGTAATGTTAAATAAATCTTCATTACTTTATGGTGCATACAGACTATGAACAAGCTCATAGGACATACTATAATGAAGTATGGGTAATAATGCTACTGAATATTCTAATTATCAAATATTAAAAAATAAATAATAAACAAAGTAACACTGACTATTTCAACACTGCGATCAATGGGACTTTTTTCAAGAAATGAATACAAAAAGAAAACAAAAACTTAATTAATTTTGATTCATTTTTCTGTTTGTATTCATTTCTTTTTCTGAAAAAAAAAGTAAACAGAGCATTTGTTCATATTGCTTTTGTATATGAAATATCCAAAATCATGGTGTGACATAGTGTAAAGTCACGTCATAGTCCTGACACATGTATCTTGTTCCCACATCACTCACTTTCTTGTTAGACCCTTCTTCTGCACTGTTTTGGACTCAGCTATTGAAAGGACATGCCTCTGCATCAACCATTGTAGCAGATCTTCTCGCCACCTTCCATCTCCGCTATTTTTCCTTTCTTTGAATATTTTTATGATTAGAGTTAAGTGGAAATGAGCAAATCTGATATTTCTTACCTGAAATGACTGTGTTTCTGAGTGCCAGATATGCAGATAACATTTTTTAGCCATCCTTTTTTTCCCCAGTCTAGGTTGATTGCTGGGTCAGATCGTTTTTCTCACCACCAGAACTACATCAAAATCCTTCTCACTATCATTCCTTATAATAAACTTCATCAGTTCTTCATCTATACAAATATGTTTCTTCCCCATTTTATGACATAAAATACTAGCGTGCTACATAAGCATGTAAAACAAACTTCAGTCTAAAACTAGACTGCACACCATAAAGTTTTCAGTGTACACAATGTCACGACGTGGTCCCATGTTAAAAACTACATACCGTTAAATTCTGAATATAAACCCATCCGATTGTAGGCCGATAACCTAACTATCCCTTCCCAAAAGTGGAGAAAGTCGAAAGTCCGACTATAGACCGACATCCCCAACTTAACAAAGCCAGCAATAATGAACTTCATCATCATAAGAAAGAACCCACATGCTAAATGGAAATTAACACAAACTTTTGCAACTCTAAGAAAATGGCATTCCTTTCATTTGCTTCACTCACATAACTTGAATGAATCAAGGAATGAAACCCCGGTGGCTACTGTATTCTGGATCAATATATCCGAAAATAATGAATACCTGGTAGGCTGACTTCCCTATCCATGACTATAGACGGTTTATGAGGTGGTGAGACTTTGGGGAACAAAGTTTTTCCTGAATGAATTGTCTGTGTTGGGTGTCTGGGCGTTATGACGTGGAACAGCGCTAGTGAATAGTAATTACTACGTAACTATTATGTCACCGGCTTCTGACAGTGACGTTTAAGTGGGAAATGATGAAAGGCAAGACAGCAAGATCACGTTTGTTTTTATAAGATACAGAAGAGTTTGAACTTTGTTCCTGGTTATGTTTACCGTGTGATCTAGTCTTCCACTAAATGTACAGTGGTTGGGGGAGGGAATCAATTACAGCGCAATTTTACTACAAAATGCCTATGATGTGTTGTGATTTGGAACCTTGTTTCAAATCTTCTATAAAGAAAGATTGCATTTAGTCACTTATCTGAATGGCATCACATAATGTGAGGGAAACGTGGATTGGTTGAGCAGATTGAAATGGGTAGGGCCAGTAGTCCATCTGCTGCCTCAGTGGGCTGGACTAATTAACAGAATATAAGGCTGACTTAGCTAGCCAAGAATACTGCACAAGTAGTTTAGCTTCCAGTTCATACATTTTTATTGTTATTGTGATTTTATTCCGTAAGTGTAAGCGGGGGGGGGGGGGGGGGGGGGGAAACCAGGAAGATGAATGGATGAATGGCCAGACAAAAACATGCCAGATCACATTTGTTTTTAAAAGATACAGAAGAGTTTGAACTTTGTCTGACCTGTATGTTTACCTTATATGGTAATATAAACTGAGGCACAGCTCAGACAGTTTCACTATTGATTTCTCTCCCATTCCCATCCCTCCAACACTGCCTAAGCGGCAAGGTTTTGGATGTCAAAAATGTTAGTGTTTGTGCAAGACTGTAGTATGAAGAGTAAGACCTCTGTACAGAATTAATTAGGACTTCATTCTATGTTTCTGATTATTGTCTTGGTCAATATTTATATACTTGGAGTCCCATGTTAAAAAATGGCAAGACCAACCAGCGACATGCACGGAAATACTCAAAATCTGCCTTTGAGGTGTTGTTTTAAATTTTCTGTACACAGGTCTTATAGCCTAGTAGACGGTCAGTAATTGTTGTAACATTTGCTTTACCGCAACAAGAAAGTGTGTGACAGTGTTTAGATTACTGGTAGTTAGTGTTTCCCTACACAAACAAGACTAGGCCTAAGCTACCAATCAGCTTAGGCTATGGTATTTCATTTGTTTTTTCCACAGACCATTACCGTATTTTGGTCAATAAATAACATCAGATACTGGTATACTTTTCTGACCAATTTCGATGATCAATTGAAACCTTTATGATAGAAATATATGTACTATAAACGGTAAAAAAAAACCGGCAATACCCATTGCTAAAAATAGCGTTTCCGGGAAATTATTCTAAAAAAATGGCGGGTGTCTGAAATAACGATATAGACCTAGAAAGTGAGTTTTTATCAAGAAATATCGGAGATTTTGAAGGAAATATTGTATGATATATAGAAATTAATGTAATTAGAGGCCTAGCATTATGGTAAGTACGCTCTAGATTGCTGGTGAGCCCTAGTCATTTTATCCTGGCTTAATATATCGGGACATGTGACTGTAATTTTTTTTAAAGTGTTTTTCTCCATTTTTACTGTGATTTGGACGTAATTTTTTTTTAATTTGATCTTACTCTCGAAAATAAGCCTAGGAGTATGAAGTCATCTCTGTTTTTTGTCCAAAAATTCTCGGGTTATACACGGAATTTAACGGTAGTATAAATACAACATGTGTAAATAGGTCATATAGAGCTAAATGTAGCTACTGTTGTTCCCATCAAGCAAGTATACACATCTATAGCAGCGAGTAGAAAAACACGAAACTAAGTAACTCGTCTTTTGAATCGAAGGCATAGATAACAAAAACGGGTAAACTCATCCATAGCAGTCAGAAAGAAAAGCAAAAAATTCCTCTATAGCAGCAAAAAAAGTTAATACCCCATACCAGCAAACTAAAAATTATCCAAAAATATCCCACATAAAATACCAAACCTGACATTGATTGAGAAAATTAGAGCAGCTTCACAACTCTGTTTATCAACAAAATACAAAAGAAATATACAAAAATTACTAAATACTTTGTTTAGAAACAAATCTCTCACACATAAAATTGTATGGCACAAAATGAGTTTGCATTTTCAGAGCTTCAACTCACTATTTGTATTCAGGGAACTCTTTGTATCTGTCAAACTCCTTTTGCCATTCCTCTTCTGAACCAGGAGGTTTCATGTCTTTCAAAAGTCTCCAATCAACCATTGACAGTCCAGATTCTGTGAGCCTGTTAACATTTAAAAGAATTATACTTTGCTTAAACACTTTTGTAGTCAAACTAGAACGAATGTGTTCTTTTTACAGTGTTCAATTAGCGGTTGTTCCTTCCCAAAAGTAATGGCAACCTATGTGAATATTATGCCTAGAAATTTTCAATGGAATAATCTAATGGCATATTGTAAAATAACACAGTTGAAAAACATTTGGAAAAACAACATTATATAAACAAAACTGCTAATGCTATGAACTTTTATTTTTTCGGTTGCAACATACGGCTCTGAAACATAGACCCTAAGGAAGTCATTGGCAAAGAAGATCAATGCCTTTGAAATGAAATGCTATAGAAAGATACTTAGAATATCATGAAAGGAAAAAAAAAGAAACTCAAATATTATAAACACATTGAAGATTCCAGAGTGTTGGTTACTAAACACAATAGCAAAAAGAAAACTACACCTATTTGGTAATATAAAGAGACACAACTGTTTATAAAGACAAATAACAGAGGGAAGAGTACCTGGGAAGAGGAGAAAGGGCAGACCAAGAAGACAATGGACTGACAAAATTAAAGATAACATGAATACATTGTTGGAAAATTCAAGCCGCATCGCCCAAGACAGAAGGGGGTTCAGAGAGTTCATTGGGAAGACAACGTTCTGGAAATAATATGTCACGACAGTCAAACTTGGAAATATTATTATTATATATTAATATTGACTTGAAGCTGTGGAGTTATGTGCTAGAATGGTACTCTCGACAGGAGCTTTGTATCTTTTTGGAGAGGAACATAATACATGTGGGGAAACCCGAGTACATTGAAGTCAATCCTCTATGCCTTTTGAGCCCTTTCTTTAAAGAAATTTGTGAGTATAATAATAACAGATTTAATAGCAAAGTTCACTAACTTGTGAAGAGATCATCATAGGTTGCTGGTGCTAAAAAAAACGAGCCAAGAATATCAAAATAGACAAAAATAAGTATAAGTGTTATCAAAATAAGAAGAATAGTAACACTTTGACCTGACATGTATGTCATAAGAGGCAAAATAAGGAGGGTTTGGTGTGAGGATGATTAACCTTTAGAACGGGTGCAGCAATTTTATTCACCAACATTTCCCCTTCACTGGTTAGCGAGCGGCGAGTATATTTGCCACCGTAGACCGCAGTTGCTAGGTACACTTCAATCAATTTGCTAAATCTGGCATTTTATTCAATTGACTACCTTTTCCAGAAGTTTTAGTGGCAACCATATGACTAATGTCATGTAAATATCAATATTTTCGCAATATATTGATAATTTCAAACAAAAGCATCGCCATGATGGTAAATTCTGTTTTATAGACGTATATTTTATCGAATTATCATTAAAATTATTATGGATTGTGATTCAAATGATTATTTATGGAGAGATAAGTCATTTCCACACTTGAAAATCATTTATCTAATTTTATATTAAAACATCAACCAAATTCGAACGATACATTTCTGGACTAGATCTAGGTATATAGAAGGATTTTAAGACATACCTGAAGGTGTAATCCTTGTAATCCGTGAAATTATAACAATTAATCCATGAATTGCATGCTAATTTGGTCTATCTTAAACTGTTTCCACTCTGGAATATTTAATAAACTTCGTCCAATTGTATTTTCGTTCTAAAGGTAAAAAAATCGCTGGGTTTTTGTGGAAATTGTCTTTGAGACTGTCTTACATGTCTTGTATCAATCAATCAATAAACCCATAACCCTTCAGGGGCGTAGGGGTACCACATTGGATGCTTCAGCACACAGAGTCCTCCAGCGAATTCTATCCTCAGCGATGCGGATGAGTGTGGAAATATCTTGCCCTGTCCATTCCTTGATGTTGTCTGTCCATGTCTTTATTTGTCCTCCTCTGCTTCTTCCACCTTCGACAGTTCCCTGCAGTATTGTTTTTGACAAGGAATCGTGCCTGCATACATGTCCGAACCATGCTAGTTTTCGTCGTTTCACTATTGAAAGCAATGGCTCCTGGACACCTGCACACATCTCTACTTTATTTCTTACGTACGCATTGGTCTTATGTTCCCTATAGGAAATTCATAGAATTCTTCTGTAGCATTTATACTCGAAAGCATGTCTTGTATCACACACACACAAACAAAACCTACAACAATATATGCAGAATTCCATTCTTTATTTATATGTGCAAAAATTATTTAAATATCTCCAACAACAAAAATATTATCATGATTTCAAAACAATCACCAACTATTACGTAACATTTCCAAAAATTAATTAAGTGGCAGAACAGAAATTACGTAAATGTAAATACAGTGTTCTACAGGTCAAACCATTCTTTAGAAGGTCAAAGTGACCCAAAATACTATGCTGAAGTCAGATGTATCGGGTTCAAAATGAAAATATAACAGCCTAGCTGTAAACCATCACACAAAGCATTCCATCTTCAACACTTTATCCTGTTAACTGACTGGAGTTTGAAAATAGATAGAGAAGAGGACCACAGAGATAACTAAAGAAACAGATAAATGCCCAGTAAAAAATATAAGAGATCAGGGAAATAAAATTAACTTAACAAACTTGAACTAGATACAGGTTTTGATGTGCCACATCAAAACATCACCCTTACTGTTCTGGAAATATGATTGACATTTAAGTGGTACCTAAAACATTCACCAATAGTTAAAAATAAATGCCCTATGCATGATAATATTAGATTACTATTATTAGATATTGCTATTTCTTCTAAGGATATATATTTGTTTCTTTTCTATAGCACAAGTTAATGACAAAATTATCAACAAACAAAATAATTTTCACCTTGTAACTCCACCTAAAACAACAGCTCCAAAACACATTCCAGCACACCCTACCATCCAAGTGCCCACAATTTTTTGAGCTCTTTGTGATATTTCTGGCACAGATGCAACAGTAGCTGTGCTACGCAAGGATGTGAAGAAACCAGTAGAAACTGTTTGCTATGAAAATAATAGATAGAATGACATCAATACTCAAAATAACAAAATATTTTTTTTATATTTTTAAGGTCAATAATAAAACAAATAAACTTAACTTGACAACAATGCACTTGGTTGCGATGTTCATTTGTCTATCACAAATTATGTAAGCATCTAATTTTAGGAACACATCTCGGGGCATAAAGTTGACAGATTAGCTGTTTAATAAATAAGTTTACCTTTTTAAACTGTTCTCTCTATTTCACTACTATGTTTCTGAATGTTTAACAAACTATGCACTTCCACACAAAAATTTTTGCAATCTGTTTTTCTTAGACTGGCCTATAACTATTTCCCAACTTTCAAAGATTTATGCAAAAAGTTGTTAATGAAACTATCATGAGATAAGTAATGTACACTGTCATTTCATGCCAGAGTCCATAAGAATAAAGTTGTAAGACAAATCAAAATAACAGGATAAAATAAGGAGCAATAGATGATCAGAGCATTCTGCATGTACCACAATGCTGCTGATGCTCACATATTCCCATCCTGAACTGTCCTGGTGCTCAAAAGGTCACTATTGGTAACGGTCATGTACACTGAACCAACAAGTGATTAATTCCCAGGTTTGATAAGCACAGATAGCAGATTCTGACTCACCAAAGGTTTGAACCACAACCAGCCAGCTACTCTTTTATGTTTCACACTCTATCTATGCTGAAGTTATGATCTAAAGGTGAGAGCTGGATATTTGATTTAAATAAAATCTGGGTAGTCTGCACTGAAAACTTCAGGACAATTCCCTCGCCAGATTCACTATCAATATATAGCATCCCAACAATTCCTCTTCGGATTTAATATACAAACAATGAATGTATCAAATCTCTGAATAGTCAACAACTTTATTAAAAGTTCAAATCTAGATCTTAAAATAGGTTGCCACTAAATTTATAAAATATTGACATTCCATTAATCCTAAAAATGAAGGAGCCATTTTGAAGAATTAATTTGAAGCTGCTTATCTTTTCTTTTGTCTATCTAGTGGCGTTCATCATCTATCACAATCTAGTTGCATCAAACATTGTCAAACAAACAAAACAGGTTAAAATTAAAAACCAATAATAGTTTGAAAGGAGTTACATGTATTCAAATTAGTGAAAAAGTTTGAGACAGGAGCATTAATTATGAATCTATGAAAGACTAATCACATCTAATATATGAATATAATCTACATATAAGCAACTACATTATTCATTTGCACACCCCAAACAATCTCTGTTTGTTTCCTTTGCCATTTTTAGAGTGGTGGAAAGTTCTTAAGGATCTTACAGCAGACCCCCTTATTGTCTGTAAAGTACTTGAACCCTGTCAAATGTAACATAAAAGTTGTATAAATGCATGTTTTCATAAAAGTAAATAACAATGATACATGAATTGCAGATTACATGTAAATCAACTGCTCCACTAAAGATAAAGACAACTGAAACTATAAAAAAAGAAAATTATGAGTGGCCAAAGAACTGGGCACACACTGCACTACATTACGAAGTTCTTAAGTTTATACAACATTATTTCATTCATTTTTCTTTTGCGCTGAAGTTAGCGCATAGGGCAGAGATCAGATCTCTCCAATTCTGTCTGTTCAAAGCTATTCTGTGCAGTTCTTGAATAGTATGAATATTGGCTGTTTTACTTTCTCTAAGTATTGTTTTTCTGAGTGTTTCTTTTGGTCTACCCCTTGCTCTTTTGCCTGTAGGTATCCATTCAAGAGATTGGTGGTGTATTCTGTTGGTGTCTGCGCGTAGGACCAACTGCGTTTTCTGATAACATCTGTGATAAAATTTTGATGTGTCTCTTCTCTGATTTTATCAT
This sequence comes from Meghimatium bilineatum, assembly GCA_034231615.1. Lineage (NCBI taxonomy): Eukaryota > Metazoa > Mollusca > Gastropoda > Stylommatophora > Philomycidae > Meghimatium > Meghimatium bilineatum. Next base: position 85,919,367 of record CM067298.1, on the reverse strand, counting down.
TCGATTTGAATTCACTCCAATGGGTGTTAGTTATCCTATGAAGACATTTGTTCTCGAAACTCAGCATTTTCTTTTCTGAAGATAAGGAGCTTTTCCAGCTCTCACATCCATATGATGGCACCGGAATAACGCAGGAATTAAATAAGCGCATTTTCGTGCGTGTGCTGATTGACTTTGACTTCCAGATATTAGACAGTCTGTTAAATGCACTTGATGCTAGGGCAATGTGAGTTGTAATTTCTGGCATGACATCACTGTAGAGTGTTAATTTGCTTCCTAGATAGGAGAATTTCTGTACTTTTTCAAGTTGTTGTCCATTTAAAGTAATTTCGTTAGGTGAATTGGTGAAGTCCATAATTTTTGTTTTTGATTTGGAGACCTATTTGTCCCGCAATGAGTTTTAATTATTTGCATATCATAATATTCTGATATTGCCAGCAGAATATAGGCTTATATACATTTTTAACTACTGTAAAAAACACAGTATGTACTCTAGGGAAACTCTATGGCTAAATGGGCCATCAGACTTGTGTTTATGAGGATGTGTTTTTAAAGAATGGTTTCTACATGCTGTTTACCAAGTGCATTTCCTCATATGATCAAACCATTTGATTATTTTTTTTCTATAAATTTCATAAGAGTTCTCACAAGAATTCTGACGTATGTGTTCTTTAAAAGATTTCTGTCTTCTTTTATATACTGTTTCTCTTTGGCATCACACTTCACATGAGAAACGTCCTCTTATGTTCTTTAATCAGTGACCTTGTCTTACATTAGTAACAATGTTAGCATTCTATTTTATGATCTGACTTTTTGTTGCTTCAAAGGGAATTGTAGAACATTAAAAAAATTGTTGAGGTAGTTAATACACCCCCCCACCACCCCATTTAATGATTTTGTACAAAATGTCATCAAATTTCTTATGAAAATGAGGAAATTGCACACAAAGATAAGCGATGGGCAAATTTGTGTTGTTAGGTAAATCCTCCCTCCGTTTATATTCAGAGTAGCTTGAGAAATACACAGTGGAAGTCTTGACTAAAACTGCATCTTTAAGATGAAGTGTGGTCAAACATTGAAAACGTGTTACTCAAATTGCAAGGTAAGTGGGTGCCAGCTGAGCAGACCTGATACAAATCCCATTTGCTGCATTATAATTTTTCTTAATTAATAAATCATAGATGCTTTTATATTATACTAGAAGCAATGCTCTGGCCAAAATAAAACAAAAATAGAATATATGTATATAACTTAGAATTTATATAATAATTATTATTCCCTTCCTAGGCCAAGTGCCTACAGATTGATTAGTTAGGTACCTAAGTAGTAAAAAAAAGTACCATTGTGTGTCATGGGGTGCAAGAGCAACAAAGTAAAGGTAGGTACTTGGACATCCAGGATTTGCGTGTCCAGATAATTTTGCTTAGGTTATAAATTTTGTGTAACTAGGATTTATAATTAGTGATCTCGACGTTTGTCATATTTGCAACTAGATTTATTAAGTTCTTTAACCATTTTTCTTTTTATATATGCAACTTTTAAGGATACAGGACATTGCAGAAAATAGCGGTGAATTAAAAAAACAAACACCAACATTTGTTTTAATTATGCAAATTGGCCGTCATTTTGAATAAGAATTAGTTGTACAATCTTCTGAGAATCACAGCAATGTGATCAAAAGATGTGTCTTGTCTTTGTGAGTACAAAAATATATAGTTTCTGTGTATTTTATTATGTTTAATAGATATTTAATTTAGGTGAAAGTACAGAATAGTTCTCTGATGCTTTATAGCACACTGTTGACAATTTTATCTATCCAACTTCATGGATTCCCATGTAACACCAATCAAAATAATGGCTGCCGTGACGTCACATCCGACAATCACACAGTTCAACTCTAGACACAGACGAACTTATGCATAATCTGTTTGTTTTCCAATTTACACATTTATTACAATTTCCTATTATTTGTGGTGAGCGATCAGTATTTCTGCCCGCTATACACGGAGCGAGGTGCAAGCACACATTAGAAATATTATTTCTAATCCTAACCTTACTCTAAGTACTTACCCGTAATCTTGCCAAATCATACAACAGAAAACACATTGAAACTAGAGCAAAGGTCACAGCAGAGAACTATAATGTACTTCAGCCTTAATTTATTTTCATTATGATTTAGCAAATCAGCAGCCATTTTGAATATCAATTAGTTCTGTGGCTATCTGAAAATTCCAGAAATGTGATCAGCATAAGCGTCTTCATGAAAACAAAAATGTATAGTTTGTGTGTTAAATTACAGAAAATAACAAAGATAATTCAGAAATTGTCAGCTCAGCTACATTTTATGATCACAAGACAAGTTTAATTTATATTTTCCTGTATGTTTCCATGTAAATTATTTTGATGTGAAATTAATTCGAAAAAGATTTGTAACTTCTTTCAGGGTTGACTTGGTTGAAGTATTGTTGAATTGCAATTTTTAAGGGCTATCTAACTACCGGTTAATTATTTGTAATTATGTAGCACTATTTTAAAAATTGTGTCCAAGTATGTAGTAAAGTTTTGTAATTTACAATAAAGTAAATTGGTTTCAAACACCGTAAAACTACCGATAAACTCTTCACAGTGCTATAAGTAGCAGACTGTTTACATTTTTAACTAGTTGACATCACGGATTTCCTTGTAATACCAATGAAATTAATGGCTTTCATGACGTCACATCCCAACAATCACTTGAGTTCAAATCTAGCAGACGAACTTATGCACAGTCTGTTTCTTTTCAAATGTACATAATTTAAAAAATGTTCCACTGATTTGTACTGAGTGCTCAGTATTTCTGCATGCTATACACAGAGCGAGGTGTGCGCACACATTAGAAATATTATTTCTAATCCTAACCGTACTCTAAGTACTTAACCGTAAGCTTGCCAAATCACACAACAAAGGTCAGGTATATCTCAAAACTAGAGCAAAGGTCACAGTGAAGAGTTGATCCGTAGTTGCGCCAAAACACAGAGAATTCATTGTCTATACAAGAAGGATTATCATATAGGCCCTATGCCTAATGAAGAAGAACACTGGCGAAGTGATAAGCAAATTTCATCTTAATGAGGTCGACGAGGGTCATGTAGCAGAAACTAAAAGTACTAACTAAGAACGCACGTTTTCTTTTTTTTTTTAAACTGAGTCGTTGTATTTTACAGTTCAGGTTATAAAATAGAGTATTTTGGCGTACCAGTATTTTTACTGCAACTTACATGGTGACATAATCCACCAACAGTAGAACGTGTTAAAGTTAGGCTATGTATCATTAATGACATTGTCTTTAATTATTGCACATTTAACAATTCTCTAAAAGAAACCTTGAAAACTGGTAACACTAAAAATGTGTTTACAATAGCTCTCTACTAATATGAGTTTAAGAAACTTTGAAATGACAAATAATCAAATAACCGGTGACTTCCCTCGTTCGTTCCTTCTTCAGTTTATTTGTATGTAATGTTTATTTTGATGCGGACTTAAATAAAACTAAATTATTGTATACATATCTCATAATAAAATGGTATTATTATTTTATCGATTTATTTCTTTTCATTTTGAAGAAAAAAAGCTTAGGCCCATACATTTTGAATCAATGTGATTGTCCTTTTTCCAAATTGGCATATGGCACTCCCTTTTAAAAAAAATCATTATGATTACACAGCGTGTTTTCCCGTTAAGGAGGGAAGGGAGGCTCTTTGTCCCCTCCCCCATCTGCCTTAATAATTAAGTATAGGGTCTATTTCATCTAGATATGATTTATTGAGGCTGTCCACAAATTACATCAGCAATTTTTTGTGTGCACATTTTTGACCCACCTTCCCTTGTCAGTAATTCATAGGGAACATAAGACAATTTGTACGTAAGGAATAAAATAGAGATTGTGATGAGATGTATCCAGGTATAGGCTACATTGCTTTCAAGAGCGAAACAACGAAAAATAAGCAGACTATGGCAAATAAAGACATGGACAACGTCAATGAATGGACAGGACAAGATTTTTCTTCACTCCTCCGCATCGTTGAAGATAGCAATCGCTGGAGAGCTCTGTGTGCTGAAGCATCTAATGTGGTACCCCTAAGACCCTGACGGGTTACGGGTTTATGGATTGAATTCAAGAATTCTTGGACATCCACTCAATTGCTTTAATTAGGCCATGTCCAAACAATTTATCCCCCCAACCCACCAAATTATTTTTTGTAAGTAGAAACAATAATAAAAAAATAAGGCCTAGAGCTAGGTATTTAATTTTTATAATTTTTGTTCACAATTAAGCAATTGCAAATATTAACCCCTCCCCCAATAGCAAATCAGAACATGGCTATTCATATGCCTATACTGCCTATAGGAACTTCACCAAAAGGTGTTAAAACTCCGCCCTTATCAATTTTTCACAAAAAGTCAATCAAATTTCTTACCAAAAATAGGGAGAATCATACAAAAACTTACGTATGACCATTTTTGGAGGGTTAAACCTCTCCTTACCAGAAAACGTATCCACGGCACTTAAAAAAAATTGTAGGCAAATTCATTAGCATAGGCCTATACCCATCCTTAATTGATTTAACTTAAGCTTGTGAATGCATCTGTGAGCAGACTGTAGACCTATAGGCCAATATGTAGACCTCTATATATAAAACCTATATTATATTATATAGGGTATTGTCAGATGCCATATTCTTCCCAGAGCGATGACGTTAACTAAAATCTATACACAAGTTGGATATGACAGGAAAGTTTAAGAAATACTGATTTAGATGCTCATTGATTCCCCCCCCCCCCCTCCAATTGTATCTGCTCTCCACAAAGCCATGATGATAAAAGGAGTAGAGGATTTACTTTATTGTATTCATCTTACCCCATAATGTACTCTGTCTCTCTCAATGATGCAACACTAATGCATAGGCCTACTCCTCATCATAATGATAAAAAATCCAATATCTTTCTCCGTTAACACATAGGGCCTACCCTTTTTTGTCTCAATATTTTTCTGCTATCATTTGGTGTTCCACACTTCTAATGAAGTAGACAATAAATCGTGAAATGTTTGTGTTTATAACCAACTTTCTTTTGTTGTTTATCTCCCCCAGTACAGTATCTTCTTAGCAGTTGATTTCATTAATTAAATTAAATATGTTTATTAAATAAATGTTATTAAATTAACCTTGATAATGACTTGAGAGTAAGTAATTGAACAACTTTCAAGTCAATATGCCAGCATAACCAACTTCACAATATTCAGGTAGCTAGAGTGTTATGTCTATTGTATGGAAAACACTTAAAGTTTTGAAAAATACAATTTTATTTAAACCTATACCAAAATGCTAATAAGTACAAATACATGGAAAATATTGTAAATGGAAAACACATTTTCAACTGCTTTCTTGTCAGATATTCCATGACACTTTGGTTGATGTATGGATAGAAGAGAACACTTTATCTTCTCATACATTGATAATATGTGGCAACTGCAGAAAACTGTAATCTGACAAATTTGGAAACAGGATAATGAAGTTTTGCTAATAACTGGATAATAATATGGCTTCTAGCTCTGTTATGTGGTTGCAGGACAGTAAATTTTCTTGACTTGTCATGCATTTTGTTGTGTTCTTGATAAAGCCCTTGTGATCGAAACATCAATTTGTGTGTGCTTTACTATGTGTTTCCAATTTATTAGCGAAACATAATTACCGGTACCCTGTTTCCAAGTTTCCTTTGATACAACAAAGTTTGAATCGATAAATTGTGCTCATGAACATTTTCATTATATTCCCATGGTTTGAAGTCTCAAATCAGAAAAAAAACGGGCTTAGTTTTCTGACAGTGTCATACGTAAACCCCCACCTTCATACCGGGGAGATGTCCTTGATAGGAATAAACACATACACAGGATGCTACTGTCTGCCACATCACTGTGTACTTATGAAACAGATGAACCACCTGTGTGTGTCAGGGTCCAAAAGGGGAGCAGAGAATAGCAAAATTTTTTACCTTCCATGCATGTCATAAGAGGTGACTAAGGAGGTTATAGGATGGAGTTGGCTGTCCCATGCCATATATGGTCAAAGTGACGCAGAAGCTATGCTTAAGTCGAATGTCTCAGGACAAAAGGTGCAGATACCTCAGCAAATCTGTAATCATGACACAACACATTCTCCTAACTATAGGTATCCTGCTAATATGCAGGAGTTTGAGATGAACACAGAAGAAGAATGGATGAACAGACTTCTAAGTTTATCTTGCAGAACTGTATAAACAAAGGAGAGAGGCATATTGGTCCAAAAGCTTAACTTTGCAACCAAAGATATATGAAGGCAGAGAAATGCCCCAGACAAGTTATAATTGAGCTAAAGACTTACCAAATATTGTAGACATCAAGCAATAAACAAGAGAAAGAGAAATGTACACATTAGAGCACTAACAGTCCTCAACTCTTAGTATATGCAGACTAAAACAAGTTGCTTTATTAAAAAAAAAGTACTATTCAAAGCCATTTTAGGTGGCTTCTAGTAAAAATGGGGATTACTAAGAGCCACTTCAAGTTGGAGTTTGTTTTGGTTAAGTAAAATTAACCTCTTATGGTGAGGTACACTCTTTTCAACCACGGACATTAGTCAAAATTGGCTATTCGCTATATCAGAGCTTTTAACCATCTAAAATAGTGGAGGTTGCAGTTCTGGTAATCCAGTTACCACGACCTCCGAATTCTAAGAGTTGTTCAAGTTATTATCTCATATTTTAAGACTTAAAAGTGAGTACAATAAGTTGAGAATGGCCGGTATCACATCAGAATAGTGTCTGTGAGTGTTTTATTTAAGTTTTGTTTTGTTTCAATAACACAAACTATATTATTCACTGTCTACTGAAAGAAACTTTACACATATATTCTTCCTAGAGCGCAATGTTGTTGGCACTGTTTAGTGCTAATGGTGAAAGGTAAAGGTCGGTCCCATGGCATCTGCCATCGGGGATGAAGATAACTCTTCATGTACTAAGCCGCAGCAACTATTAGGTGGGGTGGCCAGTTCCCTTCTTTGCTGTTTTTTACCTTCCCTAACTCATGCATCAGGTACTCATTTACAGCTGAGTCGACTGGAGGAGTGGTCGTGTCAAGTGAGAAATCACAACCCTGATTTTTTTTGATTTTTTTAAATGTCCGGATGTGGTTTCGAACCTGGCACGCTGTAACCAGATGACAGCAAGCAAGCTCACTATCCACTAGGCTACTGCGCTCCTCAAAGGGTAACAAACAAATAAAATTATAATTTGCATTGTCTCCCCTTTCCAATTTATTTACTCATTTTACTGTGTTGTGTGACCTGTAAAATATTAGACTTTTTGTTTTAAAGGTTTGCACTGCAGTTGTTTTATTACTATCCTCAAACTCAATGGAAGTGTGTGTTGACTCTGTCCAATCTGCTAGGAATGCTGAAATTGGGGGTAAATTTATAATACTATCTTATCTTTTTGTTTTATTACTATCTTTAAGAATGAGAGTAAACAATCAGCAGACAAAAATTATGTCTTTGAGATGTGGCAGCAAACTTTACAGATATGCAGGCACACACATTTTTATTTTTATATTACACTAGAGGCAATACTAGGCAATGTCCGGGTGGAAATACAAAGTATGAGTGTTATTGTGCATACTTACAACTGTGACTGTGAAGAATGGAAGACTTGTTGACTAATGGAATTCTGACAGCACAGATAGCCCGAATACATTTTTCTAAACATACTCATGGAATCAATAAGAAAGTAGACACCCATAGTATTCTGAGATTCCAGCTATATCGTTGTATGAGATGCGTACTCATAAAAGACTTTATTATGCATGATGCGACTTCACACAATACCTTTTTCGTTAGAAAATGGTACATGAAGAGGTTTGTACTACAAATGTAATGGTGCCATTAAAGTGCAAAGCTATGTAATGAATATGATCAGAATCCATAGGAGTTATTTCCTTTACCAAGCTGTAGTAAAATCCAGGTACATAATTCTGAATTTTGTTCATCAAAAAAAGTTGCTCTTATATTAGTTGTCAGTTTTAAGGTTAAAATATGGTTCCACAAATAAGATGATTTAAGACATGCTCAGATCTCATCAGCTTTAGTCCAGGTCATTTCTATTGAGCTGGTAATTTGTATCTCCTCCTTGTGGCATTGATGCTCTGTTTCCGACGCTTAGTAAATTCTGACAAGGCTCTTCACTTCATCATTTGTTATGTTTATTTGGACTGGGATATTTGTACCTCTCTTTACCTTTGCTAGTCTATCAACCTTATTGCAAGGAAAATTGTAATGACATGGAATCAAATCTGCTATCAAAACTTTTAGATCACTGATATAAAATGTGCATTGTGTTAGTATCTCTTTTGAGATGCTTCAGTGAATCAATTACTAATAGTGCACCCAAGTTAAGTGCATTATATCTTTCTACACTTATGAATTGTGTCTGCAGCTGCAATTTTCAAGACATGTACATGAGTTTACTGGGTAATGTTCTAGTTTTTCTATCAGTTGTTTCTCTTCTCTACACAGTTTCTGAGCATCATAAAGATATGATATTCAACGTATACATGTCTAATTTAACTATATAAATGTTTCACTTGTTTTTATTTTTACTAATTTCGGTGGTGTGTTGGCAAGCCGTACAAGGATAGCAAAGAATAGTAATACTGCCACTTGCCATGCAAATCATAAGATAAGAGATAGCTATGGAGGTTTGGTGTGGAGTTGACTATTTCATCCAATGGCACACTGTGATGAAGCCTGCTGAAGACTTATGCATGTATTCCTGGTTAGGAATCAACTTTTTTATCTGCAGCATACCTTGAGATTGTAAGAAAGTCACTGCAAAGTTCCCTACAGAGTAGAAGTCTGCTTAGCTCATGGCATTAACCCAACAGCTAATAGTCATCATGAGTAACATAGTCATCTGGAACTTGCAAAAGCCCTAGAAAACTTTCCCAGTAAAAGAGAAAAAGAGGGAAGAAGGGTGACAAACTCATATTTTCTCAGGGTTCTATAGTCATCATCATCATTTTACTAACACACTATTGATACATTTTTAAAATTAATATGTCAGTCAACGTATCAGTTTTTTCTGAGAAATTCTTGATCATTTTAGTAGTCTATGTATTACTTCCAGGAGCCTGTCGTGTAGAGCTTTGTGCTAATTTAGCAGAAGGTGGAACAACTCCAAGCATTGGTATGATAATTTGTTTTGTAGTATAGAGTAGAAATAGAAGTAGAAGTAATAGAATAGAAGCACAGTATAAAAGCACTTGTAACTTAGTCTTGTAGTTTTTACTTGTGTTGTGATACATGATTAAATAAGCACTTTAACTATGAGCAGCTAGCTCTAGACAGCCCATATATTTTCTGACAAAAGCACAGATTCTTCTCATTTGTGTAACTGAGTTGACACCCAGACTCAAATAAAGTTGTCTCAAATGTATAGTTTATAAAAATAAAGGAAAGGGGGGGGTTATGGATGCATGTTTAGTCCCTATGCATTCCAGTGCGACAGTATCCCATGATTACCATGTCCTGCCAGGAGTACATCACACACTTCTGGGCCAACTATCTCATCATTCTTCTGTTAGATTTGTTGATCCATCTGCAGTGATAGCACATCTAGCATTCCCTGCCATTTAGAAGTCTACCACAAAGTCTAATTTGGTAAACCCCCCCTAACACAAATATTCATTTGAGGCAACAAACCTTATATGAGCTTGGGTTACTTGTTACTCAACTGATGACGTGTGCTTTTGTCAGAAAGGTTATGGGCTGTCAAAGCTACCTGCTCACAAAGCTAAAGGGAATGTTTCATCATGTGTGTTGTATGATAACTCTGAGGCATATTCTAATTGTGTTCAAGAATGGAGTAAGTGGTCTAGTAGTGAAATATGGTCAGCAGAACACTTAAATCATTTCAGCTTTAAATACCAATTAGTGTGCTTTACTATATCATTTGAAGCTATATTTACAGTTTATTCTGTATTCATTCTCAAATTCCTACTAGTTAGCAGGGTGTAGCCTGGAGATTGAAATGTGTTGTGCCATGGTTTATAACTCAGATGCAATATCTACACCTTTCAGCCTAACACATCAAACTTCATCATGACATTTTTAGTCACTATGACATTCTATGGAATGAGATTGCTAACCCTACCAATAAACCTCTACGCATGTGGTTGCATCTGTGGGTCTCACCAATGACCCACTAGACAAACCACCCATGCAACAGAAAACCTTAGTGGATGACATGCCGTTATATTGAGGTTATCTTCTTAGAGAAGCTTCATGGCATGTCATCTATACAATTGTGCATTTATTTTGTTGTTTAAATGTGTTATATTTTGTTGTTTAAATGTGTTTCATGTTTACCTGAATATATATGTATGCACCCTCTGTGGTTGGGAGGGAGCCAGAGATGTACTGTGCAGCACTTGGGAGGAAGAAACTGACAGCACTGTTTTTTCCTATGGCTTAGACCCATGACAGAGGCACAGTGACTCAGGACATGACAATCCTTTTGACTTGAACATTTGGTTGCATGCCTGGAGCAATAGAGAAGTTCGGCCTAACCAGTAGTCAACTGGTGGCGGGGAATGAGCACAGTGAACCCTGTCTTGGCTGCAGTGGCTGGGAGCAGTGCATGGGTTGAAACCTACCTTCCTGGAGGTGTGATAGTTATTCTCTGGCTCTGTTCTGGGGTGGGCTGAAAATCCACAGACTTCCCAGCAATATAATGCCATTTAATGGCATTAAGTCAAATGGCATGAGCCCATTGACCGCTGGATCAGCAATCAACCAACCAATAAATCTCTTAATTGCCATGAATAGTACATCACAGTGTTACTATTATTTCTCACCCTTTAGGTCCTAGCAATACATGGCTGTAACCACACATGGAAAGTTACCTCTTAAAAATTGAAGCATAAATTAGTTACTTCTTCTTCTTCTTCTGCGTTCATTCTCAAACTCCAACTGGATCTAGCTGGATCATGGTCCTGCTAGATTTCCAGCAGGATGTAGTCCAGAAAATGGAAATGCGTTGTGTCGCCGTTTTATTTGCGCCAATGGCCCGACACATCCGTCTTCGGCTGGAATTAGTTACTTAAGTTCTTCATTTCTTTTTATGCTTCTGCACTAAATTGTTAAAAATCCAGTCCAATATTGATCATGTATAGAGTGGTTTGTTTTAGGTTATCTTGGGTTCCCCACAACTTGTTTTGCAGAGAAGTGCCTGTGGGTCAGATTGTTGCTCTGTAAACAGCGAAACTACAACAATTCTGTAGTATGTGTTGTGGTGTCTGTGTTGCCACTCCACAGATGCAGACCATGGAGTTGCTGATACCTATTCGATTACTGGTAATTGTGGTTTTAGATGGCAGTGTCCCATTCTCAGTTGAAACATCATGACCTCTTCATTTCTGTTCAATTTAGTAATGTTATCTTGCTCTGGGCTATAGTTTTGATTTCCATAGCTCTCTCCACTGAAGCTGAATAGATTGCTTAAGCAGAGACTTTACTTCCCTGAAGCTTTGAGTTAAGTGGGTCTGAGGGAGGTTGTCTCCTTTTTATGCCAATTTGTCTGCTTTTTTGTTACCAGATAGGCCACAGTGAGTTGGTATCCATTGCAGTACTAATGTAGTTTTTCTAGATAATTCGAAGATATTTTATTTGATGTTATGAATGAGTTTGTCTTGTTTGATATTTTGGATGCCTTGTAAGACTGTGAATCACTGAAGATTAGGGACTTCAGATTCAACATAAGCATGTATTTTTGAACACTTAGTTGTTTTGATTTTATTACAATGGCCAAAATCTTTCCATGTTTCCTGGTGATAGCATTATTATTGTGCTATGAGAGGGAGCATACACGAAAATCTATAGTGATGGCTCATGTGTCTAGCTAGAGAATGAAGTATAAACCTCAAAGAGACTTAAACAGCACAAACAAGTAATTTCAGGACCACTTTTGCTATCATTTGTTGTGTCCTCTAAGACATGCTGCCCTTGAACTATCTAATATCACTTTCTCCTTTGTCTTTATACAATTCCTAATCTTTCCCCTCCATGCAACACAATCCATGGCATCCCGTTCTCATGATTCTGTATCAATTCCTGTATCATGTATATCCCATTAGCATACATCTTTGTACTAAAGTAGATGTCACCTCAGATATTTTTTCTCTAACTTTAATTTCCCATAAAGGAGATCCTTTAGTATTCTGCCATCTTCCATTCTCCTAGTGTATCCCAGCCAACTCAGTCTGTATGGCTGAGAATTGAAATTACTGTGGTTATGCCTATTCCTTCCAATATCAGTGTTAGTTATTTGCCAATTTATAACCTGTAACTGACAAATATCAACCTGATTCTGGGACTAATTAAAAGCCAGCAATGCAGTTGATAAGTTTTGGGAGTACCTCATGGGAGTACGTTGGCAGGGTCAAGTATCAGACATGGAAATCCTTAAAAAATCCCTTATGCAAAGCATTCATGCCCTATTGACTATTCCCAACTCCCCTGGACTAGCCATATCATCTGTATGCCAGACAAGCGCCTTCCAAAGAGATTACTCTATGGGGAGCTGTGTGATGGTAAATGTTCAAGCAGAGGGCAGAAGAAGATCTTCAATGATCACCTAAAGAACTCTCTCAAGCACTGCAGCAATGATCCTAGCTCCTGGGATACTACAGCTCTTGATTGCTCAGCTTGGCACACCCAGATCACTGCTGGTATTACTGAATTTGAAAAAGAGAGAACACTGCAGGTAATTTACAAGTAACAGAAGCAGAAGGAAAAATATGAAAAAATTATTCTACTCGGGACCCTCAGAACTCCTGCATGCACTGCAATAGAACTTTCCTGTCATGAATCAGACTCATCTGGCATCTATGAACTCACGAATTCAAACAAAATTAGACAATCACAAATATTTTGTTTTTTCTACCTGTTTGCTAAATCTTTATTGTTTTTTTTTCATGGCATGCTCATCTTCACTTGCGAAGGAGGAACATCATCATCATCATAATAACTTTTATTATTTAGGCAGCAAAATTACACAAGATGAAGAAACAACAAAAGAGATTTCTACCAGAATTGCATTGGCATCAAGTGCGTTCAACCACCTAACAATCTGGAAATAAAAACAATAAGACTGTTCAATTATAATGTGATATCAGTGTTGACATATGATTGTGAAAGTTGGAAGATGACAAAGGCACTGGAGAAGAAATTGAATTCATTTGAAAATAAATGTCTTAGAAAACTCTTAAATATTGGTTGGGGAGAATTAAATTCAAACAAGCAAGTAAGAGAAGACACCAAATAACAATATGTTTCTACAACAATAAGAAAAAAACGATGGCCTTATATCGGACATGTACTTTGAATGAATGAAAACAGACTCCCACTACAAGTATTAAAATGGGTACCAGATAGCAAAAGAAAAAGAGGAAGATTGAGAAAGATTATTAACAGAACAACCATAAAAAAGGATATGACCATGGGTCTCAAAAACATGCAAGAATACACACAGTAGCATCACATCGCTAAAACTGGAAAGCTCTGGTTTCTGCTCTGTGTACCATGTTCAGAGCTGAAGGAACATAGATAGATAGAATGCAGTTATACTTTTCCATAGCACAACATTAGTTATCTTATTTTTTGGGATTATTTCAAATGAATGTTTGACTAAATGTATTTGTAAAATAACCAACATGTTTAATATTATGTAATGTTATATATATATTTCTTTTTTTAATAATAAAAGTAATGCATAATTGTATAACCTTTCCAGGCATGCTAAAAGTGATTAAACAATATGTTCAAATTCCTGTATTTGTCATGATCCGACCTAGAGGTGGTGATTTCTACTACAGTGCTACAGAGTTAGAAGTAATGAAGGAGGAGATTATCCATCTTAAAAAAGCAGGAGCTGATGGATTTGTATTTGGAATTTTAACAAAGTAAAAGATTTTGTTAGTATTTTTAAATTTATTGTGATAAAAAAATGTATTAAAAAACAAGATTGCAATTAAAAGTGCACACAAATTTGATGTGCGCCAGTTTTACAGTATGATGGAAAAGATTGACTGAATGTTTAATTTATATAAAATTATTATTATAAAAGATCAAAATTCTAATTGTCAGTTGAATGACAATGTGACTATAATATATAATAATTATGATATAAATGGTAAAAACTGATTATTGAAAACTAAATACAGTGGAATTTCTTCATATCGCATGCATTTATAACAAAATTTCCTATTTAACAAGATTTTCAAAACCCCCAGTTAGCTTATTCTTTATTTTATATTATTCTATATAGTAAATTTTGGTTATTACATAATATTTCAGGAACAATTTCTAATATAAGGATCCCACTGTACAATAATTAAAGACAAAAAGGAAATGCTGTTAACCACCATATTTGTAACAAACGGAATGTAATGCTATTTGTTGTTCTATCTATCTGTCTGTCTGTCTGTCTAATCTATCCATCCATCCATCCATCTAATCTATCTTATCTATCTATCTATCTATCTATCTATCTATCTATCTATCTATCTATCTATCTATCTATCTATCTATCTATCTATCTATCTATCTATCTATCTATCTATCTATCTATCTATCTATCTATCTATCTATATATCTATATATCTATCTATCTAATCTATCCATCCATCTATCTATCTTATATATCTATCTATCTAAATGCTTTATCCCTTGTTTGCATTGCAGCATCAGGGGTAGAAAAGTGGAGATGACCTTCCTGTGTGCTTTTTGTAAGCTTGTTCCTGTGGCTTCTTTGAGTTCTGAATCCATCTTTTACATGATCTGCCTTGACTTTATAGCCGTTATGTCTATGTGTCATGGCCATCTGTGGCAATGTGTCTGTTGGTAGTCTGGAAGCATGTGAAAACCACTTGATCTGGTGTCTTTTGATGTGTTCCAGTACTTGCTATTTGCTGTTAGAGATCCTAAATATTTGCTACAGTGATCTTGGGAACATTTTTTTCCGATATAGAATCAATCTATGTTCCTTCAGCACTGAACACAATGCATAGGACAGAAACCAGAACTCTTCAGTTCGAGCGAAGTAATGCTACTGTGTGTAATTCTTGTATGTTGTTGAGACCCATAGTCATACACTCTTTGATGGTTGTTCTGCGAAGAGTCTCTCTTGGTCTTTTTCTTTTGGCATCTGGTACCCATTTTAATGCTTGTAGTGGGAGTGTTTTCATTCATTCTAAGTATATGTTCAATATAAGTCCATAAATAGAGGACTTCAAGTGTCATGATAGGAATACCAATTTTGAAATTATTAGAAAAAACTATACATCAGTAGAAAGAGAGAGAGAGAGATAGTTAACATTAAGAAGACTACCGGTAATAGAAAGCATTGCAAGATTGACTTTGTTTTGAAAACCACAGGGAAAGAAGAAGCTGAAAGATACACAATATCTCCAATACGCATTATCTCCCTAACACTTTACGCAGACATCACCCTGAGTAGTGACACATATAAAATTGAATTGCATCATGACAGTGCCCCTTCTCACAGGTCTGTCAACACAAACGAAGTTTTTATAATACAACTTTCCATTTAGTACACACCCAGTCTTTCGTGTTTTAGCAGCTTAAGAGAGCAATGAAAGGCAACAGATTCAATATCGTTATAGAGATTAAAGATAACATGATAAGAAAAATTAGAGGTATACCAAAAAGTGCTTATCAGGGGTACTTCCTTCAGTGGCAGGAGTGATGGAACAAAATTGTAATATCACAAGTGAATTTAAAGAAGATAGAACTATCTAGTCTGTAAGTATAACAGTTTTCCAGAAAATAATAATTCCCATAACTTATTGAACAGCTCTCGTAAATGGACAATAAACAAATTAGAAATTAGAGTTTTATTTCTTCTTCTTCAATATTCATTGTCAATTTCCACTGGTTCTCTCTTGTAGCAAGACAGTGGGGCTACTAGATTTCCAGCAAGATGTAGTCCAGAGAACGGAAATGTGTCACCGTTTTATTTGCACTATTGGCCCGACACATCCATCTTTGGCAGGAGTTGGATTTGACACACAATTAGAAAGCCAGGAAATATAGCAATAAAATATAGCAAAACAGTTAGTTACGTGAGAGGGGAGAAAGAGAAAAGAAAAATCTAGAAAAGTTTGAACAAATTAAAGACCAAACAGGGATGGTGAATCCTTGTTCATGAAAATTATTTTGTATTTATTCTTTAAAAATGTCATGGGATTTGGTACTGTATATATGTTGTAGTTTTGGCTTTGAATAGCTGTGTTTTATGACCACATCCATTAAAAAAAAAATATTTGTCTATTCACAGAAATGGTGACGTTGATTCAGACAACTGTAGGCAACTTTTAGGTAAATCCAGCTTATTGAACATCTACACAGAGAATTATTTTTAAACATATAGAAAGAATGCCAGGACTGAAGATCAGTGGTAAAATAATAAATAACCTAACGGCCCTTTTCATTGATCTGAATCCTTAGACATGGTCAATATTCTTTGATCTTTTTTGCTGCATTCTTGGTCACTAACAACATGACCACAGATGCCCACAAATATATCTTTAATTTCCTATTAAGAAGTGCTTACTTCTTGCATACAGTGATTTTTAAAAAAATCTGAAATATGTTGTTTGCAGACTTAAATTTGTGTAATGTGTGTATAAACACTATAGACACAAAGAATGTAGAAGATATAAAATAATAATTAAGTTATTAATTCTGTTCAGTAAATATTGAAAAAAAACAAATGTATATGTATGTAAAGGTTTAAATAGCAGTTTTCCTGTTTATATTTTTATTCAACATATACGGACCATATGCTCAGGACTATTTGCATGGGATATGTGGTTTCTTTCTGTATGTGTTCTGTGTTACCAATGCCAAACATGGACAATGACAGCACAAGATAAACATAAACTTGTGACAGCTGAAATGCCATGCTTATACAGATTCCTAGGAATATAGCTACGGGACAGAATGAGAAATGAAGACAACAGACAAAGCACCGGTACCACTCCAATCTTGGAATATATTAAGAGACAAAAGATAAAATAGTTTGCACACATCAGCAGATTACCATCAGACAGCATACCACAGCAAGCTATGCTACACAGATACAGTGAAGGCAGACCTAGAGGCCGACCACGAAAATGATGGACCAACAAAATAAAAGAGGCAACAAACTCCACAATATACTCAGCACACACGAGGGTCATCTTCAGAAAACTTCTACCCTTGACGCTGTACAGCAACAAAGAGTTTAGCAGATAGATAGATAGATAGACTGACCTTATGGTACTAAGTTTTACTGCAGTCTTCTCATTCAATTGTTTAATTCTGTTAATGAATTACTTTCAGATATTGTGCACCCCTTGCCAGCTACATTTCACAGAGGTAGATACATTTTAAGTCTATAATTATTACAATAATTCTCTACCAAAGAAGAATGTCCTATGTACATGTTCCTAAAATAACCCCCAACATTGAAAATATTTCTACATGGGTTTACGTAGAATAAATTGTGGTTCACTTGCATACTCATAGTATGTATACATCATTATTTTCATATATACATCATGTAGGCCTCTACATCATCAGTTCTGCTACAAATTGTAAACACGTCTGCTAATTCTAATCATAGCCCATCAGCATTATTTATGATAACCTATACTGTTCAAATGGAATATAAATGCCAATGTTACGTTTATTATTTAAAAATTTTTTTTTATTAAAGACAACAAAATAATTTCATATTAATAATTATTATTAATAATTATCATATTAATAATAAACCCAGAGTGTCTAGATAGCTGCATTCTATCATTTCTGCTATACACAAAACAAAACAAAAACACCACAGAAAAATATTAAGACATCTGTGCATTGCCAGCAACTTATGCTATGGAAATCCAAGTACACATATCTCAAAGTCTGGTGTTATCTAATGCCTTTTTAATTTTTGTTTGAAAACCCTTTAATCTTTTGTACATAATTCTCTTGTCTGCTTTGCATGTTATGAGTATCAATGCCCGGTGCCTGGACTTCTAGTTCAGGGTGAAAAAATAAGACCACTGTCTCCTTTCCAGGATTGTTGTAAGAGACGACTAAGAAAAGTTGCGGGATGTGCTAACAACCTGTCACCTGTGAAAAAAACATCATTGTCACATCTTGTCTCAATTTCTTACTTTTGTTTTCTATCAAATAGTCTCTATGGATGACACCTTTGTCCTTTTGTCTCATACTCCTATGTGATGAGACATGCTAGATATGCCATCACTGCAGATGGGTCAACAAATTCAACAGAACAATGATGAGTTAATTAGCCCATAAGTATGTTCTGAGCTCCTGGCAGAATGTGATAATTCTGGGATACTAGCGCCTTGGAATGTCTCCCTTCGAGGATGAAATGTACATCCATAAACTCCTCTTTCTCTCTCTCTCACACACAAACGCACACCCGGCGCACACACACACAACTTTTTTTTCTAATTCTTTGAGACTTTATAGGGGTCAAGAGTGTCACTTCAGTTACACAATTGAAAAGAACCTGTGTTTTTGTCAGAAAGGCTATTGGCTGTCAAGAAGTTAGTGCAATCTCCTGCACACAGCTAGAAGGATTATTTCATCATCATCATGAGTATCAATATCAAAGAAGGGTTTTAGTGTATCTTCAGTGTTATCTATAATCAAATGTTATTTTATAAGCATCGATATATGTAATATTTATGTTTTAATAAGCGCATGTGGTTGCGTCTGTGGGTCTCACCAATGGCCCACTAGACAAACCACTCATGCAACTGAAAATTTTAGTAGATAACATGCAGTTATATTGAGGTTATCTTCTTAGAGAAGCTTCATGGCACGTTATCTATAAAATTATTCTTTTATTATGCTTTTATTTTGTTGTTGAAATGTGTTTCATGTTTACCTGAATATATATGTATGCACCCTCTGTGGTTGGGAGGGAGCCAGAGATGTACTGTGCAGCACTGGGGAGGAGGAAACTTACAACACTGTTTTTTCCTATGGCTGAAACCCATCATAGAGGCACAGTGACTCAGGATATGACAATCCTTTTGACTTGAACATTTGGTTGCATGCCTAGAGCAATAGAGAAGTTCGGCATAACCAGCAGTCAATTGGTGGCGGGGAATGAGCACAGCAAACCCTATCTTGGCTACAGTGGCTAGGAGCAGCGCATAGGTTGAAACCTACCTTCCTGGAAGTGTGATAGTTATTCTGGCTCTGTCCTGGGGTGGGCCGAAAATCCACAGACTTCCTAGCAATATAATGCCATTTGATGGCATTAGGTCATAGGGCATGAGCCCATGGACTGCTGGATCAGCAACCAACCAACCAACCATGTTTTAATAAAGTGTGGTTAGAATATGGTGAGATGTTCTTGTTAAATAGAACATTTAAATATGTGTAGCTCTTACATCATATGATGCTCTATGTAGAAAATATAACAGGAGATCTAATTTCGATACTTTCCTGTTAAATAGACATATAATTTATGTTTGTGTTGCTACAAAATCATATGTTTAAATAGACCTTTTTGTAAACAGAGCATGGCAATATGACTCCATCTTTAATGTCATAAGGCAATGGTGACCATGAATGCTGTGAGCATTATCACAGACATCTATATATTTCTAGATGGTTGTGGTGTTAACCCTTCTGATACGTAGCATTTTTTAATCAATCCACAGGCTAGATCTAGGATTATGTGGCGTCTTTATGTAGCGATTTTAAAGATCCTTACCTTTTTTGCTAATTTAATCATTTTCTGTATTTATATCAACATAATGATAATTCTGATATAATTTTGTATGTTATTGATAGGTTTTTCATATGTGTGGTATGTGATGTCAGTTTTCATTATGTTTTTGATACATATATTTTCAAGTGCACTTATGTTTCATGAAAGTATAACTATTTTATTTAATTTGGTTGCATTAATTATTTAAATCCAATCTGGCAATATACCAAGGCAGATTTTTAAGAAAACATTGTAAGAAAAATATAATAAATATATTTATTTTAGATCTACCTTCAAAAAAATTAATTCTGTCGAAATGCTAACAATACTCCACAGCGAATGAGTTAAATATAGAGAAAAAAGCTACATCTATGAGAGGAATATTCCATTCCTTGAAAATTTGCAATGTCAGTGATCCTATGAAGATTACCACACATATGATAGAATACAGTAGAAGTGCAATGTGCGTATATATCAACAAAAAGCTCCTTATCCACAGATTTAATATCTGTTTCTTGTTCCATTTTTGTATTCTTAGCTGGTCCCCCTTGTGTTATTTTTTGTTTTGCACTAAACTTTGTTTTGTTAAATTTATATGTAGATAAACAGGAACATATGCTAATTTATGACATCTATAACTTATTCCAACCTCCTCAATATATCTACTGCCATGGGCAAGCTAGCATTTCTGGTAATGAGTTAACTACAAGCTGTGTATTGAATATGAATAAGAGGATCACATTGAAGTTGCTTAGCAATTGTCTTTTAAATGCAGATGCCATGCTATATGACACATCTAGACTCCAGCTGGATTAATTAATTATGTGGTGCCATTACATCAGATTTTTCATTTCTCCAGTCTCCAATGAGAGTAGTAGTAACTCCATAACAGATTTGTCATTTTTAATAATGCAGTGAAATCCCTCTATAGCGCATCATTTTATGAAAACTTTCCCTATCTAATAGCACTTTTCAAAATCTCCATTTATATTTAGTCTGTATTGTTTGTACTACATATAGTGAATTCCCATTATAACATACAAATGTTTTGGTCCAGACCAAGTTGGTATAATGGGATTTAATTGTAATCATAATAGGACCCATAACTCATCGATTTCTATGATTGATTCACATGCCTTTGGTATATGTAGTGTTTAGTGGATGTCTCTTTGTTAGTCAGCACATCATCATCATGGCGCTCAGGTCCATAGATGCTCTGATCTCATATTCAGTGCCCTTCATCATGTGGTAGCTGCCTGTTTCAGTTCTGTGTTGGTTGATAACTTTTATTTTGATTCCTACACGCTGCTCATTTCTTACAAGACCATGCTTCACTCCCAGGTCCTGCTATCTAACCATAAACACAGAAGAAGAAATACATATCTTCCAACTAACCCCTTGATTGTACTCAAAATAGCACAGATCATTGAACTATCACTAGTCACTTTGATTTTGCTGGAAAATCTCTCTTATCTTTTATTTCCCCTACCACCACAGCATGTCTAGACACAAAAATGAAGGTAACTCTCTTTGTAACAGATTTCATCATCAACTCACTCCAGCCACTTATGGTATATACCCTGACTGGATCTTTCAAAACATGCTTATAGAGTCATTCAGAAAACAGACACTTGTAGAACTCTGAGATTCTATCCTGTTGTACCTTAAAGTGATAGAATACAACCACCACCCATTACACCAACGTCTAGATGAGTCAAAGGGAAAACGAATCAAGCGTGGCAGATCATGGATGGCAGAGGCTGAAGACACATTGCAAATAGTTTGTGAATTGGAAGAAATAGGAAAGGGCAGTGAATGGGTGGAGGTAGACACTGAGAAGAAATCACTGACTAAAGTAATAATACAACTAGATAAAGCGTGTCGAAAATGGACAGCAGTCAGGGCTCAGGATACAGTGCAAGAACTCGCCCAACTACACTCGAAACCACAAGACATAATTATATACACAGATGGCTCTGTTAGCAGAAACACAAATAAAAGCGGTTGGGGGTTTTGTTGCCTACAGAAATGGCGTG
Source organism: Meghimatium bilineatum (assembly GCA_034231615.1). Lineage (NCBI taxonomy): Eukaryota > Metazoa > Mollusca > Gastropoda > Stylommatophora > Philomycidae > Meghimatium > Meghimatium bilineatum. The sequence goes on along the minus strand of CM067298.1, from coordinate 85,897,459 downwards.
AAGTTGGCTGAGAAATCTTCAGCATATTCTACTGTCACATTGAGCATGAGGATGGAGATAGAGGGAGTTACAGCAGCTCTTAATTGGTTGATAACTGATACATTAACACACACGGTAATACTCACAGACTCTCAAAGCATGTTGCGCAAGATAGAAAAGTTCATGCTAAGAAAAGAATGGTGGGACTTACTGATCAACTCAGTTGTGCAGAGCATTACATGGATATACTGCCCTGGTCATGCTGGGGTCAGAGGAAACGAGAGAGCCGACTTACCGGCAGGCAATGCGGCGATAGATGGCACATTGCTGAGAAGAGATAAAGCAGATTTAATAAAGGCAGTAATAAATTCCTTTCAAGATGCAGATGATGTCAATGAGGTTGAGAACGTACACATACAGAGAATGTTAGAAATGGGAGTATTCAGAGGTGAGGGGAGGAAAAGTAAATTTTTTGGAAAGTCCTGAAGATCACACAATCAACACCTGACCGGAACTATGAGTCTACATACATTGGGATGGCTACTGGAGCAGAGGGCGGAGCACTTATGGTAATGTCCCGCGTGCTGTGAAGCCAGTTTCTAATCAATAATCAAGATGAGATTCTATCCAAAACATTGCTCCTATCTCTGCCATCACCTCCATCATCATAAAAAGCACTACTTTCTTCCCTAATATTCTATCTATATTAAGCTGCAAATGTCCAAGCATTGCGCACATGCTGGACCCATTGGTGTAAATAATAATACCTCTATCACAGGAATTCTCACTGATCAGAGCCTGGACTTCTGAAATTATATGTGCTGGAATGTCATTGTCACATTTCTTGTCAAGTATAAATGGCCACTTGAAGGGAAGTTGTAAACTTGATAGGATTACATTCTCATTCTTCTCCATGCTCTGTTCCCTAATGCACATTCCCATTTAAGAACATCCTGTGCCCTACCAAGCCATGACTTGAATGTCACTGATTGTTCAAAATACATATTCATTACTTAGCTGAGAGCATGGTGAAAACATTTCATTTTCACAAAATGGGTACCTATCGTGTAGCTTGGAACATTTTGCATTTATACATTCTAATATGTTCCATGATGTCACAGTACAATATCATGTCCATAAATGATGATGAACTAAATCAATTCATAGAACAGAAGGATAGTCAGACTCTGCTCTAGAAGTGCAGCTGATATAGTTAGCAGTGCTGCAAAATCTTGCATGCATAACTAAGACTGGCTGCAATCAAACGTTGTTACAAAATATAGCAAAATATTACACAGGACATTGTCCTACTTATTAAAAGGAATATAAAGGATTTCAGAGCATCATTCAGAGTTGGCTTCACAATTTCCTTTTCAAAACTGTCCTGAAAAGGATAGTTGAGAGTTGATGAAGAAGAGGGGAACAAAGAAAAGTATGAATTGATAATATCAAATATTTTAAAGGACTAAAAAAATACAAGAGACTGAAAGTAGAAAGATATGACAAGATTTTGTGTGTTGATGATTGTAAAGTATTAAACACTAAGGGATTTTTAGTTTGATGATGATCACATAGCTGTAATTTGCTGGATTCAATCTACAGTTTATAGTCATTCATTTGCCAGAGTTATCTGGTACCACAGACACTTGCAGCAAGCTGAAACAGATTTAGAACCTTTTTTGAGTGAACTTGTCAATAGATATCAATCTTAGCTTTTCAAATTTCTTGTCCAGCTCTATCAGAACACATCATAGGTGACTTTCTAGAATTTTCTTTGGAGGTTGACAGCACATCATATTGACAGCATTCAAGGCTTCCCATATGTTTTATATCAATTATTGTCATTGCAATAAGTAAATTCAAGTAGGAAACATTGAGGACAAATGAAAACAATTTTAATGCTAATGGGAATTGAACCATGTCCATTCTATCGGCACCGAATCACCCTTCAACTCAAGTAAACAAGTTTTCCATACTTGACCAAATAAATCCCCATAAAAAAGATATACTCCTACTTGTAAATATATAGTAATATTGTATGAATACAGATATTCTATGTTTGTGGTCCTGAGGATACTTCAATTCGTCCACGATGTTCGTTGTTGTTGTAATAGTCCTTCTCAATTGGTCCATTCTCAGTGACTTGAGTACACAGGCTGAATGTCTTGACAAGATCACATCTTTTTTATGGGGAATGTGGTTGGTGAAGTACGGAAAACCTGTTTACTTGAGTTTCAGGGCGATTCTGTGCCACTATAATGGACCCTGTTAACATTAATAATTGAGTCCTGTATGTAAAGATGTTATCTGCAAAAGTAAATATAGTCAAGTTGGTAGCATTTTAACTATGAGACATGATTATTAATATAGTTATAATTTATTAATTAACAGGCAGTTTATTTAATGTTTAAAATTGATAACCATTACATGCTTCTGAGTGATGCTGCATTTCACTGTCTTTTAATAGCCATTGACATGAGCAGAGATGTTTTCCAGTCTTTGGCAGTGATAAAAAGTTTGGGATTTACTAGAATCCTGTCCAGTGGTGGTCACTGTGATGCTCTTCTAGGTGTTAGCACACTCAAAGAGATGGTGAAACTGGTGAGTAATAAGAGGTTGATGAATCAACATATGTTTTAGCTAAGTTACCTATAACTAGCAGAATATAACTCATGCATACAAGTCAACAAATGATGATCAGGGTTCAACAGATAGAGAAAATATCTTTGTTATCTTGAACAATGATACAAAACTCAGCCTACTTTGACAGATTACATAAAAACAGGAACACTTCACCACAACTTGAACATAGACTTGAACTATGATTAATGTTTAAAGCATAGCTGTCAACTTATTTTTCATAAATTTTTATTTGACAATTTATTTGCGTATTTTAATAAACATGTCCATATTTAGCACCAAAAACCTTTTTTTGTGCCCATGAATACGTTCAATATGTACGTGTGATATATTTTTAAAAATACGTCCTTAGTAGTAATAATTACTAAAATGTAACCATGAAATTTTTTTTTTTGCCCAAGATCCGTATCAATATGGAAAATCCATACTAGTTGACACCTATGGTTTAAAGAGGCAAAAGTAATATCACAAGACACATAAGACCTGAGTTAAATATGTGTAGAAACATATAATTTAGTCATACAAATACTAGATTGTCTAATAAATCATAAAACAAAAATCACTAGTTACTAAAAGCATGTATATCCAACAATATTTTTACAGTGACACAAATTTAAGATGCTGTGTTGGTTCACACCAATAATTATTTTCAGCTCATTGACACTAAATTTTTTCTAATAATCAAGGCCATTGGATTTTCTTGGGTATCTGTGCATGTTCAGAGCCACAGACAGAAATGTTCTATCTTTTGATATACCATATTCTCTCATTATCTTTCCACATAAAGTTCATCTCTGACAGGTTTTGTTTTTGATGCTTTGTTTTTTTATAGGTCTTCCTTGTCAACATCATCTCCTGAGGACTCCATGCCATTGATTATTTTGTCATATTGCTTCCTAGCTTTCTGAGGTTGATATATTCATCTCCATTTTCATTCATTAGCACCTGATCTTTCCAATATAGCTATAATTTAAGGGCTTTATAGTCCATATTTAACTTGTATACTGGCCTGCTTTCTGACTGTACAGTCACAAAAGGCCATCATTCCAATATATTCAACTCTTTCACAGCTGCTAATGTCTGGTCCAACAAAAGGCCATCATTCCAATATATTCAACTCTTTCACAGCTGCTAATGTCTTGTCCAACAAAAGGAACTGTTGTTATTTTGTTACTATTCACTTGCTCAAAGAGTACCACATTGACATTATAAGACAAGTGGGTGCCTTACCTTTAGCAGACTTCAAGAACCAGAAAATCAAATGATTCAGATGTAATAAGGTTACCATCAGAAAACATTCCTCAAAAATCAATGCTACATATTTAGACTGGTTTTAAGGCTATAGTTTAACTCAAAGGGGGCTACAGAAATGTCAGAAGTGATTAGTACCACTGTCTGAGATATATGTGAAAGCCCAAACTAGAGATCTCTTCTTGCCTTGACACTACAGTGCATATCAGGCATCAGTGAAAAGAAGCTGGGAGCCAGACTCCTTAAACCAACACTGAGGACATACGGTATATTATCTGCTGAATGTCCTGGGCTACTTCCTGCCTGCCTGCAGCAGATTCTTGGAGAAGACAGTGACAAAGAAGGTTCTTTGTTATCTACAGATGGAACAAAGAACTGATGATGCTGCAACATTTGTATATGATTTTATAAGGAATGTCAATACAACAAGGCTGTTAAAGTAGTTGCCCTGATTTATGCTTGTAACAATGTAAACTTTTCAATGCAGATGCGCTCTACTAAAAATGTGGAGTCAATTCTTGTATCATTGACTTAATTGTTTCCTAAGTGGCAAGAACAGATGTATTTGTTTAGGATAGATTCATATTGATTTCATGTGTTTAAAACTGATTTACCTGTAAATTGTTTTTGGTTTAAATTTATTTACACAGATTGCATTGTTTAAATGTAATTATATGGATTGTATTTATTTGGGTTGTGTTTGTTCATCCCATTGCACAAATGGATACAAGAGCTGTATTGCTCTAATTCATGGGGAATGAATTAACAAACAAATTTGTTTAAAAGTTGTTTACACATATTGTGTATGATGTAAAGTTGTTTCCAATAATTGTATGTATACATAGGGATGGATTGGCTATCTCAGCCCATAGAGGGTCAAAGTGACCAAGAATTCTTGCGGAAGTTGGATGTATCATGCCAAATAGTGCAGATATTGCATCTGGGCTGTAAACCATGACACAACACATTCCATTATATAGACTACATCCTACTAATCTGCAGGAGTTTGAGAATTAACACAGAAGAAGAAGATTATATCTATTAAAATTGTAGTTTAAAAATAAAAGTATTTTGTTTTGAAACATTTTTATATACAGTTAAACATATGATCATGATAACTGAAATTATTGTTGATTATAAAATTTAATATTGTCATTATTTGCAGGCTGATGGTATGGTAACTGTTATGCCAGGTGAGAATGTTATGGTTTAATTTTTCCTTGTCTGTGTGTTTCTGGGCTCAAAGGGGAGCAAAGGATATCAATACTGCGACCTCTCAGGCATGTTGTCAGAAAAAACTAAGAACAACTATCAACTAGTATAAATTTTTTGTATTTTGTACAGAATACACTCACAGCTAAAAGTCTACAGAGCAGTAGTACTTCCAGTGCTGTTATACGCTAGCGAAACATGGACTGTGTATAGACGTCATGTGAGGAAACTCAATCACTTTCACACAACTTGTCTCAGAAAAGTTATGAACATCAGATGGCAAGACAAGATTCCAGATACCACTGTCCTTGACAGATCTGGTATCCCCAGTATTGACACTATCCTGATGCAGACACAGATTCGTTGGGCAGGTCATTTGGTACGTATGCCAGACCATCGCCTGCCAAAGATACTTCCCTATGGTGAGCTGGAGAAGGGCAACCAATCTCAAGAAAAGAAGCGCTACAAGGACTCATTAAAGACCTCACTGAAAGCGTTTGAAATAGATCAAGACACATGGGAAGAACTTGCACAAAATAGAACTGCATGGTGGTCTACAGTCACAAAGAGTGCATCATCTTGTGAAAAGAGGAAAAATGCTGTAGCCCAACAGCGGAGAGTAGATAAAAAGTCACGTATAGACCAAAATCCACCTACAGTGGTCATTCCATTTCCGAACTGTCCAAGGACATTTACAGCTCAAATAGGGCTCATTAGCCATCTACGAACTATTATGAATGGTCATAATTCTAACTGAATTTTCAAAAGTGGATGTAAACAAATGGTCATCATCACTTATGATGGACAAACACACAGCTTGCCATTGGTCAATCAATCAAGTGCCATGTCGAGTGGTGTGGGTGATCATGTTTCTCCAAACTCTCTAGAGCTCTGTCTTTTGTGTTGTTAATAAGTTCAGTTGGTGACATTTTATTTTATCACAATGACAACCAATTCAGACATTTCTCTATTTGTCTTCCTCTGTCTCTTCTCCCCTTGATCTTTCTGGTGGTTACTAAATGTTCAAGTTTTGCATTTCTCAAAGGATGCCTTAAAAATCTTAAATGTCTGCTTTTAACTTTTGCTATAATTTGTCTTTTTACTCCAGCATCTCTGAGGACTTCTACTTTAGTTTGCTTGACTGTCTATGGAATTTTCATAATTCTTCTCTAAAACCATATCTCAATTGTTATCTGGAACTCTTTTGATTACCGTCCATGCTTCACATTCATAAAGAAGAATTGGTTCTATATAACATCCTAGCACTCGAAGACACATATGTATTCATACTACTCTATTGAGAATGAACGCAGAAGAAGAAATAAAGACAATGCAGTTGTATTTTTTACTACAATAAGAGACTAAAATAACAACGTTATTAGCAATGTTTTGTCAGGTGTGAAAGACGGTAAAGTTTATCACAACTGACATGACATGCATGTCATAAAATGCTGTTAAAGTATGGTTGGGGTGGAGTTGTTCCATCTAGGTCATCCTGTCATCCTGAGACTATGGCAGTGACCAGGGCATTTGAGTGGGTATGCACACAGAAGGTAATGCAGGTCTGCATCTTGAGTGACTCTATGAATATGATTAGGAAGGTACAAGTGGGTCTCATTCGCGAACAGTGAATTGAGGTCTTGAGAAAGACAAGGCTGATAGTGGTTACATTTATTTACATGCTGGGACATGTGGGTGTTCGAGGCAATGAAAGAGCGGATCAACTGGCGTCGTGCGCGATTGTGGCATAGTGCAATGGATCACGCTGACATTTTGAACTCCTTAAGAGATATAGCATGCGAGAGTGAGACTAATGTGAATGATGATTCATTTTCAATGGCCAGGATTAAGGATCAGGGATTGAAATGCTGTGTTGCTAGAATTGAACAGTTTGGAGAACGCAGAAGAATGATGGTCAACCAGCATAGGGCCGGTACTGTCAGCAGAAGTGTAATGGTAGATACACTCAAGGAGAGATCGGAGCAACTATGGACATATCCAGTTTGCAGTGATGATGATTCGATGACTAACTAACTATATATAAGGACATTGCATAACATATGGATAGTCTTTTGATCAAAAAAGGACCAACTACCGGTATGCCTTTTCTGGGAAATTGAAATTCAGATCTTAAACCTTAATGAACCAGAAAAAGAATGATATATACAACGCAACACCCACTTCCCCTCTTTCTGACATACACACACAACTATGCTTTGTGTTATTAAAGGTTGTTAAGTCCCTGAGTGAGAAAAGATAATTAAGCCAGCAGCCTATGGAACAACCCCTTATTTGACCCACAAATAAAAAAAATGGTACCTACTGCTGCTGTTGATCAAAAACAAGAGGACTACCAGTACTTTGACCTATTAAGAATGTTATTAACAGGCAAATGATGGGGGTTTTGCTACCATGTAGTACAAAATATTACAGAAGCCATCATGTTATTGGTATATTCAATATTTTATTTCAAATCTCTGTAATGTCCAACAACAAAAGTTATTACATCATGCTCCTATTGAAGCACACAATTAAAGTTAATGAATAACAATGCAAAATATTGTAGCACCTTCAAATAAATTCTGATACTCATTAGTATTTATTTAAATAAATGAAAGAAGTGATTGAATTGGATGTTTATTGAAATGTTTCTTTTTTAGTGTCCTTTATTGTTTTTTCCCTGCTTTTATTGTTCTGTTTAATATCACATATCAATTACATATCTATTTATGTGACTTGTTTCCCTGTGGAACAAAACATAAAATGACAAATAAAATTGTTGACATTTTTACATATATATTGATATTTCTGTCACATTCAACAGGAGGGGGCATTAAAGCTGATAATGTAGAGAGGATTCTCATCAACACTGGAGCTAGAGAATTTCATGGATCAGCCAGAGAATCTATAGATTCTCTTATGTCTTTCAGAAAACATGATATTACCATGGGGTTACAACCAGACTCTGAGTACAGTTACAAAGTAGCTTCAGTGACCCTAGTCAAAACACTAGTTTCTCTTACAAACTCAGTGTTTGACAGATAGACCAAAAGTTTTTTAATGAAGATCAATTTTAATGCATGTGGCTTAATTTGTATACTTTTGTCAGTTAACAATCAAGAAAAAATATGTTTACTGCTAGAGCTACTGACAGGTAGACAAATAGCATATGATAGGTTTACTTCTGGAACTATTGACACAAGTAGATAGTAGACCTGTATAAGTTTCCTTGGTACAATACAAGAATCAGTGGACGAATCACGTGACAACATGCCAACTTTTTAATTACATATGCTGTCGCACTATCTTGGAAACTTAAAAAGTCGTAAATTGAAATACCGATCTAGCGATTTGCGCACAATGAACTGGCCATCCACCGCCCACTCAGTATGCAGCTCGCATGTCGAGTGGTCATGGGCTCTCATCACGCAACTTGTCTAATATTGGATGTTTTGGTATATGCGTCTTTATCGGAATTTCGTTCTGTTTAATTATGTTAGCTATTTATTCTGTAAAAACCTGTCCACTGATTCTTGTATTGTACTGCTTGAGTATACATTATATATGTTTTATCTTCATGTACTTCATGACTGATTCTCTAATTAACAATATCTGAAACACAAATACAGTACTTATTCTCTTGTTAACAATATCTGAAACATGAATACAGCACTGATTCTCTAATTAACAATATCTGAAACATGAATACAGTACTTATTCTCTCATTAACAATATCTGAAACATGAATACAGTACTTATTCTCTAATTAACAATATCTGAAATATGAATATAGTACTGATTCTCTAATTAACAATATCTGAAACATGAATATAGCACTGATTCTCTAATTAACAATATCTAAAACATGAATATACCGGGTAGTACTGATTCTCTAATTAACAATATCTGAAACATGAATACAGCACTGATTCTCTAATTAACAATATCTGAAACATGAATACAGTACTTATTCTCTCATTAACAATATCTGAAACATGAATACAGTACTTATTCTCTAATTAACAATATCTGAAATATGAATATAGTACTGATTCTCTAATTAACAATATCTGAAACATGAATATAGCACTGATTCTCTAATTAACAATATCTAAAACATGAATATACCGGGTAGTACTGATTCTCTAATTAACAATATCTGAAACATGAATACAGCACTGATTCTCTAATTAACAGTATCTGAAACATGAATACAGTACTTATTCTCTCGTTAACAATATCTGAAACATGAATACAGTACTTATTCTCTAATTAACAATATCTGAAATATGAATATAGTACTGATTCTCTAATTAACAATATCTGAAACATGAATATAGCACTGATTCTCTAATTAACAATATCTAAAACATGAATATACCGGGTAGTACTGATTCTCTAATTAGCAATATCTGAAACATGAATATAGTACTGATTCTCTAATTAACCCCGTAGCTGGAGAGGAAAACCTTAAGGATACAATGAGGGGTTTCTGCCTTTTGCTGAGATCTTCTTCTTCTTAGTTTCCCCGGGAAACAATTCACCTGGATGCTTTATTATAAGCATCCAAATGGATTTTTTCCCTGGGAAGCTAAGAAGAGAAAGATATCAGCAAAATGACAGTGGCTTTTCATCGTATCCTTTAGAATACCTCAGTAGCTAAAGGGTTAACAATATCTGAAAACATTAATAAAGTACTTATTGTCTAATTAACTTCTTCAGACTATCTATGAGTATGAGACTTCTTTTCAATGCATTCAATGAGTTCACTGCTGCTGATAATAAAAATTTCCCTTGCACTGTCACAGATGACTTATCAAACCTATGAGTATTTTTGTTTGTTTGAATTTTTTGGATCAGACACCTGTATTACTTACATGTGGTGCTTTTAGTCTGTCCACAAAAGGGCATTCCAATATGGTTGTGCATGTGATCACAATAAATGTAATAATTTTATTGTATTTTGTAACACTTCAAAATGACAGATTCTGACTTTTTATCAAGAAGTATTGATATAATGAACAGGTAGACAGCGAATGATAGCCAGATATAACTGAACTGACTCAAGTATTTATCATCATAGATTGACATTAGATTGCTGTGTCCAGGAGTTAGTGCTAGACCCCACCTCAAAATGGAAGCATCTCACTGCCACTTTTAAACAGAATAAAGCATAAAATAAATAGAAATGGAACATTTCTCAAACATTTCTAAAAAAAAAGCAAGAAAACATTTTTTAAAGTTTATCTGTCTGAACAGCTGAAAGTTTCCAAGTCCTAATTTTATTGGTTAATTCTGAATTATTTCTTAAAATCATTAGGCCCTAAATAAGGTGAGGCTGGTCAGTCTTTAAGTAACGTACATACAGTATCCAGATTCAGGGCCATAGATCACATGTTAGTAGGAGCGGGTTACTTCAACAAATGCAAAAAAAACAGCAATGTCTTTAACAAATGCAAAAAAACAGTAATATCTTCATTTTGTGTTTCTTTCACTACTATTTTTGGTAAATGTTATTGGGGGGGGGGGTGTGGTTATACCCGCTTTTTTTTACTTGCTTCTTAGTACTAAATGTCATGTTCTGATCTCTTTTCGAGTTGAGCCAAACAACACCTCCCCCCCCCCCTCCCCAAACTACAGTCGTTTTTCCCAGGTTTTTTAAAGTCTTAAGTCTTACAAGAACATTTGTTTGTGGAAGATGTTGAATCTGTAAGATGACAGTAACTTTAGTGGCCAGTTCTCAGGCAAAACAAGATGGACTATCAGTTCCTATAGGACTGGTGTATTGGATCAGGTATTACATAATCAATTATGGTTTAGCATAGAAAGGTCTTTAAATCAGCTAAAGCCTGCTTTTTACATACTGGACAAACACTGCAGTTGTCAGAACATGAAGAACAAAGAACAAAATGACCACATGGCAAAAGTGTAACTTCTATTGGTTTCTTTCTACACAGCACGCATATCATAGATAACTTGAGATGTTCTTGTTCTTTTTGCAAAGCTTGCACTTTAAGACATCTTAACTCTTCTTGGGTTAATAAATTATTGTTTGATTTTTCTGAAGTATAGGTTTCTTTCTGATGCTCTGTTGAATTAATATCAGACGTTGTTTGTACAGATTCAAATGGAGGGTGACAGTGAGAGAATTGTGTTTGAACCTGAGCAAATGGTGCTTGAATTTGAAAATCTAAAACATTGAGGGGTGCACCTGTTTGTGATGAAGAGTTCTGATTTTGTGAGTTAATGTCATCTGATAAACTGTGGTAATCCTGATCAATCAGTGATATACTTATAGATGCTTGTGAGGATATATTGTCAGTCATTGAATCAGAATGTTGTGATGTACAATCCTTGTTTGGATTTAGTGGTTCAAATGCACAACCATTATCTGATAGAGCTTCCACACTAGATCTTCCCTTTTCAGAGTGGTAAAATTCTATAAATGCTAAAACAAAAGATCTTTCATCATATTGGAAATCAACAATTGTAGAATACAGCATCTCACCTTTAGGGCAACAACCAAGCTTTACCCAGAGATACTTTAAAGCAATGTCAATCAAAGTTTTGGAGATGTTCTCATCTGTGTCACACACAAATAATACAGATTCAACTGCAGCAGATTCTAACTTTGTGTTGGGAATGTTCAGTTTCAAAAGACAGCTTTTATAATGCTGATAAGTTTTTTCATCAGTAAACGATAATGTTTCTATTTTGTCTGACCATGTTACACTTTTTTGCTTATTTTTTGAATTTTTGCTGCATTTTAGTGTTCTTGATTCTGTTAATTTGGATATTGCACCTGTTAACTTGCTTCCAAAAGAGGTTGATTTCTCCCCAACAGACAAAACATCTGTAGTGATGTGCAACTGTGATAATGATATATGTTCTTTTTTGTTATTATCTGATACTGATACATTTTGCACAGATATTTGTGATAAACTAGAAACAGAATCACTTGCTTCTGTGGTACCGGAAATTATATTTGTTGATTGATAAACTTCTGATAAGCGAGATGTCTTAGCTTCACCTGTTTGAGAAAATGTTTTATTAACATCTCTTGCTTCTTTCTCAAATAGTAAGATTGATGCCTTCCTTGACATATCCACAAATTCTAGTTCTTGCATTTTATGGTTGATATCTGCATGATTATTAATTCCAGTGTAAAGCACCTCTGAAGATAATGTATCAACATGATTATCAGCTTGATTTAATAATTTGTTGAAACATTCACTCTTATTCCAACTGGTTTGTGACAGTGGATTTACCTTCTTCGGGGTAGTATTTAAATGTGAGGTTATTCTGGCATTGTTCTGTAGAAATCCTACAAAGAAAAAAAGATCACCAGTTAAAACAAATAGGGCCTATATTATATATATGTACATTTAACAATAGCTACAGAGATATAACACAGATGATTGTGGTGGCAAGATTATGTGAATCTTGAACTCCAGTATTTTGTATAGTCTCTGATATAACTAAATTTGACTCACAGCTGCAGTTGAAAAGAGTGTAAGCCTATCCCACTACAATACCCGGTATGTACTTTTTTTTAATCTTAAAAAGACCAGCAGACAATTTAATCAGGGTAATAAATACGACTTTCAAGAGGTGGGTGTTGTTGCCTTTAAAAAATGTAATCTCTTCATTTTATGGGATTTTAAATGATTTGAGGGGAGGGGGACACCTAAGTTGGTGCTTTACCCTGTGATTTACTAGTTTCTTAGTCCTAAATATAATGTTCTATTTTCCTAAGGAGGGGTTTGAACACCTCAACTCCATCCATTAGGCCTATATATTTCACTGAGATTCCCAAAAATCTTCCTCAATATTAAGAACTACGGTATGCTGATAGTAACCAACACGCCCGTGTGTTGCCGGGGCCCAAAGAATAGCAACACTATTTACCTTCCTCGCATGTCGTAAAAGGCGACTGAGGAGGTTATGGGATGGAGTTGGCTGTCCCATCCCATATAGGGTCAGTGACCCAAAGCGATGCTGAAGTCGGATGTGTTAGGCCGAAAGGCGCAGACATCGCAGGGCTGTAAACCATGACACAACGCATTCCGTTCTCCGGACTACATCCTGCTAATATGCAGGAGTTTGAGAACGAACGAAGAAGAAGAAGTAACCAACAGTCCCTTTAAGCTGTGCAGTTCGAGAAAATGCTACACACTAGATTTCTTCAGCGTTCATTCACAAACTTCCTCTAGATCTCTCTTGTAGTAGGAGAGTGGTCCTAGATTTCCAGCAGGGTGTAGTCCATAAAATGAAAATGCGCTGTATCGCCGTTTTATTTGCACCATAGGCCCGACACATCCGTCTTTGGCTGAGCACACTAGGTTTAATCCTCCACACAAGATAAACTTTATCATAAAGAATAGGCCTAAATGATATTGTAAATACAAAATTAAAAATAAATCTGATTCAACACCACATTTATCTTAGTCATTACAATTTTTCGATTTACAATATAACATGAGAAGATCCGGATACAATTACAAGGCTACAGGAAGACATAGAACAAGATGGATAGTTAACATCAAGACAAAACTGAACAAATATTGATTCAAGGCTACACATTTGGCCTTGGATTGGAAAGACAGCTAAATTTAAACTTTAAGTTAAAGCTCCAAGTGACCACCAATACACTTAAAGTTAAAGGCAAGTGTGGATAGTGGATATTCTTACCATCATCCACCCCAGATAGGCAATTACAACTTTTCTCCTGCGAATCTTAAATAAATCTTTCGCCTTATACTATTAAGGACTCAAAAAGTCGTGGAGGATTGACTTCATTCATTTTACTCTTATTGCCATCAATATGTACTCCATACATATTTAATGAAGTCGAAAGTACCGCTCATGGCCTATCATGTAACCAGCGGTAATTCACGGGGATTTCCGATAACATCCACTTTGTAGGCTATACAAGACGTTCGAAATAAGAAACACGTTCCAAACAAGAATAGTGTTTTTTGTTCACGGATAACAAACACACAACTTAACATATTTACATGGATATTTTACAATGTTTTAATACATTAACTAAGGCCGAAACCCTTGGGAATAGGCACTTAATTTTTTATAATAATCAATATAATACTAATATTCATAATCAACTTGATGTCAGTCACTGGTCAGCGACAACCCATTGTTTTAAACAATGGATCTCTCTTAAAATTAAATGTTATCTTTGTTTTACCTACCGGTATAGTCATTCTCAGGGAGAGTATAAATAGACATATTCTCATTTCCCATGTTCAAAAAATGTGAAGCAACGCAGTTTTAGAATTATACTTGTTTTAACTCAATATATCAGTTCTTGCATATCATTTCAACTGCAAGCAGAATTCGGCGTCAGTATTTATACAGAAGTATAGGCCTAATACCCAATTATAGAAGTAAAACTGTAGTTGGGGAAATCCGCTATGCGCTTAAAATATCTAGGTGCAAAGGTTACAATTTGACTATTGCCAAGTAAAATCGGGAATTTCAATATCACATATTTAAATAAAGAAATTTCTAGGCACAATATTCCCGTAGGTTGTTATTACTTTCAGGAAGACAAATTTTAGAAAATAATGTTAAAATATCCTTCTTCTTCGTTCATTCTCAAACTCCCGCTGAATCTCCCTTACAGCAGGACCATGGTCCAACTAGATTTCCAGCAGGATGTAGTCCAGAGAATGGAAATGCGTTGTGTCGCCGTTTTATTTGCGCCAGTGGCCCGACACATCCGTCTTCGGCGGAATTGTCAAAATAATTTTTATTATTTTACAAAGACAAATAATGGAGGACAAAGCACCTGGGAGGAGAAGGAGGAAAGACAAACCAAGAATACGATGGGCTGACGACACTAAAGATAACATGAATACGTCGTTGGAAAATGCAAGCCGCATGGCCCAAGACAGGGAAAGGTTCAGGGAGTTCATTGGAACGCTCTGGAGAGATACGTCACTTGACAATATATATAAAGAATCTATAGATTCCCGGGCCAAGAGAAAAAAGCATTCAAGTCCTGGATAAATTGTAGTAGGTTCCGATGATCAAATACAACACCATAGTTTCATTTTCTTTTTGTACATCGTTTATGATATCCAAAAAACGATAAAGGGATTCACATGTAGTAGTATGATGTTCATGGGATATTCACACGGAGCACTAAGATATGCATCCGCAAGATCAATCACCGCAGCATACCTACAGACCATTATGGAACCCTTTAAAAACGTCATCATTGATTGCATCACGTTTATTTATTAATTCAGTAACCACCGAATGTAGATGAAGATACCTGATTACTTCCCAAATAGCAAGCCTACATATCACAATGCTCTCCAGGAGTTTGCCAATACATTCTGTTTCGTAATGATTTCGTATCCACTGATATGCACACTCGCTTGCACTATCGGTATCCACTGATATGCACACTTGCTTGAACTATGTCCGATGATATATTCATGATTATTATACGATGTTTATATTATATGAGATTTGCCCCCCCCCCCCCCAAAAAAAAAATATATATATAACGCAATAACGACATCAACAGAAAAAGACATTTCGGCTAAAAATATATAGACCTATGACCAGAAAAAATAAAGAAATCGGAAGACGTACTAACTGCATGTTATCTGATCAATGCAAGATAATATAGTGGAATAATGACAGTTATGGTACATCTGAAGATATTCGTGCAGTATTTAAAATATCAATACACACTGCTCCGGGTCCTGATGATGTCCGCTATAGTAACATCAACAATTTATCTGATATTGACATTGAGTTTGGCTGGGGGAAAAAAATGATAAACGTACCCTGGTAAGTCTGCGGCAAAATGCCGCTATCAGAGAGAGAGAGTGGCTCCACAGTTTCTCAACTACCACCGAAAAAAACTAGCAAAAATCCTGCTTACATTAGCGGATATATAATTATAAAATATTAGTATTTGTGTAATATAAACACACTAGTGGATACCGAATCTTTATAAGACAATATGGTGTATGATCTGTGGTAATTATTTATAGGTTTGTTAAAGGGCCGTAGATACGTTTCATTTTCCCAAGGAGGAAAGGAGGAGGGGACGGTTACCTATAATAAAACGGTCATTCGTACGTTTTCGTTTGTCAGTTCTATCTTTTGATAAAACATTTTCTGATCTTTTTCTGAGAAATCATTAAATCGGGGGGAGGGGGATAAGTTTGTCTTTTTGTCCCCTTTTTGGTTCAGTTCGTAGTACTAAAGTCATGTTCTGATTTGCTAATGTTTAACCCCCCCCCCTTATCTACGGACTTGGTTTGTTAAGTTGCACATGCGTTATTCGCAGTCTAAATATTGTGGTCTTGTCTTTGCGTTGTAGCCTATTTATGATGTGTGGGTTCGGTTGGAGTATGTCTGCATATAATACTCTCCATTTTGAGCCAGCGACCATCTGTTGTTGCTTACAGTTGTTGTGGATCATGTGTTTAGCTGTTTCAAGATTGATGGCAATTCGTTGTTCGGGCATACTTGCTCCCCTTTTCGCCAGTTTATCAGCACCTTCCTTCTCGCTATACCTGTGTGGTCTGGCTCCACTGCAGAGTAGTACTAATGCCATAGGATCTATAAGTATATTTTATCACCTTACCACCTCGTCATTACTCATAAATAGCGCGCAAAAAATATATCCGCGTACTGAAAGCACGTATTTTCTCTTTTACTAGACATTCGTTTCCGCAACCGGTACTGGGTTATGTTTCTGCTCAAGTGAAATATGTCCTGCTCAAATTCATTTACAAATTTTTTGTGGTTTTGTTTAGTTTAAACGTAATTAGTTTCTTGAAAAAAGGTCCCATTTGGACCGATACGACGAAAATTGTCCTGTTTTGATTCATTGAATTTTTTTTTTAAATATGCCTTTTCATCTATATTTATTCATAGTTAGGTTTTCTTAGTAACCTGTTTAACTAATTTCACATTACCATTTGTTCTTTTGGTTACTGTAGCACCCTCCACTTTGTCGGACACCCTCCGACCATTTGGTTATTTATATTTATAACATCCTGCTTATTATTTTTTCTGTTGTCGGATTTCAGTTTTAATTGGCTTGTATGAACATCTCAAAAACATAAATTATGTCTTCCAGCTAAAGGGATAAATCCTCGGTATTAGGGAACAACTTAACATACTAAAGATATGGAAGCTGTTGCAACATAGAATAATAAAGGAAAAGCAGACAGATGTAAGCAGTTTTGCAGCAACATTCAAAATGTACTAATGACATCAACAGAAACAGACGACTTTTCGACTAAAACGTCTTCATCGGGGCAAAAACAAACAAGAAATTAATATTACAGACAGAGAGTCGTAATGTAAGAGAGAGGCAGACGTTAATATGGGAGAGAAGATGAGAGAACAAAATTGAAGAATGGAGACAAGTAAGGTAAGAGCAGAAGAGAGAGTAAAAGACAAACTAACAGAGCAAATACAATTAAAAGAAAAATCTAAGAGATATCAAAGAAAACTCCACTTATCTGAATGACACTTAAAGTATACTAACCATTTCTTTAAGGGTCATTTAATTGTACATCTCTATTCGTCAACACTAGTGTATAAGATACAGGTAATCCCGCAGGTAATGATCTACTTTTTGTAGTATCTATCTACACATTTTTATGTTTATCGTTTGTTCCTCTTTGATCTTGTTGATTAGCATTTGCACACAATGCTGTAGTGTTAATCATTATCAGTGTATGCTTACAAGTAGGACTAAAAATACTCTATAACATCCATTGCTGGGAATTGTTTGCCCTTGCTGACATATGACAGCCCTTGTTCTGACACGTAATGTTTGAATTCTTGAATATACATGTTGCTATATTATATCACCTTTCAAAGTGGTACCAGTATCGTGGCGTGAAGTAGTAGTTCTCAACCTCTCAACCTAGGACACAGGGGTTGTTCATAAATTACCACAATATTGTATCAATATTTTACCCCTCCCCTTTTCAACAACTGCCAAGAATTTAGGAAACCCTCTTTGCTTAACTATGTCAAAAAATTGTTACACCTACCCGCCCCCCCCACCCGAATATCTGTAGCAGAAAAAGTACTAGAAATACATGATTTCGTCGTGTGTTGATGGGGCCTGAAAGGGTAGCAAAGAATAGCAACACTGTTTACCTTCCACGCATGTCGTAAAATGCGATATGGGATGGAGTTGGCTGTCCCATCCCATTTAGGGTCAGTGACCCAAAGCCATGCTGAAGTTGGATATGTCAGGCCGAAAGGCGCAGATATCGCAACAATGCTGTAAACCATGGCTCAACGCATTCCGTACTACATCCTGCTAATCTGCAGGAGTTCGAGAACGAACGCAGAAGAAGAAGACGATACATGATTTGTTCCATATCTTCAAAAAAATGTTTCAAATTCAAATAATTTAATAACGACCAATAAAAATAATGCACTGGAATGCTGAGGGTGTCAACAGTAAAAGAGATGGATACAGCAAAAAATTGGAACTTGAAAATGTCCTCAGTGAAGAACAAGTTAATATATGCTGTATCCAAGAAACACACCTCAACAGCGACATAGCCTTCAAAATCAGAGGCTACCAGTGCTACCGATGTGACCGAAAGGACAGGCGAAAGGGTGGAATTGTGACACTTGTTAAAAACAATATTAGCGCATGTCAGCTGGAAGTATATATGGATGGGGCAGAATACCAGATGCTCCACCTAAGAACAGACAGTGCAGAATTCCATCTTCTGAACTACTACTGCCCAAATGATAAACCATTGGCACTAGACACAATTCCAGATAAAGAGAGACGTATGGTGTGTGGTGACTTCAACAGCCACTCTCAGAGCTGGGGCTACGATCATATCGACAAGAGAGGTGAGGAACTTGAGAGCTGGCAGGATGAAAATAATCTCATCCTTATTAACCAGCCAGCAGACTCACCAACCTTCTACTCGAGAGCATGGCACACCACCTCTACACCAGATCTGGCATTCCACTCACCAGGCCTGGAATGGAACATCACACGTGTCGTTGGAAAGCAGCTTGGGGGTAGTGACCACAGACCAGTATTTCTAGAAATCCACAATGAATTTACCAAGGACAGCAGTACGCTCACTAGGTGGAACTATAAAAGGGCAGACTGGAAAATGTACCATCATTTAACCAGTGTTCTAGCTAAGGATATGAACTTGGACAAAGACATCAATAGAGCAGTGAGTGAATTTAATAGATGTATACTACATGCTGCTAGTAAAACCATACCCAGGGGGGCACGCAAAAACTACAAACTCTACTGGAATGATGAACTGGAAAAGCTGCAAAATGAGATGGAAACATCTAGACAGCAGGCTGAGAACAGACCTAGCCAAGAACATCACAACAAATATCAGCAAACAAAGGCTAAATTTCAAAGTGCCAAGTTACAAGCCAGACGGAGCAGCTGGAAAGAAAAAACAGAGTCGCTGAACCTAGAAAGAGATACTAGGAAATTATGGAAACTTGTAAAACAACTAAATGATGAAGGTACAGGGAGAAATACCAGGATCACACTTTATAAAGATAGAAACATTTTAACAGGTAAACATGCAACTGATTACTTTGCAGATTCCTTTGCAGAAGACAATAACATCAAAGTCAGCCCAGACAAACAACAGGAGGTTCGAGAGAACCAGCAAAACATTGGACAAGGCGAACCTATACCTGAAGTTATGGAGGCACCAATCACAATGAGAGAACTGGAGCATGCAATATCCAAATTGAAAATGAAAAAGTCCCATGGAGCTGATGGAGTCTCCATTGAATTGATTAGAAACCTGGGAATTGCAGCAAGAGCAAAGCTACTGCAGATCTTTAACACAGCTGGTCCACAGGTAATGTACCACAGGTGTGGAGAGAAGCAATAATGATACCACTCATCAAATCAGGAAAAGATAGCAACACAGTCTCCAACTACAGGCCCATCAGCCTCACAAGCTGTCTATGCAAAACAATGGAACGCATTATCAATCTTAGGATGCAGTGGTACCTTGAAAGTGAAAACCTTCTGGTATCACAGCAAGCAGGTTTCAGACAGTGCTACTCTACTGAAGATCAGGCAACCTACCTCTCCCAAGAGATTGAGGATGCCTTCCAATATAAGAAACTGGTACTAGCAGCATGGATAGACCTCAGAAAAGCATTTGATAAGGTATGGAAAGAAGGGCTCCTAAATAAATTGCGAAATTGCAGGGTTAGCTCAAGAATGTACAAATGGGTAAAAGCATACCTGCATAATAGAAGAGCCAGGGTACAATTAGATGGTCGCAAGAGCAAGAAAGTTCTACTACGTCATGGAGTCCCCCAGGGAGGAGTCCTGTGACCCACACTTTTCTTGGTTTACATCAATGACCTAGTTGCTGAACTACCACACGGGATCAAAGTGGCAATGTATGCTGATGACCTGGTGATCTGGTGCACGGAAGAACATGCGACAGTGGCCACTAAACAAATACAAAGAGCTATCGATGCCCTAACCCCTTATGGGCTAATAGATGGTGCGTCAGCATTAACACAGATAAGTGCAGCACTACACTCTTTACCCTCTCACCAAAACAAAAAGCCGGTCATATCAAAATAGATGGAGAGCTCTTGAAAGAAGACAAACAACCCACATACCTCGGAGTTACTTTTGATGATAAACTGACATGGAAGCAGCACATAAACAAAGCAACAACAAAAGCCAGGAGGAAGTTCGCTATCCTGAGAAAACTAAGTGGAACCACATGGGGAGCCAGTGGGAATATACTCAGTAAAGTTTACCAGCAAGGCATAAGACCACACCTGGAATATGGTTCAGCTGCGTGGTGTCCTGCATCAAACACCACATTACAAGATCTAGATAAAGTGCAAAACCAGGCACTTAGAATAATTTTGGGAGCAATGAAATCAACACCCATAGCAGAGATGCAGAAAATGGGAAGAATGCAAACACTTGGCGAACGCAGAGACACAAAAGTACTAATTCAGGCAGAAAAGTTTCAGTGTATGCCAAGTCATTCAATGAAGGAAAGATTCCAAAATCTAGCAATGGGGCGACTGAAAAGAAGCAGCTTTGTACATCAAGCTAAACGACTCCGCAGACAACTTACATACCTACCTGAAGTTGACAGCCCCTTAAGGCCTGTACCAGAACAAACCCCGTGGAGTGAAAGGCATGGAATGCTAATATACATTCAGACCTATGTGAAAGGAATACTAAGCGAGGACGAACAGAACAGTGTGCAGCGAAGGACAGTCACACTCAGTTTCCTGGATGAGGAATATCCACAAGATATATGGGTCAGAGTATACACAGATGGGTCAGCACAGAATGCCGTGAGGAATGGAGGTACAGGTGTATATATAGAATATCCACACAAGCCTAGAGATACCATCAGAACACCAACAGGAAAATTCTGCAATAATTATGATGCAGAAATCCAGGCAATTAGTGTGGCAGCTAAAAAACTGCTGAACTCCAACTCTGACCTACAGCCTGTGGTATTCCTGACAGATGCAAGGTCAGTGCTTCAAGCTCTCCAGTCTGGAAAACTAACAGACTTGAAAAAACTACTTAGCGAATTGTCTTACCAGTATAGGGTAACCATGCAGTGGATACCCTCTCACTGTGGAATACCAGGAAATGAAAAAGCAGACCAACTGGCTAAGGAAGGTGCTGCCGAAGACCAACCAGATATACCAATCACCTACCATCAGAAAAAACAGATGATCAAGTCAATAAGATGGCCACAAACACCAACACAAGATGACTATCATATTATGAACAGACCAGAACAAGTTATAATTCTACGTCTCAGAACAGGACACAACCGACTCCGCAGTCACATGTATACAAGGTTCAAGATTGGCAACACGGTCATGTGCACATGTGGACAGGCAGCACAGCGTGCCAAACATATACTTCAAGAGTGTTCTGAGCATGAAACGCTGAGACAGACGTATTGGCCAGAGGAAACAACACTGGAATCAAAGCTCTATGGGACACTGTATGAACTACAAAAGACAGTGAGTTTTATTAAGGAGACAGAATTACAGATATAGACATGTTTCAAGTGAACGAAAGAAGAACAAGAAGAAATAATTTAATTGGTGTATAAAAGCAATATTGTTGACGTCAATTTTTGTCAGTTCCCTCTACTCCATGTCAATTACCTTGCTGATGTTGTTTATGCGTAGCCCCATATGACCTCTGGAGAGAACATCCATACTGAGGGGGGGGGGGGATTCAATAAATATCGTTTTACTGGGGGGGGGGGCACGAGAAACAGTTTATGATTGGGGAGGGTGGCAATGAACCCGTCTAAGAAGGCATCGCAAAGGGAAAAATCAGAAAATATTTGGACGATAATGGCAAATAATAATAACATTTGATGAAATATGAATATTTTTTAGACACCAGTGTGGCTACAGAAAATATTTTGATCTAAATGAATGGTCACGAGCAAACAAGATTGCTAATCACCTGTATAAAAATCTATTATATATATTTGTTTATTTTGTATAAAATGATAAAAGCTCTTAGAAGTTTTCTGTAAATATGTAAGGTCTTCTTTATTTCTTCTTAGCTCATTAAGAACAAGTCTAGTTAAACAATGAGATTAATCCATATATAGTAAGGAGTGGACAAATGACGTCACAAATACGATTTGTTGGTGTTACCTAGAAGCAGAATTGCTTACGTGGATTAGTCGAAGGCTGCAAATGGTCATTATATTAGATATTCACTAGATATTTTTGTGGTAGAGAGGGGCAAGTGTAGATAGATCACTCAATGATGTAATGAGCGATTTACAATTTGTCAGTGTGTACCATCAAGGCATGAGATAGTAACCGTTTGAGTTTCATTGCAGTCAGCATGCGTTGCGGAGACAATTATCCGAGATTAATTTTCTTGTGATCACGCGCTACAACCTATTAGACAAGTAATATTTCTTTCTGGTTTCTTTTGTGTTATGCTTATCTGATGATGTTCGTCCGTCGTAATCGACGATGTCTAAAAACTCAACTATAATAATAATAAAATAAGTAATAAGTAATTTTTTTAAAAATCAAGTTAATAGTGCGTTTTTAAATAACTAACAAATCCAATGCGCGCACAAAATGTTATTTTACAGAATTGACAACAATAGAGGGTGTCTATGTGAGGTTGAGATGTTTTTTTCTTTTCTACGTGCCTGCTTCTGTCTTGTAGTTTCTTGTCTGGACTCGCCGCTAGTGCTCCCGTTCTAAGTCTGTAACGTTATGCTGTTCTATCCTGAGCGAGGCTCTCCCAAACACCTACGTCAATGTTGAGATGTTTCAGTGATGACTTAAGCGTGTCTTTGAAGCGCTTTTTCTATCCACCAGCTTTTCGAAATCCTGCCTTGAGTGGTCCATAATATATTTGTTTGGCAAACGCGAGTTCTCCATACGCACATATTGGCCGGCCCAGCGTGTTTGCGCCTTCATAAGTAGTGTGTGGATGCTTATTGAGGTTGATTTTTCCAAGACCTCGTAGTCTGGTTATTTGTCCCACCAATGGATGTTTAGTAATTTACGTAGGCAGGTAAGATTGAAATGATTTAATATGCTTATCTAGAGCTTTGTATAAGTGCTTATTAAACTTTGTGAATACTCCATGTGATCGAAATCTCGGCCCACCTACAAATAATAATACACAATGTTATTAAACGAGCATTTTAAAATGTTATATTAATTGGCTGTTTGCATGTCCCTAAAATGTGTGTAGATAAAAACATGTTCAGATAAAAACTTGTCCTCACTTTAATCCAAATTACAGCGCAAGTTACATTACAGACATCTTATCAAATCGTACACAACACAAGAGACTCACTGTCAGCTCTGAAATAAATATGCAAGCCAATATAGATAGGTGTTTTTTTTTAACAGCTTGTGATTTGTTGGCGTTACCATTAAAAGAAACCAAAACAAAAAACAAAACAAGGTAATATTTTAATCCTCTCCCGGTTAACAGGACCATGACCTACTTATCCAGGTCAAGAATAACTGTCTCCTACCAGTCAACAGATTCACTTATCTTGGTTATTCTCCAGGGCTGAAGACATTGATGCCGAAGTCTACAACAGAATCTCTAAAAAGTAGGGCTGGTAACGATTAATTTAATTTTAATAGTTAACTTTTATAAAATTAACGATTAATTAATAGTTAATTTCCATTTAACCAAAAAGTCTGTAGTTACAGATATGGAAAAATATTTGAGATTTTTTTTAACAAAATAGCACAAGCTTTTTCTTGTTCAAATGTCATCAGATGACCAACTAGGAAAGCCCACCAGCATATTAACGGTATTTGGTTCGAGTGATGAACGTGTCTTCTTGACAATGCAACCAGCAGAGCTAAATAAACGTTCACACGGAACTGAGGTAGCTGGTATGCGCTGACGTATGACAAGTCTTGGCGAATAATTCCAACTTGGGATATCTATGTTCATTAAGCTTCCAACATTGTAGTGAATCAACTGATTCAGCAACGTTTTTCTCGGTTTTATAGCGGTGTAGTTCACCAACAAAACTTTCAGTTCAACATATTGTTCTGAGTCCAGTCATCAGTAATCCAGTGATACCACGGTAACTTTCATTCCCAAGAAATATCCAAAAAATTGGACGTCAGCGCATTTACAGTTGAGTTTTTCACTGCTTCTTTAACACTTGCACTTTTCACTGCTTCTTTAACACTTGCACTTTTCACTGCTTCTTTAACACTTGCACTTTTCACTGCTTCTTTAACACTTGCACTTTTCACTGCTTCTTTAACACTTGCACTTTTCACTGCTTCTTTAACACTTGCACTTTTCACTGCTTCTTTAACACTTGTACTTTTCACTGCTTCTTTAACACTTGCACTTTTCACTGCTTCTTTAACACTTGCACTTTTCACTGCTTCTTTAACACTTGTACTTTTCACTGCTTCTTTAACACTTGCACTTTTCACTGCTTCTTTAACACTTGCACTTTTCACTGCTTCTTTAACACTTGCACTTTTCACTGCTTCTTTAACACTTGCACTTTTCACTGCTTCTTTAACACTTGCACTTTTCACTGCTTCTTTAACACTTGCACTTTTCACTGCTTCTTTAACACTTGCACTTTTCACTGCTTCTTTAACACTTGCACTTTTCACTGCTTCTTTAACACTTGCACTTTTCACTGCTTCTTTAACACTTGCACTTTTCACTGCTTCTTTAACACTTGTACTTTTCACTGCTTCTTTAACACTTGCACTTTTCACTGCTTCTTTAACACTTGCACTTTTCACTGCTTCTTTAACACTTGCACTTTTGCCGTCATACATCTCATTCAACAATTTATCAATAGTTCGCCTGCATGGTAGTGTGTAGTCTGCATTTTGAAGCGTTATGCGTAATATTTGCGGAAGCCCGTCATCATCTACTAGCATATTGGTCTGCCACCACTAGCTATCCAACTTACAAGCGATATTTTATGTCACGCTGTACTGTAGCACTCACAGGACGATCAGACTGAAAACAAAACTGATACAAAACTAAATGACAATGCCGCTATCAACTTATTAGATGAAGCTGACTTTGCAAGCTGAAGTTTCTGGTGCTGTAGCGGGTGTTTGTTTTGAAGACGATAAGTAAGCGATGTGTTAGATCCATGATATGCGAATGTTTTATCGCAATGAATGCAATAAACATTATCAGCATTTTCTATATTTTGGTCAACCGACAACTTAAATCCAAAATGTTCATGTAATCGCCCTGCTATAGGTTTATATATAATACCTCGATTACTCTCAGCCGCCATCTTACATTGTTTACTGTCACTATTGCCTCCTGATTTCCGGTACATTTGTTAATGATGGTCGGAAATTGGAATTCGATTAATCTTTAATCCAAAATTTAAACGTTAAATAAAAATTTTACGATTAATCTATTAATTACTCGTTAATTACCGCAGCCCTACTAAAAAGTAATACTGTTAGTAAAACTGTATGAAAATATTATTTACGTAGGAAACAGGTAATGAAGTATTAATGGACGACGACTATACACAATATCGCTGTCGGATACTCACTAGAAATAATACACACAACAAAAGACAGGCTATAATCATACAAATAACAGTACACATGACATAATCGACGTTTCGACCAAAAGGTCTTTATCAAGATAATCATATAACATCAAAAGATGACGAATAGAAATGTCCACACCACACAAACGTGTCCGTACGAAATATGGATGTGAGATGCCGGAACTATTCTTTTGATGTTTGTATGATTATAGCTTGTGTTGTGTTGTGTGTATTATTTCACGTGAGCATCCGACAGTGATAGTGTGTTCGTCATTGTCCAGTAAGACTTCATTACCTGTTTCCTTCGTAAGAACATAATCTCTAAAACGACTGTTGCATTTGGCAGATTGTGCAAAAATGTGTGGGAACAGAAGAGCATTAACCTCGTCACAAAATTGAAAGTCTGTCGCGCAACTGCCTGCTATACTCTTGTGAGACCTGCAAACAATTATATCACAAAATATCACTGAATTAAGTAAAAACTCTCATCAAAAGAACATACAAATATATATATGGAGTCAAAACATGCAACAACTTTCCATAGGACCCCATCCTAAAACTGAACAGATCACAGCAAGCTACAAATGTTTTGGCTTCACACATGACACTGTTCATCTCCACAAAATAAAAGTTGTATACACTGACCAATGTTTATATCAAAAGGGTCCATAGACTCTAAAATACATTCTGCAGATATGGATATATTCAGTATTTGGTGACTTGAAGACTAAAACCTTACCCCAGAAGAGAGATCTTGAAGTGGAGCTGTGGCGACACTGTGAGGAACATTTACTGACGACTGAATTCATGGAAATGGCCCTCCTGCCTGTTATATACATCGGAGCATAGTAAACTGATCGCAGAAGAAGAAGACTGCATGAGACATCTAAAGTAAGTATATATGGAAACAAGTATTTAACAAGACCGCCAAAACACGTAGAAAGGATTTTCAAGCAAAGTAAAAGAGATTAAGAAGAATGTGTGCACTCGAGGAAGACATTAAAATGCCCCTAGATCATGAAAACAAGTTATTTCTTGGAGGAAAGTTATGTTTTGCGACCTAATAACAATGAAAAAATTTAATAACGGTTCGTCTCATTGCCTTGGAATTTGACATGATCGCTGCATACATATTACTGATGAACTTGAACTAAATCACTGATTTATTTGTTAGGATTGATGTTTTTCTCTCTCATTGTGTCGGGGTAAAAGGGAAAGTGCGCAAAATGTGTTAAAAAAACCCTGTCAATACTGCATTTTACCAGTTCAGGCGTTGCAGGGAGGGGATTGAATAGCTGTGTGATAAAGGCCGCATGCTCTTGCTGTCGCCACGTCATTGTACAGGGTGGGTATTTTAATTTACCCTTCGACAGAAAAAAACCCAGTCCTTACTGCGGATCGAACTCTAGACCTCACTCGTGTGAGGCTAGCGTTCTAACC
Source organism: Meghimatium bilineatum (assembly GCA_034231615.1). Taxonomy (NCBI): domain Eukaryota; kingdom Metazoa; phylum Mollusca; class Gastropoda; order Stylommatophora; family Philomycidae; genus Meghimatium; species Meghimatium bilineatum. The sequence continues at coordinate 85,869,836 of CM067298.1, read as the reverse complement.
TCTCGGCAAAATGTGTGAATGGTAAAATGCAGAACATCCTACAGACTTTATGTGTACTTCTATCTGAACTATTTGGCGCAAATTTGATTTCGTCCACCGTTGTGACATTTGCAGTGTTAGATAAGTTGCATAAAATTATAGATTTTTTGTAAATGGGGGTTAAAAGGATTAGAATTAGTTTATAGCTTTTTTAGGAGGGAGAAGGGTTAGAATCAGTGTTTAGATTTTTAAAAATTGTGAATTTAAAATGGCATGACTCGATATGATTTTATAACACAACGGTGGACGCAATCAAATTTTTACTAACTATTTTAATCCACATTTATTCTCCACCAGTCTATTGAGAATGAAATCACAACGTTTCATTGACAAATATTAATTAACTAGAAAATAAATATTAACAAAGTCATGAATTATGGAACGGCGTAGGCCCTTTATGTTTTAACTCTTTCGCTGGCCATCTTGGATTCCTAATTAGCATACAATGATTTTTTATTTTACATTTTCCGCATTTTTGAACCTAGTATCATAAGGTGATTAGAGTAAAACGTGTGTAATCACTATTTACAATTTTTGCTCAAACCTATGACCTACCTTAATATGTACATATATTATTTATAATCAACCACATTTAATATGTAAATAGATCATATGGGGTAATTCACCACCAACTATTAGCTTACAGTGAAATAGATATAACATCCTCATTATATCTACTGTTAACTTTCAAAGCAATTGCATGTTGGACAAAAATAGCCGGCCAGCTTTTATACGTCTTATAAAGAATGAATGATTTGTTTCCCCGTTATAAAAGTATGACAATGTGATGTCATTTCTTGTTTGAGAAGTTTAAATAAATATATAATTATTTGCTAGAACTATGAGAATAATAGTGACGATTCAACAGGGAAAGCTTGATGACATTGTCATTTATATTCCTAGAACCAGTCGGTGTCAGCAGGAACACAATTTCTATATGATAAATATTAGTTGAAGTGTAGTATTAATTGTGTTGCTTAATGTATTTTTAAATTAATATTGGAGATTTTAAATTCTGTTTTTTCGATTTCATTCCAGTTTTTATAGTATAGGCCAATGCCATATTTTGACAAGTAAATATAAGTAGGAAGCCAGAGGACAATTTTTAAAATTGTTTGAGACTAACGGGAATTGAACCAGTCCGTTCAACGGCACCAAATCGCATAGCAACTATTGAACACGCGTTCTTCCGTACTTGACTAATCGCATCTCCAAAAAAAAGATTTACGATTTCATCAAGCCTTTCAAACCATGCACACAAAGTCACCAGAACGGACCGATCGAGACAAGGACTATTACAACAACAACAAACATCCCGTACAGGTATTGAAATATCCTCAGTAACAACAAACATATAATGTTGTTGTAATAGTCCTTGTCTCGATCGGTCCGTTCTGGTGACTTTGTGTGCACTGTTTGAAAGGCTTGATGAAATCGCATCTTTTTTTGGAAGTGCGGTTAGTCAAGAGGTGCCGTTGAACGGACTGGTTCAATTCCCGTAGGTCTCAAAAATTTTAAAAATTTTCCTCTGGCTTCCTACTTATATTTACTTGTATAAACAATTACTCGAAGCAAAATTGTATTGTCTATATATGTTATCCATGTTTACAAGAAGACCTATCGGCCCTTGTATAACTAATACGGATATTATGTTATATGTTTGTTGTTACTGAGGATATATCAATACCTGTACGGGATGTTTGTTGTTGTAATAGTCCTTGTCTCGATCGGTCCGTTCTGGTGACTTTGTGTGCACGGTTTGAAAGGCTTGATGAAATCGCATCTTTTTTTGGAGATGCGGTTAGTCAAGTACGGAAGAACGCGTGTTTAATAGTTGCTAGGCGATTTGGTGCCGTTGAACGGACTGGTTAAATTCCGGTTAGTCTAAAAAATGTCATATTTTGTTAGTTTTGGTAACTTGTTACAATATTTAAAGATCATTAAATTCTTGGGTGTTTGAATAAATAGTTTATGCCTTTAAACATCATTGGTACTGATTGTTCTGCAACTAGATCACTTTGAGAGAATTATTAAAGCGTTTCTTTAGTCCAGCGATTTTACTTTGAGGAGTTCACAATATATTAGTTGTTTGGGATGTCAGTTGTCAGACTTCTTCTTCTTCTTCTTTCGTTCACTTGAAACATGTCTATATCTGTAATTCTGTCTCCTTAATAAAACTCACTGTCTTTTGTAGTTCATACAGTGTCCCATAGAGTTTTGATTCCAGTGTTGTTTCCTCTGGCCAATATGTCTGCCTCAGCGTTTCATGCTCAGAACACTCTTGAAGTATATGTTTGGCACTGTGTGCTGCCTGTCCGCATGTACACATGGCCGTGTTGCCAATCTTGAACTTTGTATACATGTGATGCGGAGTCGGTTGTGTCCTGTTCTGAGACGTAGAATTATAACTTGTTCTGATCTGTTCATATTGTGATAGTCATCTTGTGTTGGTGTTTGTGGCTTTCTTATTGACTTTATCATCTGTTTTTTCTGATGGTAGGTGATTGGTATATCTGGTTGGTCTTCGGCAGCACCTTCCTTAGCCAGTTTGTCTGCTTTTTCATTTCCTGGTATTCCACAGTGAGAGGGTATCCACTGCATGGTTACCCTATACTGGTAAGACAATTCGCTAAGTAGTTTTTTTAAGTCTGTTAGTTTTCCAGACTGGAGAGCTTGAAGCACTGACCTTGCATCTGTCAGGAATACCACAGGCTGTAGGTCAGAGTTGGAGTTCAGCAGTTTTTTAGCTGCCACACTAATTGCCTGGATTTCTGCATTATAATTATTGCAGAATTTTCCTGTCGGTGTTCTGATTGTATCTCTAGGCTTGTGTGGATATTCTATATATACACCTGCACCTCCATTCCTCACAGCATTCTGTGCTGACCCATCTGTGTACACTCTGACCCATATATCTTGTGGATATTCCTCATCCAGGAAACTGAGGGTGACTGTCCTTCGCTGCACACTGTTCTGTTTGTCCTCGCTTAGTATTCCTTTCACATGGGTCTGAATGTATATTGGCATTCCATGGCTTTCACTCCACGGGGTTTGCTCTGGTACAGACCTTAAGGGGCTGTCAACTTCAGGTAGGTCTGTAAGTTGTCTACGGAGTCGTTTAGCTTGATGGATAAAGCTGCTCCTTTTCAGTCGTCCCATTGCTAGATTTTGGAATCTTTCCTTCATTGGATGACTTGGCATACACTGAAACTTTTCTGCTTGAATTAGTACTTTTGTGTCTCTGCGTTCGCCAAGTGTTTGCATTCTTCCCATTTTCTGCATCTCTGCTATGGGTGTTGATTTCAATGCTCCCAACATTATTCTAAGTGCCTGGTTTTGCACTTGATCTAGATCTTGTAATGTGGTGTTTGATGCAGGACACCACGCAGCTGAACCATATTCCAGGTGTGGTCTTATGCCTTGCTGGTAAACTTTACTGAGTATATTTCCACTGGCTCCCCATGTGGTTCCACTTAGTTTTCTCAGGATAGCTAGCTTCCTCCTGGCTTTTGTTGTTGCTTTGTTTATGTGCTGCTTCCATGTCAGCTTATCATCAAAAGTAACTCCGAGGTATGTGGGTTGTTTGTCTTCTTTCAAGAGCTCTCCATCTATCTTGAAGTTGTCAGACAAAATGTCAGGCCAATTTAAGCAGGGCCTTCGTCAGCATTTTATGAATGATTGGGATGTTGGCTGCAGTGAAGACTTCAGTATCATGTATCTTCTTCTTCTTCTGCGTTCGTTCTCAAACTCCTGCAGATTAGCAGGATGTAGTCCGGAGAACGGAATGCATTGTATCATGGTTTACAGCATTGCTGCGATATATGCGCCTTTCGGCGGGACACATCTGACTTCAGCATGGCTTTGGGTCACTAACCCTATATGGGATGGAACAGCCAACTCCATCCCATAACCTCCTTAGTCGCTTTTTACGACATGCGTGGAATGTAAACAGTGTTGCTATTCTTTGTTCCCCTTTCGGGCCCTGGCAACACACGGGCGGTATCCTGTATCTCATACTTGAAGATTTCAGTATATGCCACTTTATCCTGAGAAGTTTGCTGATACAGCATGCGTGAACGTGATGTGATAATAGCGTGTCTGTTGTACACTGTCCATTTCTCACAGGCATATAGCAGGATGGTGAGCACAATGGTGCGATAGACTTTTAATTTTGTGGCGAGGCTAATGGTCTTCCGCTTCCTCACATTGTCGCGCAGTCTGCTAAATGCAAAAGTTGCTTCAGATACTTTAGTATTGACTCGACATCAATGCCATTTTCCCTGGGGAGTAGAACTACCACAATATGTGAATCTGGAGACTACTGTTAGTGACCTTAATAATTGGATTCTGGTTGATATCTGGATCATGGTACCGTTCACTGAGAGAGGGTTGCAACATTACCCCCTTTTTCTTGGTGTTAATGGACAGGCCAAATATATCACAAGCTGTACCTCCTACACCGATCTCTAGACAACAAAAAAGGAAAGCGTATCAAGAGAGGAAGTTCCTGAATGGCAGAAGCAGAAGATACTCTACTCAGAGTTTGTGAGCTGGAAGTGGGACGATTCTGTGAATGGGTGACATTTTGCAAAGAGAGAAAGTTATTGACAACAGTTGTGATACAGATGGGAACAGAGTGCCACAACTGGGCTGCCAACAGAACAGAGGGAATGATCCAAGAACTCATACTGCAGGACTGGAAGCCTGACAATACAATAATTTACACAGACGTCTCAGTTATGTTATGTTCCTCCAGGGCCATAGGCGGCACATAGGGCAGAAACCATAGCTTTCCATTTCTGTCTTTGTGTTGCCAGGTCTTTCAATTGTTGCGTGTTGTTTAGGTTCATTGACATGCCTTCTCTATTAATGGTTCTTCGTAGAGTTTCTCTAGGTCTCCCTCTTCTTCTTACTCCAGGTGGCACCCAATATAGTGATTGCTGGGGAATTCTTAGGCTGTTCATTCTGAGAACATGGCCGATGTAAGTCCAACGCCTTTGTCTAATGAAGGAAGATATATAGGTTTGTTTGCTTTCCTCTCTTATAGTAGTGTTAGATTTAAAGTCACTCCACTTAACGTTCAGAATGGTACGTAGGCATTTGTTTTCAAAGGAGTCGAGTCTTTTATCTGTGGCTTTTGTGGCTTTCCAACTTTCGCACCCATATGATAGAATAGGGATGATGTTGGAGTTAAATAACTTGAGTTTTGTGGTGTTTCTTAGTGTGTTTGACGTCCATATGTTGCGTAGTTTATTGAAAGCACCCGCTGCAAGGGCAATACGGTGTAAAATTTCTTTTGATGAGTCTCCATCCAATGCTAGATTGGTGCCTAAATATGTAAAATTGTTGACTTTTAATAATGGAACATTTTGAATTTCTATGTTGTCGTTGGATCTCGTAAAATCTAGTATATGAGTTTTTGATGTGTTGATTTTCAACCCTATCTGATTTGAGTAGTGTTGGAGATTGTCAAGCTTAGATTGAGCATCTGTGTGGTTTGCGCTCAAAAGGGCTAGGTCATCTGCGTAGTCAAGATCTTCGAGAACGGTATTATTAATCCATTTTATTCCTGTCAGCTCATTTTCAGTGCTCTTTCTCATGACCCAATCAATAGCGACGCAGAAAAGTAATGGGGACATGATGCATCCCTGTTTAACGCCCGTAACAACTTGGAACCATTCTGACTTCTCAGTGTTTGTTTGAACACAGCAATGTGAGTTGGTGTAGAATGCCTTTATAACATTGATTACTTTAGTAGGAAAACCGTATTGCTGTAGAATATGCCATAACGTAGGCCGATGAAGACTATCAAATGCTTTTTCAAAGTCAACAAAGTTGATTATGAGCGGGGATTGAAATTCGAGTGATTCTTCAATGATGATGCGAAGAGAAAATATGTTGTCTGTGCAGGAGCGAGCTGGTCTAAAGCCTGCTTGTTCTTCTCTGAGTAGTTTATCAACAGCATTCTTTAATCTTTCCAATATGATGCTTAGGAAGACCTTGCCTATGACTGATAATAGGGTGATACCCCGCCAGTTGTTGCAGTCTGAGGGGTCGCCTTTCTTAGGGAGTTTGACGATGATACCGTCTTTCCATTGTTGAGGTGGATTTTCATTGCACCAGACATCATTCATAAGAGACAGCAAGTTTTGTAATGTGTTATCATCAGAAGCTTTAAGCATCTCACTTGTTATTTCGTCAACGCCAGCGGCTTTGTTATTTCTTAGTTTATGGATAGCATATTTTAATTCGGTGATAGAGAAAATTTCACATGATACTGGCATGGTTGTCATTTGTGTGTCATTGACAAAATCTGGAGTAGCTGTTGGTTGAGGTCTATTTAATAGTTCATTAAAGTGTTCTGCCCACCTCTTTGTTTGGTCGTGGGTAGTTGATAATAGTTCTCCGTTTTTATCTTTGATGGGTACGTTGTTTGTTGTGACTGTTGTGTTACATAATTGCTTGATTATATGATGTAATGTTTTGCTGTTTCCATTCTTTGCGGCATTTTCTGCTTTTAATGATAATTCGTTTATATGTGTTCTTTTGTCCTGTCGTGCGCTCTTTTTTATTTCTTTGTCCAACACATTATAATTCCCTCTAATTATGTCATATTTTACTGGTTCTTTAGTAGATAAAAGTTGTAATTTAACCATTTTTCTTAATTTGATTTTATTCCATGTTGTCTCGCTTAAGAATTTCTTTTTCTCACTAGTAGTATAACCCACAACTGAAACTGCTGCTTCTTTCATAGCATTTTTGATGTTGTCCCAAGATGTAGTTCTATTATCTATGAGATCTTCAGAATTGTCAGTGGAAAGATTTTGCAAAGCGGAGAAACGATTTTGCAATTCCAGCTTGTATGCGTTTTGAATGTTTTGTTCTAACAGGCGATTAGAATCTATTTTTCTATGTTTTTCAGCTTTAGTGATCCTTTTTAGTTTCACTTTTAGTTTGGCAATACATAAGTTATGATCACTGCCCACGTCTGCGCCTCTGTATGCTCTAACATCTTGGATCGTGGTGCGGTGTTTTCTATTGATGCATATATGGTCTATCTGATTTTTCGTTACTTTGTCTGGAGAATTCCAAGTGGTTTTGTGTATATCTTTATGTTTGAATAGTGTACTTGCTAAAACAAGGTTGGTCATTACACAAGTTTCTATAAGCCTCTCTCCGTTTTGATTTATATTTCCTAATCCATGTGTTCCCATGTGTTCTTTTACTCCTTCGTTGTTATCGCCAACTTTTGCATTCAAATCCCCCATCACAATTAGGATGTCGTGATTTGGCGTTTTATTTATTGTATTGAGACGTCTCAGTAACAAAAGAAAAAAACAGGGTGTGGTTAGGGTTTCGTGGCCTACCAAAATGGCAAGAAATTAACAGAGAAGTCAGCTGCGTACCAAACTACAACATCGACTATGAAAATGGAAATAGAAGTGATGACAGCAGCTCTCACTTGGCTGATGACGTAGCCACCAACAAGATAGAAAAGATAGAAAAGTGTATGATCAGGGCTGAATGGGACACGCTTCTCAATAACGCGCAGAGCATTACATGGATCTACTGTCCAGGTCAAGCTGGGGTCAGGGGAAACGAAAGAGTCGATGTGTTCGCTGGTAAAGCCTTGATGAAGTGAACGGCACCGAGATAAGAATAGACATGATTGAATTGATTAGAGAGTTATGGATACTCTACGAGAAGACGAGGATGAAGTAGAACGAGACAATGTACACATTTAGAGAATGGTAGAAATGGGAGTGACTAGAGGCGGTGGGAGAAAGTGCTCTCCCTCTCCGGAAAGATCAGAAGATGCGTAATCAGTAACTGACTGGGACACTTTTAGATGGCTGACGGAACGGCAAGCAGAACATATACGGGAATACCCCCCAGTTGACGCTTGCTCTTAATCAATAAGAATATCACAAGCTGTAGGAAACCTGTTCATCGCTAATGTATCCTATCGGACAATTTTTTCCCCCACAAATGATAAAAATAGATTATGGGATTGGGAAAATCCGCAACTTCTAAAATATTCATTTTCCTTTAACGCTGTAGATAATGCAGATGTCAGATCTCTCCAATTATGGCTGTTCAAACCTATTCTGTGCAGTTCTTGAATAGTATGTGTATTGTTTGTTTTACTTTCTCTAAGTATTGATGTTCTGAGTGTTTCTTTTGGTCTACCCCTGGCTCTTTTGCCTGTAGGTATTCATTCAAGAGATTGGTAGTGTATTCTGTTGATGTCTGCGCGTAGGACATGTCCGATGTAGGACAAACGGTGTTTTCTGATAACATCTCTGATGAAGTTTTGATATGTCTCTTCTCTGAGAACTGACTTCTGTTACACAAATAGGTCTGGACTTTACGATGTTAGTTGCTTAATACAACGATCGACGGAATGACCCAGACTTTTCAGCAATATGACATAACTGATAACAATGACAATATAAAAATTACTACAAGAATATTGCGGTAGCCAGTTCGCAGATAAGGGACGGATTTGTGGGGTTCAGACCTTTCCCCCTTCCTCAGGAAACCTGAACATGACATTTAGTACTAGGAATTTAGCCATCAAAAAATGTCGGTAAAATCCCTTCCGTATCGAGTTTTCACAAAAAGGTCTTAAAATCCCCGCTAAATAGTTTATTTACACACGAAAACGGGAAAATGCACGAATGTCCAGTTTTTTTGTTTTTGTTATTTTGGTGTTTTTTTTAGGTAAAACTCCCTTCTTAAAGTAATAGGGGTCTAACACCAACGACTATGGCGAAGTCCTAAAGATAATGAAAGTAAATACAGATAAAGAAACGAAAACAAGTTAATTATGCTCCAGAGAAACACGTGTCAAACAAATGATAACTATAAATCAGAAATAAGCATCCTGGATAGTCACTGACATATCAGATTGGGATTAGTTCTATGACACTATAGCATTGCCCTTCAAATTTATTATACATATGATCTAGTTATGCTACATTTGTCTACATCTACATGGCCTCCGTGCGTTAATGCATTAGTAACGTAAATACGATTAAACAACAAATTAATAATAATAGCAATAATGTAATAGCCTGTTCATGCCAGGAATGCAAAGATCAGGGGTTGTTCATAAATAATGTCGAACACATTTTTGCAGAGTTTTTCTCCCGCCCCTTTTTCCCCCTATGTTATTAATTCAGGGATACCCTGCCTAATTATATTAATAAACACAACCCTCCCTATCCACCCAAAAACAATATTTAAAAAAATTAAAAATTCACACAGTAGGCCTAATAATAAAATGCATAATGTTTTCATACATTTAGACAAATGTTTCAAATTCAAATAGTTTAATTGGTGCATACAAACAGTATTATGGACATTTTCACTATTATTTTCCACTTTTTCTTAGTAACAAATGTAATGTTCTATTTTTTTAAGGGAGGGGAAAGGATTAACAACACCCCTCCCCCTACACACACACACAAACACGCCCATTCCCGTGTTATTGAGACTTGTCAATTTGCTATAGTAGTCACCCCCATGGCGTGTAAATGTGAAATATTTCTTCTGTGATATACACTTAATTCAGACTAAGTGGATAACTAAAATATGATATTTAAGTCATTAATTTGCAATGAAACACATCATGCATGTTGCAAACTGAATAAGTGGATAACTAAAATATGATATTTACGTCATTAATTTGCAATGAAACACATCATGCATGTTGCAAACTGAATAAGTGAATAACTAAAATATGATATTTACGTCATTAATTTGCAATGAAACACATCATGCATGTTGCAAACTGAATAAGTGGATAACTAAAATATGATATTTACGTCATTAATTTGCAATGAAACACATCATGCATGTTGCAAACTGAATAAGTGAATAACTAAAATATGATATTTACGTCATTAATTTGCAATGAAACACATCATGCATGTTGCAAACTGAATAAGTGGATAACTAAAATATGATATTTACGTCATTAATTTGCAATGAAACACATCATGCATGTTGCAAACTGAATAAGTGAATAACTAAAATATGATATTTACGTCATTAATTTGCAATGAAACACATCATGCACGTTGCAAACTGAATAAGTGAATAACTAAAATATGATATTTACGTCATTAATTTGCAATGAAACACATCATGCATGTTGCAAACTGAATAAGTGAATAACTAAAATATGATATTTACGTCATTAATTTGCAATGAAACACATCATGCACGTTGCAAACTGAATAAGTGAATAACTAAAATATGATATTTACGTCATTAATTTGCAATGAAACACATCATGCATGTTGCAGACTGAATAAGTGGATAACTAAAATATGATATTTACGTCATTAATTTGCAATGAAACACATCATGCATGTTGCAGACTGAATAAGTGGATAACTAAAATATGATATTTACGTCATTAATTTGCAATGAAACACATCATGCATGTTGCAGACTGAATAAGTGGATAACTAAAATATGATATTTACGTCATTAATTTGCAATGAAACACATCATGCATGTTGCAAACTGAATAAGTGGATAACTAAAATATGATATTTACGTCATTAATTTGCAATGAAACACATCATGCATGTTGCAAACTGAATAAGTGGATAACTAAAATATGATATTTACGTCATTAATTTGCAATGAAACACATCATGCATGTTGCAAACTGAATAAGTGGATAACTAAAATATGATATTTACGTCATTAATTTGCAATGAAACACATCATGCATGTTGCAAACTGAATAAGTGGATAACTAAAATATGATATTTACGTCATTAATTTGCAATGAAACACATCATGCATGTTGCAGACTGAATAAGTGGATAACTAAAATATGATATTTACGTCATTAATTTGCAATGAAACACATCATGCATGTTGCAGACTGAATAAGTGGATAACTAAAATATGATATTTACGTCATTAATTTGCAATGAAACACATCATGCATGTTGCAAACTGAATAAGTGGATAACTAAAATATGATATTTACGTCATTAATTTGCAATGAAACACATCATGCATGTTGCAGACTGAATAAGTGGATAACTAAAATATGATATTTACGTCATTAATTTGCAATGAAACACATCATGCATGTTGCAGACTGAATAAGTGGATAACTAAAATATGATATTTACGTCATTAATTTGCAATGAAACACATCATGCATGTTGCAAACTGAATAAGTGGATAACTAAAATATGATATTTACGTCATTAATTTGCAATGAAACACATCATGCATGTTGCAAACTGAATAAGTGGATAACTAAAATATGATATTTACGTCATTAATTTGCAATGAAACACATCATGCATGTTGCAAACTGAATAAGTGGATAACTAAAATATGATATTTACGTCATTAATTTGCAATGAAACACATCATGCATGTTGCAAACTGAATAAGTGGATAACTAAAATATGATATTTACGTCATTAATTTGCAATGAAACACATCATGCATGTTGCAGACTGAATAAGTGGATAACTAAAATATGATATTTACGTCATTAATTTGCAATGAAACACATCATGCATGTTGCAGACTGAATAAGTGGATAACTAAAATATGATATTTACGTCATTAATTTGCAATGAAACACATCATGCATGTTGCAAACTGAATAAGTGGATAACTAAAATATGATATTTACGTCATTAATTTGCAATGAAACACATCATGCATGTTGCAGACTGAATAAGTGGATAACTAAAATATGATATTTACGTCATTAATTTGCAATGAAACACATCATGCATGTTGCAAACTGAATAAGTGGATAACTAAAATATGATATTTACGTCATTAATTTGCAATGAAACACATCATGCATGTTGCAAACTGAATAAGTGGATAACTAAAATATGATATTTACGTCATTAATTTGCAATGAAACACATCATGCATGTTGCAAACTGAATAAGTGGATAACTAAAATATGATATTTACGTCATTAATTTGCAATGAAACACATCATGCATGTTGCAAACTGAATAAGTGGATAACTAAAATATGATATTTACGTCATTAATTTGCAATGAAACACATCATGCATGTTGCAGACTGAATAAGTGGATAACTAAAATATGATATTTACGTCATTAATTTGCAATGAAACACATCATGCATGTTGCAAACTGAATAAGTGGATAACTAAAATATGATATTTACGTCATTAATTTGCAATGAAACACATCATGCATGTTGCAAACTGAATAAGTGGATAACTAAAATATGATATTTACGTCATTAATTTGCAATGAAACACATCATGCATGTTGCAAACTGAATACATTATTTTGGTATGAAACTGGACCTGGCTGTTTTAATCTATTTGTGAGTCACATCGCATCACAGTCTTACATAAATGAAAAGCATATGGATGCCTTGCAACAAAATAACAAACTTTTCCAAGATCTTACTTAATACCAGCAGAAATATATATGAAAGTGATGTTTCGGCAATTACAAGTAAGGTTAAAAATAGAATAGTATTCTTTGAAATGAAATGTTACAAGAACATCCTTGACTATAAAGATCAATGACAATGATGTCATTCTGAGAGACATGAATGTAAAAAAAAAAAAAACTAACTAAACAACAAGGTTGTATAAAGAAAATATTTCAATATTTTAACCATATCAAAAGACGCCAGAACCTAGAAAGGTCATCATCATAATCAAACGCATAACTCTTCACGGTCGTAAGGGTGCCACTCTGGAGAAATATCAACACAAACATTCTATAATGTCGCCCTGTTTTCTCTCCCTGCTTAAATCTGTAGAATCTTAATCCTGTCCAGTCTTTAATATTATCGATCCATACTTTTCTTTGTCTTCCTCTTCTTCGTCTAACCTCAGCTGTTCCCTGAAGGATTGTTTTGGAAAGGGAATCGTGCATCATTACTTGGCCAAACCACACAGGTTTGCGACGTTTCACCACTGCCATGAGATGTTCTTGTTGACCAGCAAAAGTGTTTATTGTATTTCTCACGCATGTGTTAGTTTTATGTTCTGTATAATGGATGCGTAATATTAGCCTGTAACATTTGTTTTCAAATGGAGAGGAGATGGGCACCACTAGCTAAACCTTTTGCCCACTGAAATACTACAATGGATAATCACACACAGAGAATACAGAACAAAGCTCTTAAACTCACCGAAAACTGTGTTATCGGCACATGGAATGTGCGCACGCTATACGCATGCGGAAAGGTCAGCGAACTTACACACGAATTAAACAAGTATACATGGGACATAATGGGCATGGCAGAGGTAAGGTGGACGGGATTTGGTGAAACAACAACGGATGACGGACACAAAATATGGTATAGCGGAGATGAAACAAAACACCAACATGGAGTGGGGTTTATTGTAAACAAAGAGAAAGTTAAATCTATCATTAGTTGCACCCCTATAAACAGCAGACTTATAACAATACGTGTAGCAGCTAAACCCAAAAATATCACGATAATTCAAGTTTATGCCCCAACTGCCGATTATGACGAAGAGGAAATAGACGCATTTTACGAAACACTAGAAGACACAATAAAGGAGATCCCCCCAAAAGATCTATTAATAGTACTAGGCGATTGGAACGCAAAAGTAGGACCTGATGCTTATGATCAATGGGCCGGTACAGTAGGGAAATTTGGAACAGGAGAAACGAATGAACGAGGACTAAGACTATTGGATTTTGCCAATAAATTTAAATTTACTCTTGCAAATACATTATTCCCACACAAGCTTTCCAGAAGAACAACGTGGCATGCTCCAAAAGCAGACATACATAATCAAATTGATTTCATTCTTACACCGAGAAAATTCAAGTCCAGCATAAACAAAGCACAAACAAGAACTTTTCCAGGAGCAGACATCGGTAGTGACCATGATATGGTTCTATTGACGATCAAAATTAAGCTGAAAAAGAATCATACGCAAAACAAATGCACACGATTAAGATTTAATTTAGAAAAATTGAAAGATCCAGAAATAGCAGATATATTTGAGGCAACAGTGGGAGGAAATTTGCAGCTTTAAACCTTGTAAATGAAGATGTTAACTCTCTCACAGAAACCATGAAAGGAACTTTATTAGAATCAGCAACAGAAATACTAGGGACAAGAAGAATAACACACAAACCTTGGGTAACAGATGACATCCTAAAATTGTGTGACGAACGGAGAGAAATGAAAAAGATTAAGAAAGAGGCCCCTGAAATGTCAGGGCAATATAGCAAAATAAACAAAAACATCAGAAGGAAAATGAAACAAGCACAAGAAGTGTGGCTAGAGGAAAAATGCGAAACCATCAATGAAGGTATTAAGCGCGGAAACAGTAAGGTAGCATACGAGACTCTAAGAAAGATAACACAGCCAAATAGACCAACGATATCTACAATACAAGACAAACACGGAAAGATACTCAATGAAACAACAGATATAGTGAAAAGATGGACAGAGTATTGCAAGGAGCTGTATAACTGCAAGTGTAATCCTGACTACACGATATTACAGAATTCTGAACTAAACAACAGAGAAATAGGAAATGCAGAAATTCTAGTAGATGAAATAAAAGAGGCCATACGAACATTGAAAGGAGGGAAGTCACCTGGTATAGACAACATTCCAGCGGAATTGTTGAAATACGGGGGCATTAATGTGGTAAATATTATGACCAAAATATGCCAAAATATATGGAACACAAAACAATGGCCCACTGAGTGGACACAATCACTAATAATACCAATTCCCAGGAAAGGAAATTTGAAAGTGTGTACAAATTACAGAACAATTAGCCTTATAACACACCCCAGTAAAGTGATGCTCAAAATACTACTTAACAGAATAAAACACAAGTCGGAAGAAATAATTGCAGAAGAACAAGCTGGCTTCAGAGCAAACAGAAGCACCGTTGAACAAATATTTAACATCCGAACACTAATCGAAAAACATATTCAACACCAACGTGATTTATACCACAACTTCATTGACTTTACAAAGGCCTTTGATCGTGTTTGGCATGATGGTCTGTGGCACATACTAAGGAAATTTAATTTTGACACCACAATTATAGACATTATTGAAGCTCTGTACGAAAATGCAAATAGTGCTGTCTTGTCACACAATACAATTGGAGAGTTCTTCAAAACAACTGTGGGAGTTCGACAGGGATGCATAATGTCCCCAGTACTTTTTAACATATACTTAGAGCACATCATACAAGAGACATTACATGACTACAACACGTCTATATCGATCGGAGGTCGCCCTATTTGCAACTTGCGATTCGCTGATGATATTGATCTTATAGCTGGGTCAGAACAATCATTGCAAGAATTAACATCAAAGTTAGAAAAAGTTACCAGCAAGTACGGAATGGAAATCAATTCAGATAAGAGCAAAATTTTGGTAAACAGCAGAGACACAGAAAACCAGACTAATATCATGATGAATGGACACAAGCTTGAAGAGGTGAATACCTTTAAATACCTCGGATCCAGTATATGCAGCGATGGTAAATGCAAAGCAGAACTAAAAATAAGGCTGGAGATGGCTTTAGCGTCATTGTCAAGGCTAACTGTGATTTGGAAAAGCAACATCAGTGTTGGAGTGAAAATCAAACTGTATAGGTCGCTGGTGCTTTCTGTTGTGTTGTATGGTTGTGAGAGTTGGACACTCACTGCGGACATGGAGAGAAGATTACAGGCTTTCGAGTATAAATGCTACAGAAGAATTCTACGAATTTCCTATAGGGAACATAAGACCAATGTGTACGTAAGAAATAAAGTAGAGATGTGTGCAGGTGTCCAGGAGCCATTGCTTTCAATAGTGAAACGACGAAAACTAGCATGGTTCGGACATGTATGCAGGCACGATTCATTGTCAAAAACAATACTGCAGGGAACTGTCGAGGGTGGAAGAAGCAGAGGAGGACAAATAAAGACATGGACAGACAACATCAAGGAATGGACAGGGCTAGATATTTCCACACTCATCCGCATCGCTGACGATAGAATTCGCTGGAGGACTCTGTGTGCTGAAGCATCCAATGTGGTACCCCTACGACCCTGAAGGGTTATGGGTTTATTGATTGATTATTGATTGATTCTCCTCTCCATTTCCGCTGTAACTGTCCAACTCTCACATCCGTACAATAGAATAGGTATTATTAGATATTTAAATATGTTTATTTTCACTGCTGTACTTATTCTGCTCTTCCATATGTTATTTAATCTGAACAATTTCTGCCTAGGCTATTTCCATCTAACTTGTATTTCTTTGTTAGCACTTCCATCGCTGCTGATACAAGATCCTAAGTACTTAAAAGTATCAACTTCTTCTAGTTTCAGTCCATTCACCTAGATGTTAACGAGAGTCATGTTGTCATCTCTGCGTTTTTCTCACTGTCAGCCAGAAGATCAATGGCATCTGCAAACAGTTAAGTACTACAGAGGATTAGTTAAGTACTATTTTGAGATTGTTTTTTTATTTTTAAAGGATTCTGTAGCAAGATGTCTCTTGCAAAATGTGTTCCAAGGAAATATTAAATAATACTGGTGATAATATGCACCCTTGTCAAACCCCTGCAGTTGTTTTGAAAATTGAAAAAAGGGTTATAATATCACCCTTAATTAGAACAGCACTAGTTGCTACGTTTAAAATACTTCAAAGATTTCTATATTTCTGTCATAATTAAAACATCTCATATATTTCCATAAGCCTTCTTTGTCATACTCGACCGAATGCCTTTAGTGAAATCGATAAAGCTGTAATAGATTTCATGCTGATGTAGCAATGTCTCGCAATGATTTTTCTGATTTTGAAAATGTATACATGACTACATGTTTATGTATAATAAGGAAATTTTTATCGTAATGGAGAAAATGATGCCAAGACTTAAACATAAAAGTAGATTATTTTAAAAAAAAGACAAGCGTAGAAGACATCACATGATACTCTCAGAGGCGGGTAGATTAGCTCAAGATCGACAGTTTTTAAGAATGTGGATGAGTGCTACTAATCAGGATATGTTTACCTGATAATGAAGTGTAAGTACGTCGTATATAATAGGTTCTTACCTTTGATGATTTAAAGTCACAAAATAGAGTCCACATTCCTATTATCAACCAAAACACAAATATATTGACAACGGAACTATTAAGTAGTGAATATTTGCTATTGTCAATAAAATCCAAAAATTAACACAAGTGTCGTAAGATATATCAATATATGTTTGGCCCTGGTGTTGTCAAAGTTGGAGCAAAACAAATAGCAACATTGTTAACTATCATGCACGTCGCATGATGCGACTGAGGGAGCTTGTGGTGGAGCTGGCTGCCCCATCCTCCATGAGGGTAAAAGTGACCCAAAAGCCATGCTGAAGTCGGATGTGTCAGGACAAAAGGCACACATATCGCAGTGAAGCTGTAAACAATGACGGCTCATACGGTTCTCCTGACTACATTTTGCTTACCTGCAGGAATTTGAAAACTGACGCAGATGAAGAATATAATTAATAAGGAGACAGTACTATTTGCTCAAATTTTGAAAACTAACTAAATTTGTTACTAAATTCGCCTATAATGGTTTCCAAATGTTTAACATCATGAAGAAGATCATACCATTGACACTTATAGATTACGCAAGCCATTTCAAATGTGGAACACGAAACAGTGAATTATTGTTTAGTTTTCCAACCCAAATATTTAATTTCATATGATTGAGTTTACTGAAATCTTTTCAGGAGATACCATGAATTGTAACTTTTACTTCGAAATTTATAACTTATTAAAGTTAGTATTGACTACTTCTGCAAAACAAAGTCTTAATTGTGTTTCGGAAAAAACATATTTTGCAACTACACATTTGTAAATTTCGGTGTAAATTTTTTAAAAAGCCCACTCTGAACATGATGGGGCGACAGCAATGGCATTCAGCTTTTATCACACAAGCCACTCAAAACCACCCTGCAACTCCCTAACAGGAAAAGTTCAGTATTCAATTATTTATTTTTTTCACATAAGGGATTATGTTATAAACGAATGATCTTTAGAGGGAATCCACTGTATTTTCCTTCATGAATGTGAAACTTGGACACCAAACTCACAATAAGAATTGAGGTTGAACATCATACATTTTGCACAGTCTCCTAAAGATTATTAATATTAAGTGCCAGGATAATGTTGTAAATACTGAAGCTTCCAAATAATACTCTCCACTTTCCGTCACAGAAGAAAGGGCTTGTTCATATTCATAAAATGAATACCAGCCGCATCTTTAAATAAATACTAAACTGTATGGGGTCACAGTGTCTGTAAAGTTAACTATTTTCAAGAGATATACTTCTCTGTTTATGAAATGTGTATATAAGTGTAGTTCATTTTATAAGCAGAAATTTCAGGAGTTTGTCTACTTTTCATAGTGCATATCTTGTAAAGGGCTTTATTACTATTTAACTATTGTTTAATTCTTAGGTAACACTAATACATACAATCGTATCGCTATTACCATGTGCATGGTCGGCGTTGGAACCACAGCTAATTCGGCGAGTTGGGTTTTTAAGGCGAGCACACTACCAACTCTGCTACCGAGCCGACACATTTCATTATTACTTGCTGCTTTTAATCAAAGCGTTTGTTCATTCATACATGCTGACGTACATATATACACACACATAAACACACGCACCCAAGCACGGATGCTGATCACGCAACCTTCTATTCTTTCCAGGGTACACCCCCCCCTGTCAAATATTTATGTCCTTCTCTGCATGTACAATCCATCATCCCCAGCGTGGTCCCCACTCTGAAGCAAACCAATGACTGTCCTTTCCATACCTGGTCATCTCTATCTCTGTTCAATGCCATGCCATCAACCCGCCATGTCAAACGAGTCTACCCCCCCCCCTTCCCCCTGTTGCTTCCGACCCCTTCATGATCATGGCAGCACATCTAATACTTTGGGCAACTGAGCTGTTTAGCAGCGTGACCCATTCCTTTCTCAACACGCACCCCTCCATCCCACGCAACATGATCCGGGAGTATGAAAGCATCATCAAATCAGTCGACACTTCAGTCACCAACTATCGTCGCCGCAGCATCCACCTCCATTTTCATGCTCAATGCCTCAGTGAAGTAGAGAACGATTTCTCGTCCAACTTTCCCGTCATCCCTGCTGAACCCCCCCCCCCCCATACTCACCTATTTGTTTCTCCGCTGACAGTCGTCTATTCACACGATTTACACCCATTTCCTACACGCTATCTCCAGATGTATAGTCACATTCGCCAAAGACCACTTCTCTCTGCCAACCTTCACCCACACACTGCCCGAACCTACCTCCTTCAATTCATAATTCCTCCAATTACATGCGTGCACGATAGCATATATAGATGCATGCACACACACAACCTACATGCATACATCAAAGCATATATAGATGCATGCACACACACAACTCACATACATGCAACATTAGACTAACGATTTACTAGCGCGCCTACATATTCATATACACACAAACAGGGCCGGTCTTAGGCCATTGCAACCTATGCGACCGCAGTGGGCCCCGCACTTCATAGGCCCATAAATTCATATTAAAATTTATTTTATTATCCTCTTCCCTACCCAGACTGGGCCCCGCGCAATCCGTTTCGCATTGGGCCCGCAATTGTTAGGGCCGGCCTTGCACACAACCTACACTCACACATGTACGTACCCGTACCATTTTCTCATTATATCCATGTAATTCAATGTATGACTATTATAAGGTTCATTTATAACTAAGGCAATGAACACAAACCCGCTAGTAAACATAACCCGTAAGTTGTCAAGTCATTTTCAGAAGTGCAGATCCCAGGGTTACTTAACTTGTCATCTTGGCTGATCAGACTTGTCCAGTGTTTTTCATTGGTTTACAGCATAATATATATGCAAAGTAATCAGTGATTAGTTGCATCAGTCAGAATAAGTGACGCCGTTTGGGGTCTGCTAGGAGGACTATTCAGCAAAAAAGTGACCTCGTACAGTGATTCTCAAACTTTTCCCGATGATGCCATCTTGGATATTTTACTTCCCGGTCCTCCTTGGACATTAGTCATCCACCCCAGTCATTGATAATAATTAATATTTAATTCAACGACTCGCGTTTATTGGTTAATATTAGACCCAAATGTATCCCGACACTCATTTTTTCAACCACATAGTAGGGAACAATCCTACAGCATTGTGTGTCATGATAAGTAGATACAATTTCTATTTGTCATGAACACTCCTTCATCATAATACAGGATGAACATACACTAACATTAATGAAAGTGATTTTCATACGTAGTCAAACTAACTGTGGTTATAACAATAGCTTGTATTTGAAACAATAGTCAATATTTCTTTAACATTGTGACAAATATATTTTTAAAACATGCTTATATTTTTTAACAAAAAGAAATAATGTCGTTAGTGCACTAAATTAGACCCTTCTAGTATGGGAACAAACAGATTCTTAGAAGTAACGCCTTGTAAATCTGGCTGAACTGATGGGCAAATGTGCTGACTATTGGAGATATATTTAGTGAAATGACACGGTCAAATGACAATTACAACATAAACAAAGTCTGCAGGAGAAACCAATCCCTTATCTTTCAGTATCGAACAGGACATGCAAGGGTAAATAGTCATTTAAACCGTATAAAACCCCAACAACTACCCATTCGTAGACACTAATCTCATTCCAACGAAACTGTGGAACACCTCCTTTTTGACTGCATTTACCTATCAATTGCCACACACAACTTTAACAGACATCCTTAACAGTAACTAACATATTGTATGAATCATTAAATTAACTTTCAGAAACCTGCACTTTTTAAGAATGACATTGTGCTGACAAGAGTAGAATTACCCATCAGCATTTGGATAGCAACAACAATGCACTAAATTTCTGAGTCATTACGCCCTTCATTTAGATCACTTCAAGCATCCTTTAGCGCAGGGGTGGGCAAACTACGGCCCGCTGGCCGCATGTGACCCGCATTGGATATTTTGCGGCCCTAGAAAACATTTTTAAATAAACGAACGATCGTCACAAATTATTTTTTTTCCATTTATATTATGCAGAAATCCATTGGAATTTTAATTCGACTTTCTTATATATTAAATATACAATATTTTTTTCCCAATTTTGATATCATTTAAATATATATATATATATATATATATATATATATATATATATATATATATATATTATATATATATATATATATATATATATATATATATATATATATATATATATATTATATATATATATATATCATCAATGAAATTTTACTACGTTCAATATGAGTGTTTAATATTGAGTAATCTACTATACTAGAATTGACGTAATTTGATTGGCTGAATGTTTCTCAATGATTATAAGTACTCAGACGATATAATTTTCTAAAGGTTGAAAATTGCCTTTCAAATTATAATTAATTGTTTTTAACTTTTAAGTATTATGTTGAGATGTAGGTTTAGTTTATATTAAAACTATGTTTCATACAAAATAGAATATCGATAAAAGCTGTTATTATTACTAATACATCGTTACAACAATAATGTATCGTGAGAAATAACCTCCCCCCTCCCCCTCATATCCTACGAATGGAATGCGGAAATACTAGATTTGCAAATCATTTATGCTGCGCAGTGCCTGTGGAATTATCGGTTTATTTTAATAACCATCACGTTTGTAGTTTCCATTCACAAATTTCCATATTTATATTGCAACCGAGTTTTCTAAATCTAAATAATTATATTCGCGCTGCCGGAAGCACATTTGTTTTTAGTTAATTTTGCAACATTTTAAGTCGCGTTTTCAAAGACGAATGGATTACCAAATATTGTTTTATGGAAGTTGGCAACAAATCTGTTTGCTTGCTGTGTCACGAATCAATGGCTGTTCTTAAAGAATATAACTTAAAAAGACATTACCAGACAAAACATCCCAATTTCGGACACAATCTAACATCTGAAGAAAGGAATAGAAAATGCATGGAGTTGGTAAAAAGTCTGGATAAGCAACAAAATGTGTTTACAACACAGCTTTCAATTCAAGATACCGCAACAGAGAACAGTTTAGTGTTGTCACACAAATTGTGAAAATACAACAAGCCATTTTCTGATGGTGAATTTATTAAGGAATGTTTACTAGATGCAACAAACATTCTGTGTCCAGAACATAACAATAAATTTGACAGTATTACATTATCCAGAAGAACTGTGGTCTGACGTGTTGAAAGGATAAGTGAAGATTTGACCCTTCAACTTTAAGATGGCAAGGTAAGCATTTTTTGTGGTACTCTCTTGCATTGAATGAGAGTACTGATGTACAGGATACTGCTCAATTATTAGTTTTTATACGTGGAA